>JAVJIF010001090.1:0-586064 GCA_038442645.1 Agave tequilana
ATGCGTTCCGGACTTAAAGGAAATCTATTGGATGCATCACTTTCAAGGGAAGAGTTGGTGGAGAGGACACCAAGTTTTGGAGACAAGGAGAGTTGCTTCTTCGTTTTTTGGTAACAATCCTTTACTCCATTTATTGTTTACATGCTTTTAATATTCATTGTTTATAGCATGTTTTTGATGTCTATGGATTAGTATGTTCATTCCATGTTTATTAGATCCTTGACATACATGTATAGTATTTGAGACACACATGCTTATTTGATTCACATTTAGTGTTCTCACCGTTTGTTTAGCTATAATGTACATCATGAATCTAATACATGTGAATTTACATAGTAATCATGTTTTAGTTTTATCATGATGACTTTTATATTTGTTTTGATACTTCATGTTTTGAATATAGTTTAGATGCTTGTTTTCATTAAGACTAGTTATATACTTGTACATAGAGTGGGCTACAAATAAATCTATATATGTTGAGCTTGATTGCTTATTTGAACCCATTAGATGTGCTAGTATAGTCTAATTTGATGATTCATACATTTCAAACTTGTATTCCATTTTTGGATTTGTTTTATGATTGTGTGTTCACTTCATGTATATGTTTGTATTGCCAAACTTTAAGATATACATGTATACCCCTTGAGTCATTGCCTTTCATGCAAATCTATATTGGACTCAATTGTGTTTAGGGATATGTATGTATACTTCATGTTGACAATTCATACGTATACCTTGAAATGAAATTTGTTGTGATGAAATTTAGTTTTTCATGTTTCATGTATTTATGTTTAACTTCATGTATATGTCTATCTAGTTCAAAACTAATCTTATACATATACATCTTTTTGAGCCACGTGCCTTCATGAATATACATTTAGTGGACTCGTTGAGTTTTGATATGTATGTATATTTTAGCTGTATTAGACATACATATGCCTTGAAGATTAAATAAGGAGTTTTATATGTTTTTCATGTTTTTGATGGAATTATGTTTTAAGGAATAATTGAGCTTAATGAATATTTTCATGATTATGATCTTCACATATTATTGCACACTCATATCTATTACTCATGTGTTTGTTTCTCATGAGTTATGCTTTATTGGTTAGAGTGATGATTATCATGTGAATTTCAATTTTATTTTATTCCTTGCTTGAAGGATTTCGTGCTAGTTAACAAGTTTTCCATTTAACTAGTTGCGGTGTTCTTCATTTTGGTAGTGATTTTCAAACAAAACTACATTTTCAAATCTATCTTTGAAAACCCCTACCTTCCAAGGGCGGTAGGAGGGGAGATCATGTTCATGTATGCCCTAAATTGAAAAATCTTTAAAACTTGAATTATGATTGGGTGGTAGAGAATATGATGTATACACTTGAACTTATTTTATGTCAATTGGTATCATTGAACTCTTTCAATGGTATCATTTTGATCTTCTTGTATACTCATATATGTTTGTATGTATGTATGCTTTAAATTCCAAGTATATCAATTTCTATTGGTATCTATTTTTCATACATATATATGTTTGTGTTTATGCTAGTGCTTGAGTTTCAATTTTGTTTAAATTGATTACTTTAAATTGTATCAAGACTATGCATGACTTTAGTTTGTATTTCATAAAGGGGGAGAAAATTATGTTTGTATTTCAATTGGTATTTGTACTCCACACTTATGATTAAAAGTTGTTTATATGTTTTAAAATGAACAATTCTTACAATTGGTATCAATGTTTCTATGTAAAATCTTTCAATTGGTAAAATATTTACAATTGGTATCATATTTAAGAAATTCAAATTGTTTTGGTTTCAAGATCATGTTTAAGAATTCAAGATATGTTTAATTACAATTGGTATTTTCAAAATTTTTGTTTAAAGAAAATATTCAAAGTTTTGATTTGTATTTCCTATATGCAAGGAGAGCTTAACATCTCTCTTACATATAGATTCATGTTGAGTATATTATAAATTGAGGAGCTTGACAACTCTTCTTTATATGATATACGTGTGTAGGGAGCTTCACATCTCCTCTTATGCATTACATAATATGTGTTATGTGAATTGAGACTTGTCATCCCTTCTTCATGTAATGCATATGTGTAGGGAAGCTAACTTAGCGTCTTCTCTTCATGAATGTATATAGCATATAACATATATTGATCCTTGTTTATCGGTATCAAGATGCTGCATTGACGTATTTTCTAATTGATATCATGTTGTAGTCACGCCTTGTTGACTTTGTTTTTTTTTGTTTTAGACAAAAAGGGGGGAGAACATTGTTTGCATCGTTTGATTGACAAAAAGGGAAAGATTTTTACCCCTCATTTTATCTATGGTTTGATTGTTTACCCCTTTGTTGATGATTGACAAAAAGGGGGAGAAGTATTTGAGTTTTATATGCATGCTTATGTTTTATATGCATATATTATGTTTTAATCTCAAGAATATTAAGTTTATTTGATATAGAGTTTGCTTTGTAATTGGTATCTAGAGCTTATTTTGTTTTGAATATTCCATTTGATATCTAGAAACCATTTATTGTTTTATGCATACGCATGTTTCATGTTTAATATTCATTGCATATATTTATTGTTTATCCCTATGCATGAGTTAAGGGGGAGCTTCTTTGAAGCTTAACTTTAATCCATGCATATATAACTCCATGAGTTTTGTCATCATCAAAAAGGGGGAGATTGTTGGCTCAATAGCCTTCCACTCTATATTTTGATGATGATCAACACTCATGTAGTTATGTTCACTAATATTCTTGTGTTTCTAAGTTTCAGATCATTAACAGGATATTAGTTGGTGATTAGCTTCAACAAGATGATTAGAAGCTATTCATGATGATTCCGGTGCCAAAGCTTAAAGACCATACCTTTGCACTTGGAGAATCACGGAGTTTTGGAGCAAGTCTACTTGAAGATGAAGATCGTCAAGAAGACTTAGGTATCTAGTTAGATAGAGTTTTAGAACCATTTGTAAAGCTTAGTTTAGTTGATATGCTCAAGTGCACATAACACACACGTTTCATGATTTGGTTTTCGTTTTCATGAATAATAGATCAAACAAGTTTACCTTTACCTATGTATATTAGATAGTTCTAGATATACATACATGCTTAAACTTGCCAGACAAACTTATTTTGACTATCCTATCATGTTTTGGAAATTCTAGTTTGATAAAATACAGTTTTGTTTTTGATAAAATTGGCAAGACACAAAAATGAATTGATATGATTGATATATGTCTTGAAATTTTTATCACAAGTTTGGTTATCAAAGTAAAATGATAAAACAAGTTTTAGGAAAAACATATTTTTGGAAAAACAGTTTTTATTGTGATTAAACTATTTTTTAGATTTACTGTGAGTTTATGGGATTTTATTGAGTGAAAAGACCTATTTTCAAATCCCGTATCTGTGCAGAACTGAGGAATGGCTGACAGGCCAAGTCGGTCGACCGGACCGGTCGACCGCACCATAGGCCGTCGACCGGGACGGTCGACCGACCTCGTGCACAAGTCTGTGCACGTTTTGGAGTCTCTGGGACGGTCGACCGGGCCGGTCGACCGAGATGAGAGTTCTGCTCTCAGGATGTTTCGGTCGACCGGGCCGGTCGACCGCTATTGCCCAACGGTCACCTTTTGACCGTTGGCGGTCGACCGGACCGGTCGACCGGCAGTCTGTCAGACTGCCAGCTCAGCCTAACGGCTAGTTTTGTATAGGGGCTATATAAACCCCATCTCTTTGGGGATTTGGCCAAGTTTTTGAAGAGAAAAATTTTCGTTTTCTGAAGTGTTTAAAAAGAGTTTAAAAGAGTTTTTGGGGCTTTAAAATTTCATCTTTATTTGTTTTGGGTTTTTTAAAAAATCAAAGAAAACTAGTTTTTGGGATTTGATTTGGTATTTCATTTTCTATCATATACAAGAGATTTCCCAAGTAGTTTTTCTTTGTTGCTTGTTTCCAAAAACACTTTGATTCCACACTTGAGCTATATCTTCTATCCTAAACTATTTAGGATCTTGTTTTGTGGAAAAAGAAAAAGGAAAGAGGTTTGTGGTTGAAATATACCACTTGTTGTAAAACCCTTGATTTCTTGAGTTGCTCCCTCTTTGGTAGAGGTGGAGATTGTTGTATTGGGTTATTGGTTGCTCCCTCTTAGGTAGAGGTGGAGTTTGGTTGTGAGCCTCTTCGGTAGAGGTGTGTGGATTGGTTGTTGTTATTGGCTACGGGCCTAACCCTCGGTTGTGAGGAGGTTGTTGTTGAGAGAGGAGTTGGTATCTACCTAGAGTTGTAAGAATCCTCTTCGGTAGAGGTTCCCTCGGTGGGAGTTGAGATAGTGGAAATCCTACACGGTGGTGTAGGCGGGGATGTAGAGCAAGGTGCTCGAACCTCGAAACAAATCTTGGTGTTTGCGTTTGATCCATTGTCTCTCTAACTCTCTCTCTTTACATTTGTGCAAAGCATCATTTCATACAAGCATCATACTTTCATAGCATTCATATTATATACATTGCTTGTGTTACCTTGCATCTTTCATATTGTAATTTATCCTTGATTGCTTGGCTTGATTGTGTGTGCACATATTTCTTATTGCTTGGATTGCTTGTGTGTGTGTGCCTAACTTGTACTCATCCAACAAGAGCTTCACATAGCGCCTCAACCCATTTCAAGGGAATCAAGGGGAGTTAGTCCAGAGCCTCGCAAGGGAAATTCGGCTACACTTGTTGTATTGTATTAGTTTGTGCATAATTTGCATTAGCTTCCGCATTTAGCGCACTTAGTTTGCATTAAGTTTCTTAGATTAGCACTTACACCTATTCACCCCCCCTCTAGGTGTTTTTCAGTTTCATCTTTTAGTCAACTATTACTTGAGAAATATGACATGCTTAAGAAAGATAATAAAAATTTGAAAAAGAAATTTGATTGCGTGCTTATTGAAAAAGATTCATTAGAAAATAAGGTTGCATGCATTGAAAAAGAAATGAGATTTTGAAAAATGAGAATGTTTCCTTAATGTCCAAATTAAATGATCTTTGTGAAGGAAACACTTGTTTGAAAAATAAAATTGTTTTGGTGAAAAACAAAAGGAAGTTACTTTTCAAGAAAACAACTTTTTGAAAAGAAAAAATTTTGAAAAAGAAAAAGAATTTGTTTCTAAAAAGAACAAGAAAAATAGTTGTATATCTCATCATGCTTTACATGCCACCACAAATGAGATAAATGTTTTGAAAAATAAAATGGATTGTTTGAACTATACTTTGAGCACATGCGCATTTAACCACATTAGATTGGAGTCTTTGTTTTCAAAGAAACAAGCTCCACATGTTCATGCACATCATCATGCATATGCACACTTTGCACGCCATGATCACAAACACACTCATATGCATCCTAAGGTGCACAAGTATACACATTGTGACCGCAAAGGCCATTTAGCAAAATTTGTTATGATAAGATAATGCTTTAAATTTTGCTAATAAAAATGTTTGGGTGCCTTACAAGACTAACCCTCAAGGACCCAAGAAAAAATGGGTACCAAAACCCCCACCTTGTGTTTTTGATGTAGGTGAGGGCTCTCACATGACGTGAGAGGGATGGTGCCTTGATGGTGGATGCACATGGACTTGATGGACACATTTATAGATGCATCGCTATCAAGGAGGTTTGGTGGGTCAACCACGATGTTTGGAGTTTTGGAACATAGTTCCTTAGTTGGTAACTATTTCTAAACTGTTAGCTTAGTTTACATGCTTGTTCATATATCATACTTTTAGCATGTTCATTGGTTTTGTGCTTCATGTGGTAAATACTAGTTTAAATGTAGTTTTTATCAAAACTTGTATTTATACATGTACAAATAGTGAGAACAAATTGATTCATATATGTTTGCACTTCACGCTCATTTGTACCTACTAAATGCACATATATAGACTAGTTTTGATGATTCTTTCATTTATACTTGTTTTGCCAATTTCATGTTTTACTTCATGTATATGTAATTTTTATTCAAATCTAATAAATATACATGTATACCCGTGAGTCTCTTGCCTTCATGCAAATACCTTTAATAGACTCTTTTTATGTTTGGAATATGTATGCATATTGTTAGGTTTAGATAAATCATACATATACCTAGAAACTTGTTTTGTTTTAATGAAAAATAAATTTTCATGTTTGGTTTGATAAAATAAAATGAATAATTTGTTTTGATCAATTTGAGCTTCAATGAATATTTTCATGAAAATGCTATTTACATGATTTTTGAACACTCACACCTTATTTGTTTATTCATGACCTTATTTCATGATTATTTTTGAGCTTTATGGACCATGAGTGCTTGAATTTTTTGTGTATTTAGTATGATTCATGAAAAACATATGATTTGTTTTGAAGGATCTTTAACTAGTTTTTCAAAAATTAATTTAACTAGTTATTTATTCTTCTATGTTTATGAGATATACACATGATCCTATTATTGTTTCAATTGGTATCATTGAATCATTTCAATTGGTATCAATTTGACTCTATTTTTGTATATACTCATATTTTGGTTTCTTATATATGTATATATCAATTTCATTTGGTATACTTATTTTTCATACATATATATGAGTTATTTGTGCTTAAGTTAAAATTGTTTTACATGTTTAAAGCACAAAGTTGTTTATGATAAGAAAATAAAAATTTTAAGAAAAATTCTCAAGATTTGTTTTATTGAGAAAATTCAAAATTTTGTTTTATTAAAAAAAATTCAAAAATTTTTGATTTGTATTGCCTATATGCAATGAGAGCTTAACATCTCTTCTACATATAGATTCATGTTGAGTGTATTGTATATTGAGGAGCTTGACAACTCTTCTTTATGTGGTACACGTGTGTAGGGGGAGCTTCACATCTCCTCTTATGCATTACATAATATGTGTTATGTGAATTGGGCTTGTCATCCCTTCTTCATGTAATGCATATGTGTAGGGAAGCTAAGTTAACGTCTTCCTCTTCATGAATGTATATCGCATATAATCCTTATTGATTGATTTATGTTTACCCCTTCATTGGTTTCTTGTTTCGGACAAAAATGGGGAGAAAAATTTATTTGATTTTGTTTTTACTTTAACCCCTTTGTTGATGATTGACAAAAAGGGGAAGAAGTATTTGAGATATATGCATGTTTTCCTTGCTTAAGGGGGAGAAGTATTTGTGTTTATGCATATATGTTTTGTTTTGCAAATAGGAGAAAAAGATTTTGTGATTTTGTTTTATGCTTGATTGGCATGTTTATCTCCTAGATTTGCATACATGTTTATGAGCCTACATTGCATATTTATTATTTATTTGTTATGCATGAGTTAAGAGGGAGCTTCTTTGAAGCTTTACTTTAATCCATGTATATATAACTTCATGAGTTTTGTCATCATCAAAAAGGGGGAGATTGTTGCCCAAAGGCCCATCACTCTAGTTTTGATGATGATCAACTCATGTAGTTATAGTACTAATGATCTTGTGTTTAATTAGTGACAGATTTATGATCAAGATCTTAGTAGGTGCATAGCTTCAACAAAGGATTTGAAGTCAAGTATTGGAGCTAGCATGGTTTGATCCAAGAGCCATTGGATCGTGTTTGGACCAAGTCAAGAAGATGAGAAGACTTCAAGTGAAGACTTCAAAAAGATGAAGACTTGTGTCTAGGTTTGTTTTAGTAAGATTTTGTTTTTAGTTAAAATGTAAAGGATAGAATAGTTGGTGGATTGCTCAAGTATATATACACACACACTCTTGATAGTTTTGTTTTTACAAAAGATTTTCTTTTACAAAATATATGCTTGGTTTTTAGTATTCAAGTTTATATGTTTTAGCCAAAATCATGTTTAGTGCATAATGTCAAAAACATAGATATTTCACCATGTTTGTGTAGTGGATCATATCCATACACTCTATGCTTCAAATGAGTTTAAATATCTTGTTTTTGTATTTGGTGAAGTTTTGAAAAAAGAAGTTTTAGAAAAATCAAGTTTGGAAAAATACTGTTTTCATTTGAGCAAATTTTTCCATCTTACAAAAATAGTCCAAATCATTTGTAGCATGCCTTGATTTTGTGCAAGCATGTTTGTTTATTAAAGTATATTGGTAAAACTATTTTTGTAGATTTTTCAGTATTTTATGGGATTTTATTTCAATCAAAAAGACCAAGTTTTAAATCCCTTTACATTTCTGTACTGGCTTCAGCCGGTCGACCGGGACGGTCGACCGCAGCTTGAAGTCGGCCGACCGTCACGGTCGACCGACGTGCATAGACGTGCACGCCAGTTCTGGCAGGAGGACCGGTCGACCGACCCGGTCGACCGTCCAGAGAGCTCTGCTCTATGGAAAGGCTTCGGTCGATCGGGCGGTCGACCGGACAGAGGACTTGCTCTCTGTATCCTGGCCTCGGTCGACCGACCGGTCGACCGATGGCACAACGGTCTGAAATATGACTGTTGGCCGGTCGACCGACAGTTCTGTCAGGCCTCCAACGGCTAGGCTTTCCAGCCCTATAAAATGGGGCTTTTGGGGGGCTGTTTTGATTAAGATTTTTGGAGACTTTTAGAGCCAGTTTTTCCTACTCTTTTAAGAGGTTTTCTCCACAAAATTTGGAGCCAATACTTCCAATTAAAAGGAGAGTTTATCAAGAGTGTTTTAAAAGAGATTTCTTGAGTTTTCCTCCACCATTCTCATCCTTGTTTTTCTCACACATACACTTGAGCTATTCATTGCTATTCTCATCCTATAGGAGTGTTGTAGTGAGAGTGTTTATTGGTGATCGAGTGTTTAGATCACCAAGAGATCTTTTCTTGTTTCTTTGAGGAGGCGGACGAGTGCGTTCGCGGGAGTTTAGAGTTCGTGTGTGAACTCTTTGTTTAAGGTGCGGCCTCGGCGAGCCGGTGGGCTTGCGGTGTGTACGGACTAGGGAGTCCGAGAGCTTGTAGGTGTTGCGGCACCGAGTGATCCGGTGGGATCGATTATAGTGGAAATCCTTCGTGTGTCGAAGGCGGGGATGTAGAGCAAGTGTGCTCGAACCTCGAAACAAATCCCTTGTGTTTGCGATTGCTCACTCTCTCTCTGTCTCCTTGTTTATATCTTGCATACTTATCTTGTCTTTATCTTATATGCATGATATACATTTGTGCTTAATTGATATATTTGCTTGGGATTGTTTGCTAACACTTGTATTCAACCAAGAGAGCCAACGCGGCACCTCAACCCTTATCTAGGGAATCTAGAGGAGTTAGTCCAGAGCCCTTCACGGGGAATTCGGCTACACTCTTGTGTTATACGTGGTGTTTAGTTTAAATAATTTGTTTAGGTCATAATAGTTTTTAATTCCGCATTATTTGGCATTTAGTGACCATTAGATTAGCCACCACCTATTCACCTCCCTCTAGGTGTACTTTCAGTGATGATTATTCAAGTCTTGTTCATAGTATTAGGACTGGGGCTTGTATTGATTCGGATAAGACTAATCCGGCACACTATGTTGGTTAAAATTATGATATGCCAGATTGGTAATATTCGAAAAGAGGTCGGGGTGTAACATAGATTACTATTAAAATTGAAAAAATTATTGTTATAAGCCATATCACATAAGAAATGTCAAAAACAAAAAGAAAATAAACAAATAGAAAGAAAAAAATCTAACTTAAGTTATGGTAGACCTTAGACTTAGACGACTCTTAATTGGTTAGACTGTCTACGGGGGTATATTGCAGAATTTGACCACAAGTTAATCGACCCAGTAGGGGCAATATCAGTGGGAGGTATCCGTGCCTAAGTAACGGGCATAATTATGTCAAACCACCAATCTTTGGGGTTTCGTCCCTCAATCTCCAACCTTAAACATTGATTTGATAAGAGTCAACTTCTAACAACTTCCCCTTAGGTCAGTCTCCTATTTGAGTCCAAGATGTCCCTAAGGCCAACGTTTACTCAGTTTCAGTTAGGCTTGGGTTAGTGAGTAAGGAGATTGTTTGTGGGCTAAGAGAGTGTAATGACTTTCCCACCTTATCTTGTTTATAGGACTAGCCCTTAATTCAGTTTAGTGCAGTGTACAAGTATATAAAAAAAGCAACACTCAAGCAATGTAAACAATTCAAAAGTGTTCCTATACTACATGCTATGCATATGTACCTTTACTCCAACACTCTTCAACAGTAATGTAAAATATAAACGAATTAGACACGTGCCTAAATGCAAAGTCTAAACCATTTTTAGCATTTTACAAACATCAATTTACTGTTGAGGTTAGAAAGTATGTACAATAAGTTAAATAAGAAAATAAATAGCTGCAAAAATTTAACTTTGCAATTCAACCAACCTGCAAAAATACAGGTGAGTAGTTCACTCAGATTGCCGCATAAATGCAGTAAATCTGAGGGCTTCTGGGCTCTGCTTTCTTGAGCAGAGTCTAAGGCTACTTATATGACCAATGCAGCAAAAATTTTCTTGATATCTATCACTGCACACCAAGAACAAAGAAGAAAGTTAACCAAAAATATTAATTTAAAAAGAGAATTACATCCCTCCCCGGTAACGTCGCCAAATTTGATTGAGTTTTAACCTCACACAGAAAATACAGAATTTCAGAACTTTAAGAATAGAATATGCAAGTTCTCAATGCTACCGCAATAGCAAGTGGCTATGTGGGTCGTGATCCTCAAGGAGGGACCAGCGATGGAAGTTTTTTGCAAGTTCTCTTTTAAGTTATAAAAAATGGTTAAAGTTCTTCTTTTAGTTCTTGAAAAGAAAAAGAAAATAAGTTATATTAAATTATGAAAGTGATAGATAGAAGGAGATGGTGATTTTGTACAAAGAAAGTGAAAAATAGTAGAGATTTGGTGATGGAGGTGATCTAAACTAAAGATTAAAAGAAAAGAAAGAAAGCCTAAAAGAAATACTTTACTTTTTTCGGTTGATGACTTACCTAAAATCCTTGCATGTTTACCTTGATCTGGAGCCGACCAGCGCATAACCCATAAGATTAACTCAGCCCAATTCACATTACATCATCAAGGCTTCTTCGAGCAAGTATGAAATGATACGAACATAGGGAAGAATCCATCGTCACGAGCTATCGATGCACTCGCTAAGACAAGGAAATACCGATGCTTTTTGACTCACTTGGACTATCATCAAAACTGAAAGAGGAAGAGTAGAAAGAAGAAGAAGAAAACGAAAATAAAGAAGAAAATAAAAAGTTACCTTTTTATTGCTTGCAGAAATGATGGAAGAAAGGAGGAGGTTACATCGGTGTCACTCTTAACATAAATCTCTTTCTTACTTACTTGAATCTCAATCTAACCTATACTTACAAAGAAATAAAAATTATATAAAATGAAAATAAAAACCTACACTAAAAAGAATGAAAACCTGGTCTAAGAATCAATCTCTGCTTGATCCTTCTCTTTTGCTTTTGAGATTGCAGGTATTTATAGAAGAAATGTAGAGGGTATAGGAGTATGAAGATAGGGGGAGCTGGCTATTTCTGAATTTGAATCCTCCCCTTATCTCCAAACTTGATTTGATGTGGATATTTAATTCTGATCTGCAGCTTGTTGGCGTGATGATTGCTGAATATAACTTACAAATAATAGAATTAGAAATAGTAATCAACGTAAGAGTTGTAGTCCTTTAAGTCTTCTTTTGATCATCTTGAATCATCAGATTTGAGTTTCGGTAGCGAAAGTTATGAATTAAATACTAAAATATATTCAGTTAAAATTGCTTCATCTCATCTGTTAATCTTCTCTCTATCCATTTATTTTTTTGGATTTTGAATTTAGACTCTGTATTTGAAGTTATCCTCGGTTGATTTTTAGCTAACCAAAATAGATTTATAGAAATTCAAATTTTACAGGTTTTCATTTGGTGTTATCTTTTTGATTTGCTCTGATTTTCAGCCGAACATTTGTCCCAATTTTTGATTTGTTCTGGATGTGGTAATATCCTCATAGATCTTTAAGTTAATCGAATTGATTCACCAAAATCTGAATTTTAACTGACTAGATCTGAGATCATTCTCAACTAACCAAATAAATCCAGTTAAATGTGATTTTAACTGGTATTTATTTGGTTTAATCTTCTTTCTCTCCATGATTATCTTATGCAAAATAGACATTTAAGACAAGCAAATTAGCAGATTTATTACACGATAAATGTAGAGTGTAATGAAAAGAATACAAAATATGTGTACGATAACACCCCATTCTGTTGCGAAGTTTCTCTAACTGTGAAGTGTCGCTCAATGCCTTCCTCACGACACAACTGTAGAAATGGATCACTCTTGTACTCTCCTCCATTATTGGACCCGAGTATCTTTATTTTTCTTTCAGTTTGTAACTCCGTTCTCTTTCTCTACTCCACAAAGATACCTAGGATGTCGCATTTATGCGACATGGTGTACACTCAATCCTCCTAGAATAATCATTCACAAAGGAGACAAAATAATGTTTCCTCTAAGAGATGCATTCTTAGAGGGATTCTAAACATTTATATGCACATAATTAAGAATTTTCATTGTACGGTGAATCGCGGTGCCAAACTTCACCTTAGTCTTCTTTCTCAATACACAATGCTCACAGAATTTCAACTTGCAGGTCTTTGCTTTCAATAAATCCTGTTTAGGCAATGCTTACATAGATTTTTCTCCTACATAGCCAAGTCTCATGTGTCATAACCTTGTAACATCTTCATTAGAGTCAACAGCGGCTGTCAAAGCACATGTAATTGTATTACCCTTCAAGTAGTACACGTTTCTCGCTCTAAGACCCTTCATTACAACCATGGACCCCTTTATGACCTTGATAACACCATTCTCTAATGTCACTTTTAGTCCTTTTGACTCCACAGCTCGAACGGAGATAATGTTCTTCTTCATCTGAGGAATATATCTCACTTCGGTCAAGTCCCTTATCATGCCATCAAACATCTTGATGTGGACGGTACCTATCCCATTCATTTGGCATGCTCCATAATCTACCATGATTACCATGCTGCTATTCAGCTTCTCAAAGCTAAAAAACATCCCTTCTGAGACATATGTAATAGGTAGCCCCCGTATCCAATAACCACTCTGAAGCATTTGAGTAGCATACAGACGGTGTGATAGAGAGCGAGAACACAGAAGAATCAGACTCATTCCCATCTGACTTGGCGACATTTACCTCTGATGGTTTTCCTAACTTCTACTTTGCCCGGTTTTCTTTTTGAGCTCGGGACAATTCTTTTTCTAATGACCAATTTGTTTATAAATTGCACACTGATCACAAGTCAAAGTATGGTTTTCATATTGTGACCTGGATTTGGATCTTCCATCATTTCCTCCTCTTTGATTTGAACTTCTTCCTCTCACGGTCAATGCCTCCGCCGATGTACCATCGAGGGACTCCTTGTCTTTTCTTCTCAATTTGAGATTTACAAGGGCGGAGTGACTTCATTATAGCTCAGTGATGTTCTTCCATTTATCAAGGTGAGGACAAAGGTCTGATATCCCTCATTAGGGAGAGAATCAACAAGATCAAACCTTTGTCTTCCTCATCTATCACAACATCCACATTCTCTAGATTTGCGAGAAGCTTTTTCTAAGTATTGATATGATCACTAATTGAAACCCTCTCTTCAACTGAAAATGATACAATATCCTCTTCAAATAAGGCGATTCTCGATGCTCTTCGTCAAATTTTCTCAAGGGTGTCCCAAATCTTTTTTGCAGAAGTCTCATTCATCACATCATATTTTAGGCCTTGGGATAACATGACCTAATCATTCCACAAGCTATTCTATTCATTTTCTTCCAAATTTTCTCCTCCATTTTTCTCCCTCTCTTTTGCAATTCGAGATCATCCTCCAAGTTTTACGCGTTTAGCGTATCCAACACCTCACATCTTCATAATCCGAAATTGTTTGTACCATCAAACTTCACCACATCAATTTTTATATAGTGATAATTTTGTATATTCTTCACGACAAAGAACTACTTCCATCGGATGTTTTTTCAGCCATTTCTACTCCAATTCAATCAACCACACAAGTATAACAACTGTGGAATGATCTATGAGATAAAGATAAGTTTTTTTACCTTCAGTTGAAATCCTAAGAAGAGTTTTCAATTGATCTTTCCACCCAATTGTAAAAGATAAGATACAATACAATAAAAATCCTATTTTTATCCACTCCAAGCTTGAGATCTCCAAGAACCAAGCTCCAAATTAAGATCCACTCCTCTAAATGAAGCTCAAGCGTTGCTTAGTGCTCTGATACCACTTGTTAGTATTGGAGCATGCCAAGCCACAAACCCTAGATGCACAAACACACATAAAGAGAGAGAGATAAGGATTTACGAGGTTCGGCAAGATGCCTACATCACAGAAGAGAGAGATCTATGTTTGATTTACAAGAGATTACAAGAGGATTACAATGTTCTCTCAAGAACTCACTCTATTTTAGCTTAAACCCTAACAATTAACCTCATCCCTCTATTTATAGGGAGGAGACGAAAACCCCAAATCAGCCCAGGTTGGGTCCAGAATTAATTCTGACCCGACAGCCGGTCGACCGGCCGGTCGACCGCTCAATGTTCCAATCTTCGCAAGACTTACTGGAAAGATCGGTTGACCGATCCAATGGGTTTCTTCTTTAGACTGGTCAACTGATCCAATGGGTTTCTTCTTTACTGTTCAGGTCGGTCGATCGCTCGGTCGACCGTTGTGCTTGGTATATTCATCCCTGTGCACATCGGTTGACCGCCCGGTCGATTGAAGTTATGTCATAGAGTTTAAAAAACTCTATTGTCCATATTTTTGACCCTCTTTTTCTACATTTTACACTGGTTAAATTGCACTAACTTAGGAACGGTCTGAATTTGAGTGGATCCAATTAACCTTTAGAGCAAAGCGATGAATATTTTGTATTTGCCTAAGTGAATTCTTGTCAAGCAAGCATAATGTGTATGTATGTAGGGCACTCACCAGATTACTTGCGCACTGATAGAATGAATAATGTGTGGTAGTCAACTAAACTGGACAAGTTTTTATTTTTTTGAGCTTTTGTCAAGAACCTCTGGTCTTTCTTCTTCTCTCTCAATATTGTAGGTTTTAATTTGTGGGATCAGAAATTAGCCAACCCAGCAGTTATTCTTGTATGACTATCTGCTGCCCGTTGTGTAACTTTGTCTTATGTCTTGCATTCAAGTGATGCCTGTGAGCTTATGCTGATCATAACTCCATGAATGCTTATGCTGGATGCCTGTCATTTTCTGACACTGTTCGTTAATCTTCCATAAGTCGAATTTCTGCTCTCTTTTAGTTTTCCTTGAAAAACTGTATGCATGTGTAGCGAGTATTGCATTGTCAATCCTATCAGGTAGAGCCTCCACGAGTCACACTCTCCCTTGTGCTTGCCGTGCTCACCCAATTAATTCTACTATTCCTATACTCCAGATGTTCATGTTTTAAACCATCATTCACGATCATCATAGCTTAGGTTATACAACGAAAATGGTATCTTTGTGGGAAGTCAACTCTTTTTTTGGTCAGTGCAATCACTCTGCTGAGGTATTTGTGGTTGCATATTTCAGATGGTTACTATTAAGCAACAAAAATGTTTGGCTCGTTTTGCAGTGTGTATAGTGTACCAAACGAAGGATATTGAATTCCACAGGACTTTCTGCTGATTCCTTGTTGCTCTCTTGGTGCTATGGTCATTTCTTGTAGATGGCATCTTACTGCCTTGATGTGAAAATTTGAAGGATACATTTCCTAGATTGATATTTATGTGATGTTTCTCTTAGTCACCTTTATAAGACTTGGATTTTCCCACGTCAAATGTAAATGGTAGTGGCCACACCCTCCACTCAATTGTAAAAGCACATGCTCCTCTGATCTGGGCGTTGCTATAATTTCATACAGATTTCACAAAAAAAGATTGTTTTCCCACTTAGTGGAATTTTGTCTTCTTTTTTAATGTTTGGGGTATAATGATGTTGAAGAGCCAAGCTGTTGCCTCGCAGTCTTCAGTCCTTCAGCAGTTTGGCTCCCCTATGTCTTGTTTCCTGATCCTCACAATACTTTTGTTACTCATCAGAATAGTAAAACTTTTGATGGATCATTATTTGTCAGGTGCAATTTATGAGGTGCACTTCTTATATTGTATTGAGCTGGTTTCAGTTTAATAAACCAGTTCAGTTCTAGCCGTTCCATGCTACTCATGCTTTCAACTTGTGAGCACCCGAACTGCAGTTTAGGCTAAATGATTAACCTTAGCTGCGCATTGGCAGGTGCTGTGAGCAGTTTTGGTGATTTAGAAGCCTGTTTGGCAAAAATGGGCAATTCAGTTTTCTCTCTTTCAACTTTCCGTTGATCCGTCAGTCATTACAAAGGGGAGAAGAGGTTCCTCAAACAGATATTGATGCTCAAATAGAGGAAGGACCCAGAGAGAAAAAAATCAAGATACTATGTTTCACAATCAAAGATTGTTTTAGCTGTCTTCAACGGTAGGAAGTACAAGCCCATCAATTCAAGCTATCAATTTTGTCAAATCACACATCTTTGCAATTGTGTTAGAGAATGTATCCTGTGTCGTAATCTAGTACACTTTTTGTGGAATTTTTATCCTGCCAAAAGATGACAAATATTCCCACCTAAATTTCTGAACAGAGCCCAGCGGCAGAGGGTCTGTCCTCTTCATGCTCCTTTGGTAAAGCACTTTGAGATAGGATTCTATGGTCCAATTCTAATGAATTTTATGACCAATTCTCGCAGGAAAAAAAAAAATCAAAACAGTTGTAGGTGTTATATTAGCAAGATCTATTTGTAGAAGTAATAGAATAGCATTAAAATTGTAATTTCAAATTTATTTCTTTTTTGAGAGAATGTAATCTTAAATATCTTAAATATTTAAAATATAAATTGTAAATCTTAAAAATATGGTTTATAAAATGTTCATGAACATTGAATTGATAAAATATGCTATTATTAAATTTTATTGAAATCTAATAAGAAAAAGAATTAGTTATAATTAAAATAAAAAAAATTCATACTTCTAGTCCTAGCTTAATAGTATAGTTCAAGTTTTAAATTATGGACATTATAATTACACTCGAAATGCAATCTTCATTACTATTTAAATAGAAGTTAATCTACATTTGTGCTATTATAATCTTTAATTATTCTAAATAATAAGTTCACTCTTATTGTTAAATATTTGATATTTAAATATTATATCTTTTCTAGTTACGTTTTCTTTTCGTTTCGTTAGCTTTATATGATAAAGGAGAAAATCAGAAACAAAATAGAAAAAAGTTAAAGCATAAAGTGGAACACTAGGATTCAAACCAAGGTTGTGGACAAAAAACAAAAATGCAAATAAACACCAGCTACCCTACATCATACTTTTGTGTTTTGATCATTATATATTTTTATCCTGCATGCAACACCGAACTCAGGAGCAAAAAAGACGGCTTCCCTTTAGCTTTTTGGTGGGCGGGGGTGGGGGGCGCTCCGCCACTGGTTCTGGGTGATAGCATGCAGTTTCTCATTTCAGAATAAGTAGAAGTCTAAAAGAGAGCATTTCAAGTGTGTAGCTTGCGCATACATACCAGCCACAAGGTAACGTCGGTTATCAGTCAAAAATGAGGTCGCCACCTCCACTAGTGGTGGTGACCATCTCCCCAACAAATGGTTGGTAAGGCCCTCAGGATGCCCTATGGACCCAATAATTGCTTCAACGGCAGCAAATGAGGGGCTAAAAACGCTGAGGCCTGTTTAGTGGTTTAGGATTCAATGACAGGTCTTAACAGAAATTGTAAGCTGATGTAGGCCATAAGAGCCCCCAATAGAAAATGTTTTCAAGTTAAAGAATTTTGAATTATTTCCTAGAATAAGTGAAACCTAGAAGGGGGTAAATATTGAGCTAAAGTAGCTAAATAAGCCTTCTATGTTTTTTTTAAATTTGTAACACCCCGTCCGCGGAATATGTACCCAGATACGTGCCCTGTTTTTTCAATCATATTTTTCAATTTATCTCTGTATTTATTTTTATTTTATGATTATTTATATTATTATTTGCTATCGGATCCGAATTTTTAGACTCAGAATTAGCTCGAGTTTGAACTTGGGACCCAATCCCAGTGAACTGATTGATTTGACCTTTTTGAAAGTCAGAAGTGATCAATTTCAGTTTTAAATACTGTTTTTAATATTTTAGATTTTTCATAATTTTCTGAAGTTTTTTTGAATCAATTCACAAAATCTTCAAAACTGGTGTCGACCGGTATCGCCTACGATTCTAGGATTTTTATTAATTTATACGAGATTGAATTTCTTAAATCTGATTTCATCATGTTTCTCAGTATAATATTTTATATTTATAGAATTTTTGAAAATTTTTCAGAATTAGTCAAAATTTTATCAAATAAAATAATATTGTGTTTTTCCCAAATTTGAAAGTTTTGCCTAGGTTTTTTATTTTCTTCTCTCTTTTCTTTTCTTTCCTTTTTCCTTTTCCTCTTTTTGATTGATGTGAAACCATGTACGAAAATGTGTATTTAGAAATTCAGAGTTTAAGTGTTATGATGCTTTGGCTTCTCGATACTACCTTAAAGCATAGAGGCAATTCGGGTCGAATGCATAAGGACGGGAGGTGATAAAAGCTTTACCAATCATGCCACGAGTATGTTAATGAGTTCTTCTAGCTTTCAAAAGAATCAAAAGGAAAAGAAAATGAAACAAGTAGAAGAAAGAGAAGGAGATGAAAACATAAAACAAAAGATAGTGAAGTGATTAGGAAAACGGTTTTAAAAAAGAAATCAAAAGAAAAAAATGACTACTAATTACTAATTGTTCCACTAATCATACTAACCTCTTAGGATGATAGTTGCCTCACATAAATCCTTGGCAATCACTAGACTTGGCTTAAAGAACTTTTCAAAAAATGGTCCACAAGATTGTTCTCAAAATAAAAATTGATTAATAAGGTGCAAGCTACAATTAATCCAACAAAACTACAAGTGAGCAAATATGAAATAAAGTAATCATTACAAGTTAGCTTGTTAGCAAGTAAAAATTAGAACCCATCATTATAAGCTATCAATGACTCTTACAAGAGCAAGACCTTGTAGAGGCTATTGAATTCATGTGGATTATCAATCAAGAGTTAGATGATTAGTGATCAGTAGTTAGATCACCATGAGTGAAAACTAGCTAAGCATCTAGTAGAAGGTTAGAGAGAAATAATAGATAGAAAGGAGAAAACCTTCATAGATTTGTCACCTATCTATTACAATAACTCTCTCTTTCTCTTTGAATCTAACTCTACCCTAATACTAGATCTAAAAAAAGAAAGAAAATATAAAGAAAAGAAAAATAAAAAGAAAATCTTAAACTATACTAAAGAGAAGAAAAACCTAGAATCTTCTCACCTCTTCGCATTCTGGCCTCCTTAAGGGGTAATTATAGGCAAATGATTTTTAGAAGGCGAGGCAATGCCACATGCGATAATCCAACTCTGTAGCAGACCCAGACCCAGACCCAGACCCAACACTGTAGCAGACCCGTTATGAATTATTAATTGATTTTGCACTTAAATTAATTCAGAAAAAAAAAAAAAATCAGAAACAATTTTAGAAAATTACTGTAAAATCAAAAACTGAAATTTGACTCTATAAAATTATTTCTGTAGTCATATCACTTAGAATAGCTAAAAATTTAATATTTCTTATAATTATTACTTAAATTGAATGTAGATTACCAAATTAATTTACAACTTCTATATTCGGATCCGTGACGATCTCATGTGAGTGTTTGTTTATTGTTCTTTTATTTATATATTTATACCAGTGAGTGTATTATTTATTTATTTATTTAAATCATGCGATTATTTTGTCATTTCATTGTTGGTGTTATTTCATGTGAATATTTATGTTCATGTTGTTGATAATTATTCTGTCAAATAGTTAAATATGTTGATTTTTAGAATTTAGAATGATTGTGGTGTTATGAGTAGAGTTCGGTTCTAATGATCAACTATTTTGATCGGGGGTATCGAATAAGTTGGAAAGTGAATATTTTGGCTATGAAATGAATTATTGGACTTGGATTATTATATGATAGGAGATAGTTTAGATATATTTTAGATGATTAGCCAGATTATGATCTTGATGGACTCTATATTTGGGAACTGAGATATTAGAGTATCATTTCATGTTTACTTGTTTACAATTTTGGGATTCAGAAATATACGTGATGTACTTGATACCTGGACTAGATTTGATCTAGAGATTAGTATAGTTTGTATATGAGAATAATGGTAGATTTTGTGAGTATTAGTTACCAGACGCGGCAAAGCCATGTTTCCGTGGCAAGATCAGGGAGAAAGCCCCTGATCTTTTGACCACATGTCTGTCTCGCTTTGAGATGCTTCTTTATATACTCTGTTTTGTGTATTGATTAGTCACATATATTGCATATACATTATCACCTTACCATACTTTTTAGCTAATAAATCCTAATAATAAGTTTTCTTTTCTCTGTTTAATGTAGGCCCAAGTGCTATAAGAAAGGAAACAGAAACAAGCCCAAAAGCCTACCAAATTCTGATTTAATTCAGAAGAAATTCAAAGTCAAAGAATCAGGGCAAAATCTGGCATATCAGAGAGGTTGAAAACCGGTTGAGAAGAATCCTCCCTGAATCAAGCGGTTGAAGCAAACAATCAAAGGCTGTTTCGTCAAATCCTGGAGCAGAAACGAGAAAACCAGAAGAATATACAAGAAAATCATCAAATAAGGGATCTCCACCAACTGGGTGTGGCCACCTGGCCACACCAGGGCCGCAGAAACGCGGCCATCTTGATTCAGTTGGGGAGCGTTTGCTCCCCCAATCTTCCCGGGATTCTCTCTTTCTAGTTTTGCCCTATAAATACTAGTTTCAGCTGAGCAAAATGGGACGACCATGCAGAGATAGGATTTAGTCCAGTTTTTCATTTTTTAGTGTAGGTTTTATTTTTCTTTCATGTAATTTTTAGTTTTAATTTATGTAATTCAGAGGAGATCAGACTTTCATAGAAGAACGAGAACGAAGCTTGTGCTGAGAGTGACACCGGTGTAAGGTTTCTTTCTTTTCTTTTATTGTTATGAAATCGGATCTGTATTTTCTTTTTGTATGTACTTCGTTTTAGTGTTCTTCTTCTTCTTCTTTCTACTTCACTCTTCTTTTGATACAATTGTCTTCCAAGTGAGTCTACAAGCATCGAAAGAGCCTTGCCTTTGCGAGTGTCACCGATAGCTCGTGACGATGGATTTGAGTCTCTCTGTATCATTTCATGCTTGTTTTGTCATGATGATGTAATATGGAAGAGACAATAATCAACTCTTATGGCTATGCGCTGATTGCCTCCACTTCAAGGTAACATCGTCGCCAAATATTCAAGGTAAGGTTTTGGTCAAAAGAAAGTAAGTAATTATTTTTAGTTCTTCTTTCTTTTCTTGTAACTTTTAGTTTAGATCATCAATACGATATCTTCCAAATGTCTTTCACTCTTTCATTTTCTTTGTACATAGTCATTTTCTGATTTTCTCCACCTTCTCATCTATCGCTTTCTTTTTAACTTTAACCTAACTCTCTTTTTCATTTTCATTTCTTAAAATAAAGAAGAACCTTCGTTTTTCTTCACAAAGATTTCAATACAAACCTTTAACGCTTCTATCGCTAACCCTCCTTGTGGATCACGACCCACATAGCCACTAGCTATTGCGGTAGAATTGAGCACTTGCACATCTCTATTTAAAGTTCTGAAATACTGTATTTTGTGCAGGTTCAAGCTCAATCAATTTTTGGCGCCGTTGCCGGGGAGGGTAACGGTTTTTATTAAATTTTTGAAAATAAAACGAATTTTTCTTCTCTGTTGCAGGTTATAGGGCAGGAAAAGCAGGAAAAAAAGATTGCAGTAACATATAAGTGGTCTTGGGCCTCTATTCCAAAAAACAGAGACCAAGTACCCTCTGAATTGCCACGTTTGCTCGGCTCTAGCCGCGTTTCCGCCGGCAAGGAAGAGTTCACTACTGACTGGTTTTTTTTTGTAGGGCTGCTTGCTTTACAAAATTATAGTTTTCTGCAAACTTTATTTCTTATATGCCATCACCAAAAGCCTGCTAATAACCAACAGTAAAACATTTGTTGAAAAATTTAAAAAATTTGATTAGACGTTTGCATTTTAGGCACGTGTCTTTTCAATTCATTTACTTTACTGTTGAAGAGTGCTGGAGCAAGGTACGTTCGCATTGCATTTAGAATAGGACTCATCTCTTGGTTGATTTACATCGCTTTGAGTGAATCTTGTTTACATATTTTGTACACTTGCACAAACTGATCTTAAGGGCACCACCCAATAATAAGATAAGGTGGGGATTTAATCACCCTTCCTTAACCAAAAATCAGATTCCAAGCACTCATTAACCCGAGCTAACTAAAAATGAGTAGACGTTGGCCCTAGGGACATCTCGGACTCAATTAGGAGATTATCCTAAGGGGGAAAGGTGTTGGAATTTGACTCCTGCCAAATCAGTGTCTAGGAAAGGGATTAAGGGCCGAAAGCCCGAAGGTTGGTGGTTATTTAATTAAGGAACGTCTTTGACGGAAAACTTCCCACCAATCTTGCCCTGACCTGGCTGATTAGCTTGTGGTCAAAGTCTGCATTATACCTCCCGTGGACAGTCTAACCAGTTAGGAGTCGTCTAGGTCATAGGTCTACCCTAACTTAGTTTAGAATTTTTTCTTTTTATTTGTTTGCTTATTTGTTTATTTTTTTGTTTGTGTTTTATTGTGTGATATGGCTTAAAACAACAATTTTTCCAATTTTAATGGTAATCCATATTACACACTAACTTTTTTTTGGATATTACCAACCCGGCATATCATAACTTTGACCAACATAGTGTGCCGGATTGGTCTTATCCGAATCAATATAACCCATGCCCCTAATCTTATAACCATAATTTCCATAATAATTTCAACTCTTCACAGAGTCAGTGGGGATTCACCTCCCCCGAGTCCAATTTTCAACCAACTTGTCCTCCTTATCCACCTAGTCCACAATATTTTCAAGATTCATACTCAGTTCCACCAGTCCAAAATAGAAAACTATCAATTTTGGAAATGAGTATGCGTGAGTCCAAACAAAAATCACAAAATCTGATGGACTCACAATTTCACCACCAATTCCAAAACAACACTTCATCTTTTCAACAAGACGATGAACCCATCAACTATGAAAAGATGCTTGAAGCCATGACTCAGGCTCAAAACGCTCGTAATCGTGACATAGATATGATGGTCGTATCTCTACGTTCTCACCGTTTGACCAGTTCTGATGTCGCTAACCATTCTGTTAGAGCCGAAGAGTCATGTTATTTTGAAATCAAGGTTCCATTTCAGAACAATTATTTGAACTTGCCTAAACTCCAAATTTTAAAAATGATATTGACAGCTTGGCAAGTTATTCCTTTCCTGAAATAGAACTTGAGAATGAATATGATCCTGAACCTCAACTTAGTGATTCAATTCTACTTCCTGATTCAATAATGACTCCGGTGTCTTCACCTGATTTCAATCTTTTTCCTGAGTCAACATTGGATCCTGTGCCAATTCATCTTGAAATTGAATCACCCATCTTTGATGATCATATTGAACTTGACCAATTTTACACTTTGAAAGTCTTATTGACAAATTGGCAAGTTCTCATTTTTATGACATTGAACTCAATGAGAAATGTGACCTAGATTCTCAAATCTGTGATCCAGTTCAAATTCCCGAATCAATATTGACTCCTGTTTTGTTACCCGACTTGAGTAATATTTTAGAGTCAGTTTTGATTCCCACACCTATCATTCTTGAACTTGAATCACCAATATTAAGTCACATTCCATTGTTGGAAAATAAATGTGGACTTGAGTTTTAACTTCTTGACTTGGACACACTTCTTGAACCAATCTCGACTCCTGAGCCTTTACTTGACTTAAGTTACCTTCCTGAGTCGGTAGTAGTTCCTGTACTTCCTGAGTCCAAGTCAATCATTCTATCTTTTCACACTCTATTTTGGGACAAGGCGGTTGACAAATTTGACTCCGAAATTAATTATGGAATTTGGAAATTAGATGGGGTTAAATTTTTAATAAAAATCCTTTATGGATACATCATTTTAATGGGTTATGTTAAAGAGATTTCTGATGGGTTCCTCTGAACTCCACGAAAAGTCGATTGGGCCGCATTTCGTGGACCAATCAGACCACCACCGGAACCACCACCTTAAGGTAACATTTTCCTTCCCTTTCTTCTTTTTCATGCATCTATGCATTAATTCATACATTGAGGACAATGCATGAGATAGGTGTGGGGAAGGGTTCTAACGTAACTTAGGTTTTCTTTTTACTTTTTATTAAAAAAAATTTCTTTACTTTTAAAAACTTTTTGAAAATAGAAACAATATTTTGACATATTTTTTGTAAGAAATTAAGTCAATTTTAAGGAATAGGAAAATCAAAATTAGGATTTCTTAAATTTGGTCAAAATAAGATTATTTGTTTGATTTTTAGGGTTAGGAAGATAATTGTCAAAGTAATTTAGTCTTGATCTTTACCTTAATGAAATATGCATACTTCATACACTAACACACTTAGGGTTCAAAAATAAAGATTCTTATGCCTTATATATAAAAAAAAAAGAAAAAAATATCTATGAAAGAAGAACAAATCCAATTATTGATTAGCTAGGTACTTTGACCTAAGCAAGCCTTAGTATTTATGCGAAAGATGATTAGATAAGTTTGAGAAAAAAAATATATAAAAGTTCTTTGATTAAGCTTGGTATTTGTGCCTAATAAAGCATAAGTATTCACGCCTAAAAGGGGTTCATATAATAAAATTCTTAGTTTTGTGGCCTTGTTTGCTCGAGTTTTTAAGTCCTTGGGGTGTTTTCTCACCCGGTGTCCTAAGACCATTTGGTTTGGGAGTCATCGATTAAAGGCTCGTTATATGGGCAGATTAGAAAGCCTAATAGAACTAAGGAATAATACCACAAAATATATATATATATATATATATATATATATATATATATATATATATAATATATATATATATATATATAAATAAGGCATAAGAGTTAGAGTTAATGAACCCTTAGTCAAAATTTTCACAATCATAAGGTGCATATGACTTAGGGTAAAGTAATAAACTAGATGAGAAGTACAATTTGACTCCTTACTTTGATTGATAACAAATTTTTGAATAGAGACTAAGTTTAGGAATGAAAAATTCAGTTTTCCTATAACTTATAGATTGCTTAAATCTTATAATTATATTTCAAATATTTTTCTCTTTCAAAATGCTTTTCGAAAATACTAACTCTTTGTTTCTCTTTTCTTTATGGATTTTGTGGGTGTAATCCACTGAAAATCCTCACGAGACAAAACTCGTCCTCTAGGGTTAACCTAGAGGTTTAATAGCTTGCTGCACATGCTCAGTGCAATCGAGTGACCTGCGAAAGTGGTCTAATAATCCTTAGTATAGTTCAGTTGTTTTGCTCGAGGACGAGCAAAAGATAAGTGTGGGGGTGGGATTAGTCACATATATTGCATATACATTGTCACCTTACCATACTTTTTAGCTAATAAATCCTAATAATAAGTTTTCTTTTTCTCTATTTAATGTAGGCCCAAGTGCTAAAAGAAAGGAAACAGAAACAAGCCCAAAAGCCTACCAAATTCTGATTTAATTCAGAAGAAATTCGAAGTCAAAGAATCAGGGCAAAATCTGGCATATCAGAGAGGTTGAAAACTGGTTGAGAAGAATCCTCCCTGAATCAAGCGGTTGAAGCTAACAATCAAAGGCTGTTTCGTCAAATCCTGGAGCAGAAACGAGAAAACCAGAAGAATATACAAGAAAATCATCAAATAAGGGATCTCCACCAACTGGGTGTGGCCACCTGGCCACACCAGGGCTGCAGAAACGCGGCCCTAGCCGCGTTTCCGCAGCCATCTTGATTCAGTTGGGGGAGCGTTTGCTCCTCCAATCTTCCCAAGATCCTCTCTTTCTGGTTTTGCCCTATAAATACTAGTTTCAGCTGATCAAAATGGGACGACCATGCAGAGATAGGATTTAGTCCAGTTTTCCATTTTTTAGTGTAGGTTTTTGTTTTTCTTTTCATGTAATTTTTAGTTTTAATTTATGTAATTCAGAGGAGATCAAACTTTCATAGAAGAACGAGAATGAAGCTTGTGCTGAGAGTGACACCGGTGTAAGGTTTCTTTCTTTTCTTTTATTGTTATGAAATCGAATCTGTATTTTCTTTTTGTATGTACTTCATTTTAGTTTTCTTCTTCTTCTTCTTTTCTACTTCACTCTTCTTTTGGTACAATTGTCTTCCAAGTGAGTCTACAAGCATCGTAAGAGCCTTGCCTTTGCGAGTGCCACCGATAGCTCATGACGATGGATTTGAGTCTCTCTGTATCATTTCATGCTTGTTTTGTCTTGATGATGTAATGTGGAAGAGACAATAATCAACTCTTATGGGCTATGCGCTGATTGCCTCCACTTCAAGGTAACATCGTCGTCAAAGTTTCAAGGTAAGCTTTGGTTAAAAGAAAGTAAGTAATTATTTTTAGTTCTTCTTTCTTTCTTGTAACTTTTAGTTTAGATCATCAACACGACATCTTCCAAATCTATTTCACTCTTTCATTTTATTTGTACATAGTCATTTTCTGATTTTCTCCACCTTCTCATCTATCGCTTTCTTTTTAACTTTAACCTAACTCTCTTTTTCATTTCATTTCTTAAAACAAAGAAGAACCTTCGTTTTCTTTACAAAGATTTCAATACAAACCTTGAACGCTTCTATCGCTAACCCTCATTGTGGATCACGACCCGCATAGCCACTAGCTATTGCGGTAGAATTGAGCACTTGCATATCTCTATTTAAAGTTCTAAAATACTGTATTTTTGTGCAGGTTCAAGCTCAATCATGTATTTTGGATCCGTATTTCTCCAGATACAGCTTTAATTCAAGATCCAATGTATTCTTCTAGAAGCTTCTTGCTTTGATCTCCAAGAAATCTAAATTAATTACCCGAAAATGAGTTTAATTAGGCTCTTATTTCAACTTTGTTTCTACCCTTTTCTATTTGCATATAAGAGATCGAAACGGGTTAATGGCAGTGTTTTATTCAAAAATCGGGCAAGAAAATGCGATGATAAAATGCAGAATTGACGACTAATCAAACCCCCACATTTATCTTTTCTCGCTCCGAGCAAAATAAGAAAAACTAAAAACTAAACTAATAGTGTTATTACACCACTTTCGCAGGTAACACAACAGCATTGAGTGTGTGCAACAAGGTTTTAAACCTCTAGGAGTTTCCTAGAAGGGGAGTTATAGTCTCCTGATGGTTTTCAATTGATTCCCACAAAATCTATAAACAAAGAAAATAAATGTTAGTATTTTTGAAAACATATTTTGCAAGAGAGAGAAAATTTCGAATACTTTTGCAAAAATTTAAGCAATTTAAGGTCACAAGTTAACTTAAAGTTATTCGTCATTAAACTTAGTCTAGATGCAAGATCTTGTTATAAATTCAAGGAAAGAATTTTAAATTGAATTGATTATTTGATCTCTCATAAAACTCTAGATAATATGCACTTTGTGATAGTATAGATTTTTTTTTTTTTAGGATTTCAACACTAACCATCAAGTCATTTATTTATATATATGTTTTTCTTCCCTAAGTTTTCTTAGACTTTCTAATTTACCTGGATAGTGAGTCTTTAGCCAGTGACTCTCAAACCAGACGGTTTTAGGGCATATGATGAGAAAACATCCCTCGGGCTTAAGGACTCGAGTAAATAAGGCCACAAAATAAAGGGTTTTATTTGTTTTGACCACTGTTAGGCGTGAATAATCATGCTTCCTGAGGCATAATTATCCAGGTTTAATAAGTGAGTTTTTTCTTTTTTATTTATGGCATTTTAAGTCTTTGTTTCCATCCCAAAAATATGAAAGTGTTTAAGTGCATATTTTCTAAGGTAAAAAATTCAAGATCAAATTATCTTTTCAATCAATCTTTCTTAACCTAAAATTTAAACCAAATCAATTATTTTTACTAAGTTAAGAAGCCATAATTGTGGTTTCCTTAATTCCTAAGCTCAACTTAGTTTCCTCAAAAATAGATAAAAACTTTTTCTCTTGTTTCAAAAAGTTTTTTAAGAAAAGGAAAAATCTCATACAAAAGAGAAAATTCTAAAAAAATCCTAAAAAGAAGTGAAAAAGAAAGAAATTTAAAGAAATTTACGTTAGTAAACCTTCCCACACTTATTTCATTTATTGTCCCCAATGCATGGTGAATGTATATATGCATGAAAATAAAGAGGAAAAAATCATCTCAGGGTGGTGGTTCCAGTGGAGGTCTAATTGGTGCATGAAATGCTGTCCAATTTAAAGAATGTGGAGTTCGTAGAAACCCACCAGTGACCTCTCTCCTAATATAACCCAGTAACTGGTTGTCGAAATGTAAGTTTTATTTTAGAAAATTATCCCCATCAATTTTTTATTTTGAAAAATAATCTTTGAGTCATTTTGTTCTACACTTTTTTCTAAAAACTGAGTGTGATTATGGAAGATGATTGATTTGGGCTCAAAAGTGCAAGAACAAATACTGACTCAAAAAACTGACTTAGATCAAGTAAAGGTTTATAAGTCAAAATTGGTGCAAAATTTGAATCCAACCAAAAAATTGAGTTTCACACACTTATCCATCAACGGAATATGATTTTGAAAGATTGGTGATTCAATTCCACGATGTAATGGTACATGATTCAATATTAACTCGAAAAAGTGATTAAAATCGGGTAAAGATACTTGATTAGTCTCTAAATATGCATATTTCATACCACATCTTCACATTTATTCAATATTAAATTCTATTAATAACACCTCTCTCGTATGTTTCTAGGTCCATGACATGAAAAGAAGCCCAAAATCCCATTTATTTGGTGATTTAATGCCTACATACATAGCCATTGACTTTGGAAGGTGGTTCTGTCAAAACAGATGCCCATAGCCAGAAACTAGAAGCTACAACCGATAGGGAAACAAACCGACACCCGCGTGCCAGAAGGAGCCGCACGTCGAGATTTGACGCGCGGCCCCGTGACACCCCCTGGTGCCTCCCTTAGCCTATAAATTCCCCAGGGTTCTCTGAACAGAAGAAGAGAAGAGTTTGGAGGAGAGTTTTAGGGTTGTTTCTTTTCCATGTATGTAATTTTTATGGTAGTTTAGGTTAGCTATTCTTCTTTTTCCTCTTTTGTATTTTCTATTTCTTGTAGATCATGTAACAGGGAAGAGAGTAATACATAGGATAAAAGTAAAAGTGTTTGTAATGGAGGGTGACACTTTATGAAAGGTTCTCTCTTTATCTCTACTTGTTTTCTTCTCTCTAACTCCTTACATGCTTAGCTAATTTTCTCTTAAGGTAACTAACTACTAACTACTAACTTGCTTACTCCTTACTTGATAATCAACATGAATCTAATAGCCTCTACTTGGTCTTGCTCTTAGAAGAGCCATTAATGGCTCATAATGATGGATTTTAACACTCTGACATCCTAACTCTCTATCAAGCTAATATTACTTTATTTCATACTTGCTGATTGAGTTGGAACCAAAATCTAAAAGAAAAACTTACCTCCTTTGGTTCATGACTTACCTGGAACCCTTGCATATTTTACCTTGCTTCGGAGGCGATCAACGCATAACCCATAAGATCGAGCTCAGTCCCATTCGCATTACATCATCAAGATGAACAAAAATAAAATGATACGGAATCTTGAGGAGGAGAATATCATCATGAAATATCGGTGGCACTCACTCAAACATGGCTATACTGATGCTTCTAGATTCACTTGGATGCTCATCATAACAAAAAGAGAAAATTTTGAAAGAAGAAGAAGAAAACAAAAGTAAAGACGAACATAAAAAAAGTTACCTTTTATTACTTGTAGAAACGATGAAAGAAAGGAGGAGGGTACATCGGTGTCACTCTCAGCATAAGCCTCTCTCTTACTTACATGAATCTCAGTCTAACCTATGCTTACAAAGAAATAAAAATACATAAAAAGAAAATAAAACCTATACTAAAAAGAATGAAAAACTGGCCTAAAATCTATCTCTGCTTGGTCCTTCCTTTGCCTTTGAGATTGCAGGTATTTATAGAAGAAAATGCAGAGGTTAGAGGAGTATGCCCTTATCTCCAAACTTGATTTGATGTAGATATTCAGTTCTGATCTGCAATTTATTGGCGTGTTGATTCCTGAATATCACTTATCAAATTAAAGAATTAGAAATAGTGATCAACATAAGAGTTGTAGTCCTGTAAGTCTGCTTTCTGGATCATCTTGAATCATCAGATTTGAGATTTGGTAGTGAAAGTTATGATTCAAATACTAAAATGTATCCAGTTCGAATCTGAGTCAAACTTGCTTCATCTCATCCGTTGATCTTCTCTCTATCCATTTATCTCTATGTATCTAATATTATCCTCGGTTGATCTTTAGCTAACCAAAATGGATTTATAGAAATTTGAATTGTACCGATTCGAACTTTGGCCTAAGCAAGCCTTAGTATTTATGCGAAGATGATTAGATAAGTTTGAGAAAAAAAATATATAAAAATCCTATGATTAAGCTGGGTATTTGTGCCTAATAAAGCATAAGTATTCACGCCTAAAAGGGATTCATATAATAAAATCCTTAGTTTTGTGGCCTTGTTTGCTCGAGTCCTGAAGTCCTTGGGATGTTTTCTCACCTGGTGCCCTAAGACCATTTGGTTTGGGAGTCATTGATTAAAGGCTCGTTACATGGGCAGATTAGAAAGCCTAATAGAACTAAGGAATAATACCATCAAATATATATATATATATATATATATATATATATATATATATATATATAGAAATAAATAAGGCATAAGAGTTAGAGTTAATGAACCCTTAGTCAAAATTTTCACAGTCACAAGGTGCATATGACTTAGGGTAAAGTAATAGACTAGATGAGAAGTATAATTTGACTCCTTATATTGATTGATAACAAATTTTTGAATAGAGACTAAGTTTAGGAATGAAAAATTCAGTTTTTCTATAACTTATAGATTGCTTAAATCTTACAATTATATTTTAAATATTTTTCTCTTTCAAAATGCTTTTCGAAAATACTAACTCTTTGTTTCTCTTTCTTTATGGATTTTGTGGGTGTAATCCGCTGAAAACCCTCACGAGACAAAACTCGTCATCTAGGGGAAACCTAGAGGTTTAACGGCTTGTTGCACATGCTCAGTCAATCGCATGACCTGCGAAAGTGGTCTAATAATCCTTAGTATAGTTTAGTTGTTTTGCTCGAGGACGAGCAAAAGATAGGTATGGGGGTGTGACTGGTCGCTAATGTTGCATATTTAGTATCATATTTCCATACTTATTATAGAATAAAATCTGCATTGTCCTAATTAAATGTTTAATTTATTTGCAGGCCCATTCCTTAAGGAGATGAGAGAAATGAGCCCAAAAGCCCACTAGAATTCTGAATTAATCAGAATTAATTCGAGCTCAGTAAATCAGGGCAAAATCAAGAGGTTGAAAACCGGTTGAGAAGAATCCTCTCAAAATCGATCGGTTAAAGCCAAGAATTCAAGGCCATTTCGTCACAATACTGGACTCAAACGAGAAAACCAACTGAAGATAAAAGCAGAAGAAAACAGCAGGGAAACCCACCAACAGGGTATGGCCATCTGGCCACACCCTGGCCACGAAAACGCGTCCAAAGCCGCGTTTCTGCGGCCGTTAGTGGTTGTTGGGGGAGCGTTTGCTCCCCCATTCTTCCCGGGATTCTCCTCGTGTGGGTTTTGCCTATTAAAATCCAGTATTTGCACTGAAAATGGGACGACCATGCAGAGATAGGATTTAGCCTAGTTTTCATTCTTTATAGTTTAGGTTTTTCTTTTCTTTTTATGTAATTTGTATGTAAGCTTAGGTTAGATGAAGATTCATGTAAGTAAGAGAGAGAGGCTTATGTTGAGAGTGACACTGATGTACCCTCCTCTTTTCTTCCATTGTTTCTGCAAGCAATAAAGGTAAACATTTGTTTATGTTCGTATTTTCTTTTGTTTTCTTCTTCCTCTTTCTACTTTACCTCTTTTGTTTTTGATGAGCTTGCAAGTGAATCCAGAAGTATAAGTATACAAAAGCCTTTGTGAGTGCCAACGATACTTCATGAAGACGTTCTCCTCCTCAAGATCCGTATCACTTCATTCTTGCAAGGCTTGATGATATAATGCGAACAGGGACTGAGCTCGATCTTATGACCTATGTGTTGAACGCCTCCAAAGCAAGGTAGAACATGCAAGGGTTCCAGGTAAGTCATCAACCGAACTAGGTGAGTACTCTTTCATCTTCTTTCTTTGCTTTTATTTCTGTAAATTAAATCACCAACACCATATCTTCCAAATCACTTCTTTACCGACTCATTTGTACATAGTCGCTTTCTTTCCCATTTCTTTGTAAATAGTCATTCTCCATTCTTTTCCACTTTCTCATTCTACCATTTTCTCTCTAACCTTAACATAACTCGTTTTTCATTTTCATTTCTTTAAAACAAAGAAGAACTTTCGTTTTGTCTTCAAAAAGATTTCAATAAGAAAAACTTTGAACGCTTTCATCGCAAACCCTCCTTGTGGATCACGACCCGCATAGCCACTTGCAATAGCGGTAAGAATTGAGCACTTGCACATCTTTATTCTTAGATTTAAAATTCTGTATGTGTGCAGGTAAAGCTTCAATCATAAACCAAGCTCCTAAAGCTGAAGAACTAACTTGAAAATCTTGAGGATGAGCATGCTCACATTCCCACTTTCAACATATTTCAGAGAAAGAAGTTCGCAGAGGCAACTGTCTTACCTACTCTTGATGGACCCTTCAAACTAATGCTTGATAACCGCAAGTAAATCCTTAGCATTCTCCTTTTCACGAATTCCATCACTCATAATGGGGTCTATAGAAGACTTAACTATGAGAATACTTATCTCGTTGGCCTTAACCCATTTGTCGATGAATACCTGAGTTACTGCCTTTTAAGCTTTGTAGTCATTGGGTTAATAATGTGCCTATCCTCAATCAGCACAAAATCATAGTCAAGACAACCCAATACTATTTAGAATTTTATCTTCCATGTTGAATAGCTCAATTCTGTTAGGGTTTTTATTCTAGTCAAGTGTCTCTAGATTAAGGCGGAATCCATGACTATAATTGAAATAAATTTTAGCCTGGATTAATTTTCTCTATAAATAATAAACTTATGTGAATATATATGCATTAATCATTTAGTGCCACAAATCTATCTGGGGTTAGGATAGTCAATCAGAGTGGGATTTTGTTCATTGTTGTCTTTTCACTCTACGGGTCTGATAATTAACAACTTAATCTTATCTTTGGGCAATGACTAATTATGATTGCACCCAGTAATGATAAAATCATACTCAATACTAGATTGATTACGTTCGATTCAATTACAGACATTTTCTTTCCTTTGGGCTAGGGTTATCCTAATCTTTTCGACACGTGTAGTCTATCTTGCCCTACTACATTACCTAAAAATTTTATAGTTACCTTTGAGATCACCTAGAGGGGGGTGAATAGGTGACTAGCTAATCTAATGGTCAATTAATGCCGAATAAAACTATTTATGGAAACTAAAACTATTATGTACAACACACCAAGTATAATCTAAGAGTGTAGTCGAATTTCCCGTGAAGGGCTCTGGACTATCTCCTCAAGATTCCTTTAAATAAGAGTTGAGGTGCCACTTTGGCTCTCTTGCTTGAATACAAGTGTGAGCAAACAATCCCCAAGCATATATCAATTAAGCACACAATATATCAAGCATATAAAGATAAAGACAATATAAGTATGCAAGATACAAAGACAAGTAAGAGATAGAGAGAGCAATCGCAAACACGGGAGAATTGTTTCGAGTTCGAGCACACTTGCTCACGTCCCCGCCTTCAACACTATGAAGGATTTCCACTAAAATCGATCTCACTGGATCACTCGGTGCTGCAACACCTACAAGGAGTTCCCACTAGAACTCTTGGACTCTCTAGTCCCTCTTTTGTTCTCGCAAGAACAAACACACCGCAAGCACACTAGCTTGCCAAGGCCGCACTTCTACACAACGAGCCCTCACTAGAACTCGAAACACCGCGAACACATAAGTCCACCTCCTCAAAGCAAAGAAAGATCTCTTGGTGATCTAGACACTTGATCACTTAAAAACAATCTCACAACAAAGATCCCTATATGATGGATATATCAATGGATAGCTCAAGTGTTTGTGAGAAAAACAAGGATTGAAGTTATGGTGAAAAACACAAGAAAATCACTTTTGAAAAAAACTCTTGATAAACTCTCCTTTTGAATGAAAGTATTTGGCTCTAAAACAAGTGGAGAAAACCTCTTAATAGAGTAGGAAAAACTGGTGCAAAAACCCACTTAAAATCTTATAGAAAACAGTCCAAGGGACCCCATTTTATAGGCTAGGAAAAAACTAGCCGTTGGGGCCAAATCAACAGCCTGGACGGCTGTCGGTCGACCGCCCGGTCGACCGACCAATGGTCAGATTTCTGACCGTTGAGTCAGCGGTCGACCGGCCCGGTCGACCGTGGCCTGGAAACAGAGAGCAGTGCTCTCTGCCGGTCGACCGCCAGGTCGACCGGGGCTTTCTTGAGAGTAGAGCTCTCTGGACGGTCAACCGGCCCTCCAACCAAACAGGAGTGCACGTTTGTGCACGTCGGTCGACCGACTCCTGGATCGGTCGACTGGCCCAGTCGACCAGCAGAAGCCAGAAACAGCGATTATAGGGATTAAAAATTTGGCTTTTTGACTTTGATAAAATCCCTTAAAATCTCTAAAATTCTACAAAATAAGTTCAGTATAATACTTTGATAAACAAACATGTTTGAGTAAAATCAAACCATGTTACAAATATTTTGAACTATCTTTGTAACTTAAAAATTTTGCCATAAAACAATCTGTATTTTTCCAAAATAGATTTTTCCAAAACTTCTCCAAATACAAAAACAAGATATTTTAAACACTTTTAAAGCATAGAGTGTAAGGAGTTGATCCACTACACATAAAAGATGAAATATCTATGTTTTTGACAATAAGCACTAAAATGGTTTTGGTTAAAGACATGTATACTTTGAAACTCCAAAAATCAAACCGGTATTTTTTCAAATGAAAATCCTTTTATGAAAACACAAATAAATCTTGAGTGTGTGTGTGTATATGTACTTGAGTAATCCACCAACTATTCTATCCTTTACATTTTATCTAAAATAAAATCTTAACAAAAACAAACCTAGACACAAGTCTTCTCGTGAAGGTCTTCACTTGAAGTCTTCTCATCTTCTTCTTGTCTTGGTCCAAACTTTGATCCAAAAAGCTAGACTCCTCTTGAGTACTTGATGTGGTCTTGATGCATAAGCTCTTGAATCAACACGTGCTAGCTCCAAACTTGACTTTAAATCCTTTGTTGAAGCTACACACCTACTAGGATCTTGATCATAAATCTGAGACTAAATAAACACAAGATCATTAGTACTATAACTACATGAGTTAATCATCATCAAAACTAGAGTGATGGGCCTTTGGGCCAACAATCTCCCCTTTTTGATGATGACAAAACTCATAGAGTTATATATGCATGGATTAAAGTAAAGCTTTAAAGAAGCTCCTCCTTAACTCATGCATCACAATTAACAAATATATATTCAATTAAAGCTCGTAAAATAAACGAGCATGTATGCAAACATAAGGAGATAAACATGCCAATCAAGCATAAAACTCATCAAATTCTTCTCTTCATTTTGCAAAACAAAACAATATGCATAAACAAAAATTCTTTCTCCCCCTTTATGTATAAAGCAAGGAAAACATGCATATATACTAAAATACTTCTCCCCCTTTTTGTCAATCATCAACAAAGGGGTTAAAGTAAACATAAAACAATGTTGTCCCCCTTTTTGTTCGAAACAAAAAAAATCAACAAAGGGGTGAAAACAAACCAACCAATAAAGAGATATATGTGATATACATTCATGAAGAGAGAGACGTGAAGTTAGCTTCCCTACATACATGTATTACATGAAGAAGGGATAACAAGCCCTAACTTACATAACGTATAATATGCAATGCATAAGAGGAGATGTGAAGCTCCCCCTACACACGTGTATCGCATAAAGAAGAATTATCAAGCTCCTTAATATAAGATACACTCAACATGAATCTATATGTAGAAGAGATGTTAAGCTCCCCTTGCATATAGGCAATTCATATCAAAACATTTTTAAGTCAAGATTTTTTGAGATGCTAATTGGAACTAAAACATATCAAAAACATTTTTAATATTCCAATTGTAACTAAACAATACAAATTTTGAATTTTTCTTAAAACAAATCAATTTGAGATATCACAAGATTTTGATACCATATGAAATAGAAAATTTGTGATACCAATTGAAATTGAAACATTTTACCAATTGAAGTACAAGCAATTGAAATCGAAATAATTTATCAATTGAAATACATGATAAACTTTTGATACCAATGATATTGATATCAATTGAAATCAAAATACTTGTACATTTTTATATCAATTAAGGAATATTTTGAAACATATACCAATTGAAATATATGGTGAATTTTTTTTATACCAAATGGGTAAAAACATATTGATACCAAATGAAATTTAAATCCAATTGAAAATAGAAACATATTGATACCAATTGAAGTATATTGAAATATATAGTAAATGTTGATATCAAAAAAAAAAAAATGAACATAATGCGTAAGCTTGTGAAAATATCAATTGAGATATCAATTGAAAATTAAGATTTAAATTAAGCTTAGCATAAACATACTTTATGCTTTAAACATGTAAATATCTTGTAAATCAAGTACAAATAAATCATATATATGTATGAAAAGTAAATACCAATAGAAATTGATATTATTTGAAATGAAGCATAGATATATAGAAAATAAAATATGAGTATACAAAATATGTCAATTGTGATACCAATTGAAACTATGATGTGAAATTAGTGTATAACTCATAAATAACCACCCTTTTCATGCACAAGATAAAGGTTTTCAATAAGGCATACAAGGCATGGTCGCCCATCCGTCCGCCCTTTAAGGGATTGGTAGGGGTTTTCACAAATAAGTGTTTGAAAATATTTTTATTGTGAAAACACTACCAAAAGAAGAATAAATAACTAGTTAAAGTAATTTTTGAAAAACTAGTTAAAGATCCTTCAAAACATGAAACCAAATCATATGTCTATCATGAAACATACTAAATACATAAAGGTTGACACTCGAAATCTATAAGGCTCAAAAATAATCATGAGACAAAGTCATGAATAAACAAATAAAGTGTGAGTGTACAAGAATCATGTAATTAGTATTTTTCATGAAGATAATCAATGAAGCTCAAAACAAATATGAATATCATTTTATCAAACAAATATGAAAATCATGAAAATTCATTTTTTATTTAAACATAACTATAAGGTATATGTATGTTTTTATCCAAAGCTAACAATATGCATACATATCCCAAACATAAAAAGAGTCTATGATATAATTTGCATGAAGGCAAGAGACTCAAGGGTATACATGTATATTTATTAGTTTTGAACAAAAATTACATATACATGAAGTAAAATATACAAATAGGCAAAACAAGTGTAAATGAGAAAATCATCAAAACTAGGCTATACATGTGCATGTAGTGAGTACAAATGAACAATGAAAATGTTGCTCACTACTTGTACACGTATAAACACAAGTTTTGACAAAAACTACATCTAAACAAGTATTTACCACATGAAGCACAATATTAAAACATGCTAAAAATGTCATATATGTAAAAGCATGTAAATAAATTAGGAGTTTTAAAGATAGTTACCAACACATGAACTACACTCCAAATCTCCAAAACATGGTGGTTGTCTCACCAAACCTCCTTGATAGCGGTGCATCAAATGTATGTCCATCAAGTTCATGTGCATCCACCACCAAGGCACCAAATCTCTCACGTCGTGTGAGAGCCCGCACCTACATCAAATACAAAAGGTGGGGACTTTGGTACCCATTTTCTTTTGGGTCCATGAGGGTGAGCATTGTAAGGAACCCAAACATTCTTTTTAGCAAAATTTAAAGAATTGACTTTATTATAACAAAATCTTGCTAAATGGCCTTTGCGGCCGCAATGTGTACACTTGTACACTCTACTATGCACATGTGTATGGGTGTGATCATGACGTGCAAAGTGTGCATATGCATGTTGTGGGTGATGTGCATGAACATGTGGAGCTTGTTTCCTTTGAAATAAAGATTCCAATTTAGAATGGTTAAATGCACATTTACTCAAGGTTGAGCTCAAACAATCTATTTTATTTTTCAAAAATTTAATCTCATTTTGATTAATAGTGGCATGTAAAGCATGGTGAGAATGAGAATCATTTTTCTTATTCCTTTTAGAAACATTTTCTTTTTCTTTAGAAATAATTTTTCTTTTCAAAGAGGTGTTTTCTTGCAAAGTAATCTCCTTTTGTTTTTTCACCAAAATAATTTTATTTTTCAATGAAGTATTTCCTTCACAAAGATCATTTAATTTATAAAGCAAGGAAATATTTTCATTTTTTAAACTTTCATTTTCTTTTGAAACATTTTCAAATTTAGTTTGAAAAGAATCTTTTTCTTTTAACATGCAATCAAATTTATTTTTCATTTTCTTGTTGTCCTTTTTAAGCAAGTCATATTTTTCAAGGAGTTGTTGACAAAAAGATGCAAGTTCATCATATGGCATATCAACATCCTCTTCTAACTCGGATTCGGTAGTTACCTCAAGGGGGTTATCCCCTTGGACCATGTAGCACACGTTGGAAGCGTCACTTCCAATATCCGATTCGCTCCCCACATAATATTGTTCATTTTCGCCAAGGGAGATCAAAGAGTTCCATACTACAAAATCTGAATCAATGTTAGAAACCCTAGATAAATATTCATCATTTAGGGTACTCTTTAAAGCATGAATGGCCTTTGCATTAGCCTCAATATTTTTGCCATTTAAATAATAAGAATCTTTAACAGTGGCAAAACAAACATGAATGCCTAGGGCTTTGAGGTACAAAGACATCTTAACCTTCCAAGTTTGGATGTTAAGAATGTCAAAAGAGGAAGGTGACATGAAATCCATATGTGTACAAATATTGTGATTAGCTACAAATGAGGATCTTTAACTCTAGGTTGTTAGACCCAAATTAAGAGCACGTGGCTCTGATACTAATTGAAATCACCTAGAGGGGGGTGAATAGGTGACTAGCTAATCTAATGGTCAATTAATGCGGAATAAAACTATTTATGCAAACTAAAATTATTATGCACAACACACCAAGTATAATTTAAGAGTGTAGCCGAATTTCCCGTGAAGGGCTCTGAACTATCTCAAGATTCCTCTAAATAAGAGTTGAGGTGCCGCTTTGGATCTCTTGGTTGAATACAAGTGTGAGCAAATAATCCCCAAGCATATATCAATTAAGCACACAATATATCAAGCAAATAATCCCCAAGCATATATCAATTCCCGAGGCCGCACCTCTACACAACGAGCCCTCACTAGAACTCGAAACACCGCGAACACACAAGTCCGCCTCCTCAAAGCAAAGAAAGATCTCTTGGTGATCTAAACACTTGATCACTTAAAAACAATCTCACAACAAAGATCTCTATAGGATAGATATATCAATGGATAGCTCAACTATTTGTGAGAAAAACAAGGATTGAAGTTGTGGTGAAAAACACAAGAAAATCACTTTTGAAAAAACTCTTGATAAACTCTCCTTTTGAATGAAAGTATTTGGCTCTAAAACAAGCGGAGAAAACCTCTTAATAGAGTAGGAAAAATTGGTGTAAAAACCCACTTAAAATCTTATAGAAAACAGTCCAAGGAACCCCCATTTTATAGGCTAGGAAAAAACTAGCTGTTGGGGCCAAATCAACAGCCTGGACGGCTGTCGGTCGACCGCCCGGTCGATCGGGCAATGGTCAGATTTCTGACCGTTGAGCCAGCGGTCGACCGGCCTGGTCGACCTGGCCTAGAAACAGAGAGCAGTGCTCTCTGCCGGTCGACCGCCCGGTCGACCGGGGCTTTCCAGAGAGCAGAGCTCTCTGGACGGTCGACTGGCCCTCCAGCCAAACAGGCGTGCACGTTTGTGCACGTCGGTCGACCGACTCCTGGCTCGGTCGACCGGCCCGTCGACCGGCAGAAGCCAGAAACAGGGATTATAGAGATTAAAAATTTTGCTTTTTGACTTTGATAAAATCCCATAAAATCTCTAAAATTCTACAAAAATAGGTTCAGTATAATACTTTGATAAACAAACATGTTTGAGTAAAATCAAACCATGTTACAAACATTTTGAACTATTTTTATAACTTTGAAATTTTGGCATAAAACAAAATCTGTATTTTCCCAAAATAGATTTTTCCAAAACTTCTCCAAATACAAAACAAGATATTTTAAACACTTTTAAAGCATAGAGTGTATGTATATGATCTAGTACACATAAAAAAAGAAATATCTATGTTTTTGACAATAAGCACTAAAATGGTTTTGGTTAAAGACATGTATACTTTGAAACTCCAAAATCAAACCGGTATTTTTTCAAATGAAAATCCTTTTATGAAAGCACAAATAAATTTTGAGTGTGTGCGTGTATATGTACTTGAGCAATCCACCAAATATTCTATCCTTTACATTTTATCTAAAACAAAATCTTAACAAAAACAAACCTAGACACAAGTCTTCTCGTGAAGGTCTTCACTTGAAGTCTTCTCATCTTCTTCTTGACTTGGTCCAAACTTTGATCTAAAGAGTTAGACTCCTCTTGAGTACTTGATGTGGTCTTGATGCATAAGCTCTTGAATCAACATGTGCTAGCTCCAAAACTTGACTTTAAATCCTTTGTTGAAGCTACACACCTACTAAGATCTTATCATAAATCTGAGACTAAATAAACACAAGATTAATAGTATTATAACTACATGAGTTAATCATCATCAAAACTAGAGTAATGGGCCTTTGGGCCAACAACCTTTGGGTAATATATAAAACTCTAACTAACGTAGCAATACTGTCAATCTTAATGGTCACAACAAAGGGATCCCAAAATAACAGTGAAACAGAATATGTTACTAAATAGTTTACCTTTGGACAAATCTATCTAGTCATATTAAGTTTTATTTAAATGATCGTTAATCTTATCTCACATAAACTCTATTGAAATATTGTAATTTATGAAATGTGATAATATTTATTTTCACCAATAAAACTTCAGTGAAAAAGCCCTTTATTTGAACATATGTAATAATATTCACATTCACAACTTGAACATAAAAATAAATTGAATCTACTAATATTGTAATTAATATGCAGGTAAAAAACTATAAATGTAGTGGATTCAATTACGTTCTTTTGAGATTCTGGGATTGTAGTTAATATGCTGGAGATTGCCTTAAATACTATTAATACTTCCCTTATGTTAAAATAATAAAAGGATACATAATATAGGCATATTATTCATCTGAAAGATAGCATGTTCTCCAATGCACTTAAATAACAATTCATCCATAAAGACAAATATAATAACCTTGCTTAATACATCAGATAGTAGAACTAATAATAAGTGGATAATGTCTACTGCTGGAAAATATAGACTTAAGGTAAGAAACCAAATGCAAGGTATATCCAGCCTGTCAATGAATTATAATTAAGGAACTCAACATTAGGGTTGATCAATGAGCTTTATCGCAAGGATCAAATGCCCAACCTTGTTTAATTTGAAACTTACTCAGAATTTAAATCTCTTGTTAAGGGAAGAGACCAGAATGATTGAACTGCATAACGCTCACTGCAACTTATGTGCTTATGGTTAGTCTAAAAGACTAAAATTCAAGGCTACAAATTTGTCAAGCATGAAGCTGGCTGTATGGCAAAATTTACGACCTATTCTCTTTGATATATACACTTTATTTCAATTGAATATGACAGCTATCTCATTGAAGATTTTAATATTGACTTATTATAAAAGGATACATAATATAGGCCTGTAATTGACATTATATAAATTATTTGTTCATTGTAGCATCTTGAATCGTGAGTGCAAGCTATATTAACTTGAATAATAAGCACTTGCTGTCATCCTAATATCATCAACTTTAGTAATGATGCACCATCAGGTGTTAAATCACAAGTGCAAATTTGATAAACTTGAGACAAGAGAAAAAGACCTTAAATCACAAATACAAGTGGATGGTTAAATTAAGTAGATAGCGCCTCATTCTTTCCTAATCCCTTGATTATATTCTACATTAATAATTTATTTTTCTTGGGTATGTGAACAAAGATCTCTATGTCCCATTATTTGTGCATAATACTTTCATCAGTGAAAGTGATGCCTTAAAATAAGTCCTTTTGGACAATTGAGGTGTCCTTGACTGAAAGAAACAATCTGTTCACACATAATCTTTATCCATAAATCCTGTTTATTTTGGTGTAAGATTTAGTACTCTTATTGAATTTTTTTCAATTAGTTATTCTGTGATGGCCAGTTCACGGATTGCCAGCAGTTTGTATTAATAATATCGATCTATTCTTTTAAATTCAGAGATGGATATGGGAATCACGGAAGAAAAAAAATCAAAGTAGGAAAACCCCAAAATAGAACTGGATATGCAGATTTAGGGCTTCAACATAATAGTTCTCAAACAAATAATAATAATAATAATCATACATGATTAGACCCTTATAACATAAATTGCATAAATAAGCTCTGACACCACTTTTTAGAATTTAGATGGATAGAACAGGATTGAATACTACTATGTATAAATCTGAATATCATGTATAATGAACCTTAAGATGGATTTTCAATGACATATCTCTTCAAAAAATGATGACCTATACCTGGATCTGGATTGCCGCTATAGAGAACGGATGAAGAGCCTTCTCTTTCCTTAACGTAGCCTTCTATAGGTGGGGATCAATGCACGGATGTAGAGAGGGACTCCTTTCTATATATAACTCTTTGATTAGTGGCATTCTCATAATTCCCCTAACCCTAATAAGAGAGTAGTACTATGACCCACTCCACCTTTATAACTTGTGCACCTATTAGGCACACCTAATATGTTGATTAATATAAGTTGCACTTGTGTCTTGATATGGGATGAAAATAGGTGTGGATTGAATCAAGAAATATCTTACATTGTATGTCTGTGGCAGAGATTTTTCATTGCGAATGATCGAACGGTCGATCCATACCACAAGCGAGAGTAGGGGTTTGGTGTATAAGCGTTCAATAATCAACAACCCAAAAAATATACGAAAAACAAGATATTTTTATATGAAAACCCATTTGGGTAAATTCACGAGTAGTAGGAAGAAGATTAACTATAAAACTCTAATTTACAGGAATTACAGATGGCCGGGATGTAAAGGAAGATAAGAAATTTCAGTAGAAGCTTATAGTTGTAGAGGTTTGTTCCCAAAAGTCTTCTTTCTTGCTAGAGAAGAAAGTCTATTTATACTGTGCTGTTGGCTTAGAGGCAGATGAGGCATTCGCGAGATCTGCGCAGCTGCATGATCTTCATATGTGGATCTGTTGTAACGGCCGCGATTAATAGCGCGATGGTTGAGATTGCATGGCTATAAATTCATAATTGTACACCTTGAGCGCATGGGCGTTATGCGTCTTCAACGTAAGTGATGAGAGGTTGCATGATTGTAGGAGATCTTGACAGTTGTTACTGGGAATCTCTGGGTGAAGTAGAGAATGTATAACTGTAGGAAACTCTAGAAGGTAATGCCTCCGAAATGGGGGATTTACTCCTAGATAACTCTGGGTGGCAGAGCTTTGGAAGTTGACTTGAGTTTGGCTGGAGCGGTTTAGGGAATTGTGGATGCTCTCCGGGGCCGATATGTCAGAGGCGATTGATCATTGCGAAAGCTTCAAAATGAACCTAGGTTGCTATGACACGTGTCAGCATACTGTCGGGGATTAACTTTTGACCACTACAGATGCTCTCGTGATCGGTCCTAATATCACATCATTTATTATCACATTTTCACATTTATTTCATAATAAACTCTAATATTTAATCCTAATTATTGTCTAAATTTGTGCAGGCATTTACTAATGGAGATGGAAAATAAACGGGCCGAAAAGCCTACTTAAATTCTAATTTAAATGAGTTTAAATCAAAATCGAGGATTGGGACAAATATTCAGATGATTTAAGGGGATTAGCGTAGATTAGAGCGTATCAGAGAAGATAATACCAAATAAAAACCAGTTAAAATCAGATTTATATAGTTAACTTGTAGATCAATAGGGATATCACCAAATTCATAGCTCAAAACTTAAAATCCAATTGAAGATAAAAGCGCATCAAAGATCAAAGGGCCATGGCATCCTGGATCTGGCCATCCGTGGCAAAAGACACGGATCCTGCGACTTTGTTTTTACTATTGGGAGCATTAGCTCTCCCTATGTTATGCCCCGCTTCCCAAAATATGTAAAAATGGAGTCAAAATTAGAGTCGACGATGTATATACACAGGAAAATACCTCACGCAATACACGCTAAGTGTAAAGTAACCTAAACAAGTTATATAAATCAATTATAATAAATAATATCACTGTAATAAATGTATAAATTTCTACACAATTGTAGTGTTATTCTATGAATAATCAATAGAACAACCACTGAATCTATTATATATAGAGAATCAAAGGAAATTAACAGAATAAAAAAGGTACGATAAGATACCAAGAATGGATGATTTAGTAAGGAGAAACTCGGGCTCCTCATAATACCAGTGTCCACTTCAAATACCTAATCAGTAAAAGTAACAATCATATACTTGGATGTACAAATCTAGAGAGTCAAAACTCCCAATGAGAGTGTAAAATGAGAGAAAGGTGCAAGTGCATATAGCATGTGAACATGGTATTGTATTGTTAAGATAAATGTATTAAATGAGAAATATCTTGAATAAAACTGAAATTAAAAGACAGTATAACATAATAAAACATCAATCAGTGTGTCACTATGTTAAGATATAGGCAGTACCTAACATAAGAGTAAAAGGGATTAGTCTGTCATAACATTATGTGTCTGGTTAATTGTTTATCCATATCATATATGTGTCAGATATCTATCATAGCAGGTAGGCATATAAAAAGCTAGCACATATTAGCTACGGTGTATGATGTCAGTCAATTATTATTATTTTATGTCAGCGAGCACTAATTGTCACATGCAATAGACGTATCTCATACTACGCCCACTACACATGTCAATCGGGATCTTATGTTATTGAAACTGATTAATTGAAAATATTGTCTATGCTTTAGGTGGGTTCCGTACATATCGGAACCACGACCTCAGTTTCCTGGCGCTGAACCAAATCGTACCGCTAGGTACTCAGTAACAGTAACAGTACGATAACAGTAAAACTGTAAACAGTGAACAAATGGGATGCCAGTTATCCTCAGGGAACCCTGTAGTGGAACCCTCAGTCAGCTGAGCAAACTGTATCCTAGGTTCACCCAAAATACGAACGTTGTCTCCTCCATCAATTTTCCTAATCTCGGTGTAAGTTGTTCTAATCACATTATTACTTAATTTAATCAATATTCGTGTTACCTAGATTTACTACGATGATACATTGACAGCGAATAGTAACAATACAGTGAACAATAACAATACGTTATCAACAGTATAAGGGTGTAACAGTATGATATCACAGTATTGTCCTAGTAATTTCAGTAATGCAACTTATAATCATTGATATGATTACTAATGCATAAGATGTCAAGTCATACAATAGATGTCACTATATATGAATCCAAGTTCATCATTCAATTTTTTGAACTTTTCACTAATTACCATCACTTTAAAATATTATCAAAAATATTCAAGTATCAATAATTCAACTTATTTAATTTCTAAAATTAATAATTATTTTCAGTAATAATCATATTGGTTTCATGCAAGTAGAAGTGAATAATTAAAGGAAAAATACTAATCAATCTATTCAATCTTAAAAATTATGAATTTGATAATTACTGTAATTCTAGAACGTTACTGATTGAAACTATTTATTTTTTAGTAGTTAATGAATATTTATTTAAAATATTTATAATATTAATATGCATGAACAATATAGATACTATTTGTACAATAAATTAAATCTTGAAAATTATGATTTTCTAGACGTTAAGAAAATTAATTAAGTGACTTGAAAATGAAACATTTAATGAATAACTTTGCAAAATATGATCATGTAAAACAAAATATAAATTATTTAAAAATCCAGATTAAACATCAAGTCTTAATTGTTTAGATAATTTATTTGAAATATACAGTCTTTATTTTAAATTTATAATTATGATGATTTATTAAACAAAATGAAAATGATTTGTTTAAATAGATTTAATAAAGAAGAATACTTATTATAATATTCAGAATTTAAAATATAATTTTTCAGGAAAATCTTTATTGTTTACTTTTATTCTTAATTATTTCTAAAGAGTGTCTATTTTAATAATTCAAAATATTATAATTATTTCTCAATTTGGAATTACTTTTATGGAACATGTGAAATAGAGATTTGAAGTATAAATGAGCATCAAAAACCGATATACTATATCAAGATTAAACAATTAATAAAATATATAAATATTCATAATTTATAATCAAACGTTTCGGGAAATCTTCATTACTTATAATTATTTATAAGTATTTTCTTAATAGTAAACACTTACTAATTTAGTTTTCAAAAATCAATAATTATTGATTTACAAATATGTTCATACTGATTTGTGTAATCACAATTAAACAATTTCAAAGCAAAACCACATAGTCATTTGCATAAACTACGTCATGAAAATTTGCAATTCTCAATGCAAGAAAATTAATTAATAAATTCGTATGGCTAAATATTAATTAATTAATTAATAATTATCTTAATTTTATCAAAATAGATCATAATTTAAAAGATAAAAGCACTCACCTGTAAGTCACCTAGAGGGGGGGTGAATAGGCAACAAGCTAATTAAATGCAAAACTAATGCGAAATTAAAACTAATTATGCAAACTAAAACTATTATGCAAACACACAAAGTATAACACAAGAGTGTAGTCGAATTCTCGGTGACGGGCTCTGAACTATCTCCTCAAGATTCATCTAGATCAAGAGTTAAGGTGCCACATGGCTCTCTTGGTTAAATACAAGTGTAAGCACACAAACAACCCAAGCGCACGCGCGCACACACACACACATATCAATTGAGTACAAGATATATCAAGCATATAGAGATGAACAATAAAGACATGAAAGATATATAGACATAAGTGAGAGAGAGAGATGAGTATTCGCAAACACGGGAGAATTGTTTCAAGGTTCGAGCACACTTGCTCTACGTCCCTGCCTTCAACACTATGAAGGATTTCCATTAAAATGATCCCACAAGATCACTGGTGCCATAACACCTACAACGAGCTCCCTCAAGACCTCTTGGACTCGCAAGTTCCTCACTTGTTCCCACAAGAACAACACACGCAAGCACACTAGTTTGCCGAGGCCGCACCTCTATAATGAGCTTCCCCAAGAACTCTACACAACGCGAACACACTAGTTCTCCTCCTCAAATAGAAAGATGAAAACTTGGTGATTTATACACTTAGATCACCAAAAACACTCTCACAACAAATGATCCCTAGAGGATGGTGTTGGAACTTGATTTTGATAATACATTTGTGAAGCCATTTCATTGGAGCTCTATCTCACAAGCTTATACAAGAGTTCTACATACTCCTACATGCTCAAGACTTCCTAAGGATTATGGCTATGGATGTGTATTATAATGTTTATTAGAATGTTAAAAGCCTTGAACGCACACACACAAACATCATAAGCCCTTGTAGATGACTTATACATTTAATTAGTCGACTTATAACGCTATAGTCGACTAACTCCTTATTATAGTTGACTTAGCCTTTGCTTCCAGATGCATACCAACTTTCTATTTCTGATCTGTATGCATTATTAGTCGACTTATTGGTATTTATAGTCGACTAATATATGGCCTAGTCGACTTATACCTTCTACTGATCGACTATTTTTAGTTTCCAGAAACATATCTTTTGTATCAGTCATTACCTAGTCGACTTGCCCCCTTTATAAGTCGACTAATATAGGCAAAAAATTTTCTTCTAGTTGACTAACCCATAGACTCAAGTCGACTAATGGCAGTTTCTGACTATTAGACAGTTTCTGATTTCTGGTATTTTATCCAACGTTTCAATATTCAAATTTGTCCTAATAACTACCCTAACTGACTATAGATTTCAGTTATAAATAGGGATGTTGTCCTAGACAAAATACACCAATTAAAAATACATGTTTTCTGCCCAAAAACTTTGTTGAAAAATCTATTTTTCTAAAAACTTGTTTTCACTTTCATTTCTTTATTCAAATTCCTACTTCATAGTGAAGATTTCTGAGAGTCCACCTATAAGAGCCCTTGCTCATGATCACATACAGATTCAAGGCTTATAGGATTGATTTTATTCACTCAAAGGGAAAGATTGTACAAGAGCTTCTTCGGGTTGAAGAGAGGTTGTACAAGGTGTTGTGGTCTTCTTGGTTGTAAGAAGAGTTGTATGCATTTGACAAAGGAGATTTGTCAAGTGCTATACATGGTGTTGATTTTAGGTGTACAAAATCAAAGGTTAAAGGAAAATCTCAAGCGGGTGGCTTAGGGACTGGATGTAGGTCAAGCGGACTAAACGAGCATAAATTACTTGTGTTTGCGTTTGCTTTCTTTTTTGTGATTTAATTTCCTTTTATGCAAGTTTATTTATTTAACGCTAATCATCCTTTGCTCTAGTGTTGTGTTGACATTTATCTTAGATCCTACAATTGGTATCATTTTGGGACTAACAATTGGTATCAGAGCCCGGCCCGGCATACTCTATCAGAGCCCTGCATACCCAGTCAACAACCTACAAGGATGACAACGGATTTCCTTCATCACAATTCAAAAAAGGACATTCTACACAACGTCCACCGCTATTTGATGGATCCAACTACAACTATTTGAAGTGTAGAATGAAGATTTACTTGCAATCGCTCAATTACGAACTATAGAACATAGTAGAAGTAGCGTACACCAAACCGACTACCAATTACAGCGCTTGGAGTGATGATTAAAAGAAGAATGCGAACCTTGATGCCAAAGTGATGAATGCGTTATTGAGTGTCTTAACTAAAGAAGAATTCAATCGTGTGTCAACAGCTACATCTACAAATCAAATATGACATACTCTACATGTAACACATGAAGGCACAAATAAGATTAAAGAATCTAAAATTTTTATTTTTGTTCACAGGTTTGAACTCTTCAAAATGAAGAAGAATGAAACCATCTCAGAAATGGTTACAAGGTTTACCGACATAACAAATTCCTTATCATCCCTTGGAAAAGAATACACCCAAGTCAAAAAAGTTTGCAAGATCCTTCGTGCACTCACATCAGATTGGGAGAAGAAGACAACTGCAATCGAAGAAGCAAATAATCTCTCCACTATGTCATTAGAAAACCCTTTCGGTAATTTAATGGCATATGAAGTACAACTAGAAGACAGAAAGAAGGATAATCAAAAACCTTTCTCAAAGAAGAAAGAACTTTCCTTCCATGCATCCTCAAATACTGACAATTTAGATGACGATGAAGAGGAGATGGCAATGCTCTCAAGAAAATTCAGAAAGTTCTTGAAGTAAGGTAAGTTTAAATGTTTTAATTGTAATAAAGTAGTTCATATGAAGAAGGATTGCCCATTGCTCAAAAACTAAGGTAAATTTAAGAGCAAAAAGTTTAAAAAGAAGAAAGACTATCAAGCATCATGGGAAAAAATAGTGATTCCTCTTCCTCTGACGAAGAAGAAGCCACTGAACATGCCAACATCTATTTCATGGCTCAAGAAGAAGACGAGGTACAATATACTGGACTTTGACATGCATTTCATGAATTATACAATGATCTTAAGAATGAAAAGATAAAGAATAAAGTTTTGTCAGAGGAAAATGAAAAACTTATTAAAGAAAATTCATATTATGCTTCTCAAATTTCTTTTATAAATTCTCAAAATTATGATTTTAAAAATGTGATGTCATCATTGAAAAAGAATAGTGAGAATTTTATAAAAGAAAATATTATGCTTAAAAGGAAACTTTGTCATTAAATTAAAGAATTACTATTTTAAATAAAGACATATCAAGTTTCAAAATGAAATATGAAGAGATTTTGAAAAATGTGAATAAATTTAATCAAATAAAAGAAAGTTAAATGATTTGCTATTATATCAAAAGATGTCACATAATCATTATGGCCTTGGATTCTTAAATCAGAGTGGAAAATTTACACATGTTAGTAAAAAGAATCATAATCCATATAATTTTTTTGTGAAAAGAAATACTGATATTATTGCAAAAAATTAAGAATAAGTATATATGGATTCCTAAAAACTTAAGCATTTTTGATAAAAATACTTATATTGCATCATACATAGATTCTTTATACAATTCTTATAATTATGTGTATACTAACAGATAGAAATCAAATTCAAATTGGGTTTGGATTCCTAAAGGTTAATACTTTGATCTTATTATGATTGGTACCATCTAATGTTATCTTTCAGGTACCATATAAAAAGTTTTATAGAAAAATATTTCAAACATTTATCATATATATATATATGTGTGTTATGATATATTTTTTACAGGGAAGAACACATGTTTTCTAAATCTGTTATAACCTGTTCTAAGCAGGGGGAGAATATATAACATATTCTCTGCAGAGGAAGTTTTTCATGCACACAAAGTGGCATCATCAAAAAGGGGAGAATATTGGAACTTGATTTTGATGATACATTTGTGAAGCCATTTCATTGGAGCTCTATCTCACAAGCTTATACAAGAGTTCTACATGCTCCTACATGCTTAAGACTTCCCAAGGATTATGGCTATGGATGTGTATTGTAATGTTTCTTAGAATGTTAAAAGTCTTGAACACACACATCATAAGCCCTTGTAGTCGACTTATACATTTGATTAGTCGACTTATAACAGCTATAGTCAACTAACTCCTTATCATAGTCGACTTAGCTTTTGCTTCCAGATGCATAACAACTTTCTGTTTTTGATCTATATGCACTATTAGTCAACTTATTGGTATTTATAGTCGACTAATATATGGCCTAGTCGACTTATACCTTCTACTGGTCGACTATTTTTAGTTTCCAAAAATATGTCTTTTGCATCAGCCATTACCTAGTCGACTTGCCCCCTTTATAAGTCGACTAATAGAGGCAAAAATTGTTCTTCTAGTTGACTAACCCATATCTCAAGTCGACTAATGGCAGTTTCTGACTGTTAGACAGTTTCTGATTTCTGGTGTTTTATCCAACGTTTCAATATTCAAATTTGTCCTGATAACTACCTTAACTGACTATAGATTCAGCTATAAATAGGGATGTTGTCCTAGACAAAATACACCAATTAAAAATACATGTTTTTTGCCCAAAAAACTTTGTTGAAAAATCTATTTTTCTAAAAACTTGTTTTCACTTTTATTTCTTCATTCAAATTCCTACTCCATAGTGAAGATTTCTGAGAGTCCACCTATAAGAGCCCTTCCTCACGATCACATACAGATTCAAGGCTTATAGGATTGATTTTATTATCTCAAAGAGAAAGATTGTACGAGACCTTCTTCGGGTTGAAGAGAGATTATACAAGGTGTTGTGGTCTTCTTGGTTGTAAGAAAAGTTGTATACATTTGACAAAGAGGATTTATCAAGTGGTATATAAGGTGTTGATTTTGGGTGTACAAAATCAAAGAAAAATCTCAAGCGAGTGGCTTGGGGACTAGATGTAGGTCAAGAGGACCGAACCAGGATAAATCACTTGTGCTTGCATTTACTTTCTTTTCTGTGATTTAATTTCCTTTTATGCAAGTTTATTTATTTAACGCTAATCATCCTTTGCTCTAGTGTTGTGTTGACATTTATTTTAGATCCTACAATTGGTATTATTCGGGACTAACAGATGGATATAGCAATTAAAAGCTCAAGTTTGTGTGAGAAAACAAGATAGATTTATGGCGAAAAAACTCAAGAGAATGCTTTTGAAAACTCAAATAAAACACTCTTTAAAACTTTTATTTTGATATGAAAATTTTAGCAGAAAAACATGTGGAAAAAACTCTATGGAAGGTTGGAAAAACTGGCTCAAAAACTGCTCCAAAATCTTACCTAAAAGTGGACAAAAGAACCCCAATTTATAGGGTTCAGAAAACTATCCGTTAGGCTTAATTTTCTGGCCAAAATGACCAGTCGGTCGATTGGCCGGCCGACCGGCCAACGGTCATATTTCAGACCATGAGGCTGCCGGTCGACTGCACCCAGGTCTTGACCTGTCGGTCGATCGGTCGGTTGACTGAGGCAAGAACCAGAGAGCACTGTTCTCTGGCTGGTTGATCGCTCAGTCGATTTGGGCCATATCCAAAGCAAACTCTCTGGATCGGTCGACTGTCCGATTGACTGGCCCTCAAGCCATGGCTTGTGCATGTAGCTGTGAACATCGGTCGACCACTCGGTCGACCGACTTCTTGTTCGGACAATCGGTCGGTCGACTGCTAGAAGCCTGGTCAGGGTTTTCAGGATTAAAACTTGATCTTTTTAAAACCCTAAAATTTTATTTAAATCTCATAAAAAATTACAAAAATAAGTTCATTAAAATACTTTGAAGTATAAATATGTGTGATCAAAAATCAACACATATTACAAATAAGTTGACTATTTGCGATATAGAAATTTATCTTTAAACTAAAACCCGTATTTTTCAAATCAAACTTTTAAAATGAAAATCGGATTTTTTCAAAACTTGTCAAATACAAAAACAAGACATTTAAATACTTTTGAAGCATAGTGTAGATGGATATGATCCAATACACATATAAGATGAAATATCTATATTTTTGACAATAGCTCTAAACAATGTTTTGATATTAACAAAACTTAAATACGTGATATAAAACTCATCAAAAGAAGTTTCTAAACAATATGAAGTAACAATGTGTATAGATAAAATCCAATACACATATAAACCATGTTTTGATGGAATCTAATTATTAAACCAATATGTATATTTTGAAGCTCAAAACTAAAATAAAATCTTATGAAAACACATAAAAATGTTATGTGTGTGTATATGAGCTTGAGCAATCCACAACTAATCTATCCTTTATATTTTATCTAAAAACAAAATCTTAACACTCACAAATTTGACTCAAGTCTTGAAAATCTTCACTTTGAAAATCTTCTTTTCCATCTTGACTTGCTCCAAAATTTGATCCATGAACTAGACTCCTCTTTGAGTACTTGATGCGGTATTGATGCGCGAGCTCTTGAATCAACACATGCTAGGTTCAATACTTGACTTCAAATCTTTTGTTAAAACTAAACACCGGCTAAGATCTTGATTAAAAATCTAAAACTAAATGAATACAAAATCATTAGTACTATAACTACATGAGTTAATCATCATCAAAACTAGAGTGATGGACCTTTGGGCCAACATCACCTTGGTTTCCACTGAACCGATATTGAGTTATATTGTCAAGTTCGAAAATAAAAAATTAACTAAGTTTTTTTAGGTAATTATTAAAAAATATTATAAATTTAATTATTTTAATTTATTTTACTGCCCAATAATTTTACAAAGTTAAAAATTTAGTTTGTCGTTTTATATAATTTTTCTGAATTTTTTTGAGTTCATTTCCAATTTTTTTAATTTATATAAGCCTAAAATCAATTAAAATCCTTAATGGGTCTGTTTGCTATAATAACGGGTCTGGACTGCTACAGTGTCAGGTCTGGTCAACTACAATATCGGATCTGGGTCTGCTATAGTGTCGGGTCTGGGTCTGCTATAGTGCTGCTACAGTAATCTTTTCTAATTTTCATTGAATTTAATTTTTTTATTGATGATAAAATAAAATTGTAAAAATCAAATAAAAATATTTATAATTAGAAGGCACTTCTTGGGTATCTCTACATATTTTTATTCAGTTTTTAGAGTGGATATTATATTGAAACATGTGATACAATATAACATGCTCAAGGTGTTCGGTGAAATGCCTGAATAGAAAAAATCATATAAACTAAAATACATGACTAGTCACATATATTGCATTTATATTGTCACCTTACCATACTTTTTAGCTAATAAATCCTATTAATAAGTCTTTTTTTTCTTTGTTAAATGTAGGCCTAAGTGCTAAAAGAAAGAAAAGAGAAACAAGCCCAAAAGCCAACCAAATTTTGATTTAATTCAGAATAAATTCGAAATGAAGAAATCAGGGCAAAATCTTGGCATATCAAGAGGTTGAGAAGAATCCTACCTGAATCAAGCGGTTGAAGCCACACAATCAAAGGCTGTTTCGTCAATTTTTGGAGCAGAAATAAGAAAACCAGAAGAAGATACGGGCAAATCACCAAACCAGGAACTTCCAGTAATTGGGTGTGGACACCTGGCCACACCAGGGCCGCGAAAAAGCGGCCCTAGCCGCGTTTTCGCGGCCATCTAGTGTCAGTTGGGGGAGTGTTTGCTCCCCCAATCTTCCCGGGATCCTCCCCTTTTGGTTTTTCCCTATAAATACTTGTTTCAGCAAAGGAAAATGGAGCGAAGACTAGTATTAGAATTTGTGTTTATTTTCTAAGGATTTAGGTTCTTTGTTAGCTAGCACAAAAGTTATATTCTTATTTTTTTTAATTTGTAGTCCAGTATCAAAACTTGTGAGAGAGAGAGGAATTGAGTGCTTGTACTTGAAGATTGAAGTGACATCAATACAAGAGTCGAGCCGCGTTTTCTTCACTTGTAGTACGGTTGGTTTGCATTATTTCTATGCTTTCTTCTTCGTTTTTCATGGGCAACTAAAACGATTTTCTGGGCTCGCTATTGTAACTCTCTCTTGTTCTTCTTCTCTTCTGTTTTTAAAAGAAAAAGACCCAATGAATCATTTGTATCCTTACTTAAAGCCTTTCTTTTTGAAAGTGTTCTTGAAGGCACATGAGAATGGGTTTGGATTGTTAAACTCTCACTTCTTTCATGAACGTCTCTTGAATTATTTTTACTTCATTCTTGCTTCTTCGCGCTTAATGATTTAATATTCAATTCTAAACGATTTCTCGAAGAAAAGACAAAACTCTTCCAACCATCTTTGATTGCTAAAATAAAGAAATAATCAATGAGTTAAGAATATACCGTGTAGCTTGTGGCTAACGGGTCGTGTCCACAAGGAGGGATGCGATGGAAGCTTTTCGGTGAATCGTTTAGAAACAAGGAGTTGTGTTCGTTTTTTATGAAAAAGAGAATGGAAAGAAAGAGACGAATGAAAGAAAAATTGCAACTTTTAGAAAAGGTTTTGGAGAAGGTGATTTAGAAAGCTTAGAAATTGTTTTGTTATTTGTAATAATAAAGAAAGTCTGGGCTCACTATCTAACTACTCAATTGTTCATTCTTGTCTTAAAATGTTAAGTCCCTCAAGTGATCATTTGCAAAACTTAAAGTTGATTTTTAGAAAGCTTTAAGTAAAGCACATAAGATAGTTAGAAGAGTTGAGTCTTTTTCTTCAAGAAATCGTTAGAATCGAATATTAAAACATCAAGCGCGAAGAAGCAAGAATGAATTAAAAACGATTCAAGACATGTTCGTGAAAGAGTTGTGAATTCAACCATCCATACCCATCCTCATGTGCCTTCAAGAACACTTTCAAAAGAAAGGCTTTTAAGTGAGGCATGCATATGAGTCATCGGGTCTTTTTCTTTTAAAACAGAAGAGAAGAAGAACAAGAGAGAGTTATGGTAGCTAGCCCAGAAAAACGTTTAGTGATCCATAGAAAACAATGAAGACAGCATAAACATTATGCAAACCATACCATACTGCAAGTGGAAGAAAACTTGGCTCGACTTTTGTATTGCTGTCACTTCAATCTTCAAGTATAAGCTCTCAGTCCTCTCTCTCACAAATTTTGATACTGGACTACAAATTAAAAAGCAAGATTACAACTTTCGTTCTAGCTAACAAAGAGCCTAAATCCTAAGAAAATAAATACAAAACTTAATCCTAGTCTTCGCTGCATTTTTCCCTGCTGAAACCAGTTTTTATAGGCAAAAACCTAAAGGATAGGATCCCAGGAAGATTGGGGGAGCAAACGCTCCCCCAACTGAATCAGGTAGGCCGTAAAAACGCGGCTTGGGCCGCGTTTCCGCGGCCCTGGTGTGGCCAGGTGGCCACACCAAAAGGGGGGACTTCCTGGTTTTCTGTTTAGCTCGTATCTGCTGCTGGTTTTCTGGTTTCTGCTCCAAACTGTTGACGAAACAGCCTTGATTCTGTGGCTTCAACTGCTCGATTCAGGGAGGATTTTTCTCAACCTCCTGATATGCCTAGATTTAGCCCTGATTTCTTCATTTCGAATTTATTCTGAATTAATTAAGAATTTGGTGGGCTTTTGGGCTTGTTTCTCTTTTCTTTCTTTGAGCACTTGGGCCTACATTTAGCAAAGAAAAAGACAACTTATTAATATAATTTATTAGCTAACAAGTGTGGTAAAGTGACAATATAAATGCAATGTATGTGACAAATCACACCCCCACACTTATCTTTTGCTCGCCCTCGAGCAAAACATCAGACTAACTCGAATCAATTATTAGACCACTTTCGCAGGTCACTCGATTGCACTGAGCATGTGCAACAAGCCGTTAAACCTCTAGGTTACCCCTAGAGGACGAGTTTTGTCTCGTGAGGGTTTTCAGCGGATTACACCCACAAAATCAATAAAGAAAGAGAAAAAGGTTAGTATTTTCGAAAAGCCCTTTTTTTTTCTTTTTTTTCTTTTCTTTTTTTTTTTGGAAGAGATAAAATATTTGAAGTATATTTGTGAGAGTTTAAGTAATCTATAAGTTATAGGAATATCAAATTTTTCATTCCTAAACTCAGTCTCCATTCAAAAAACATGTCATCAATTAAAGTAAGGAGTCAAATTGTACTTCTCATCTAGTCTATTAATTTACCCTGAGTCGTATGCACCATCGTGACTGTGAAGTTTACTAAGGGTTCTTCAACATTAACTGCTATGCCTTATATTTATTTATTTTTGGTGGAATTTATTCTTCAATTTCATTAGGCTTTCTAATCTGCCCATGTAACGAGCATTCAGTCGGTGACACCCAAACCGGACAGTTTTAGGGCACCAGGTGAGAAAACACCCCTAAGGACTTAAACACTCGAGCAGATAAGGCCACAAAAACAAGGTTTTTATTTATACGATGTACCCCTTTTAGGCGTGAATACTTATGCTTCATGAGACATAAATACCCAGCTTAATCAGAGGATACACTTTTTTTTTCAAACTCATCTAATTATCTTTTGCATAAATACTAAGGCTTGTTTAGGCCAAAGCACCTAGCTAATCAATAATTAGACTTATTTTTTTTCATATTTTTTTATAAGGCATAAGAGTCTCTGTTTTTAAACCCTAAGTGTGTAAGTGTATTTTGTGTGCATATGTCATCAAGGTAAATATCAAGACTAAATTACTTTCACAAATTTTCTTCCTGACCCTAAAAATCAAACAAGTTATCTTATTTTGACCAATAAGAAATCCTAATTATGATTCTCCTATTCCTTAAAATTGACTTAAATTCTTACAAAATTATATCAAAATACTGTCTAACCTTTTCAAAAAAGTTTTTTTTTTATATCCATTTTTTTATTTTTTATATCAGTTATGTTAGAACCCTCCCCCACACTTTTCTCATGCATTGTCCCTAATGTATGAAAGAAATGTATAAGTGCATGAAATAAAATGAAAAGGAGAAAAGTTACCGATACACTGGGTCAAAAAGACCATTACCATTTCATCTACCGGCACCGATTCTAAGAAAGGTTTAAGGCGTTGACCATTTTTCTTAAAGTCATTTCCATTCTTGGGGTCACTGATCTCAATTGCACCATGTGGAAACACGGTTTTTACAACGAATGGCCCAGTCCATCTCGATTTCAATTTTCCTGGAAAAAGATGAAGCCTAGAATTATAGAGTAAGACTTTTTGTCCGGGGACAAAGGTTTTTCTTATGATGTTCTTGTCATGGAAAATCTTGACTCTCTCTTTAGTGATCCTAGCATTTTCATAGGCTTCATTTCTCAACTCCTCCAATTCGGAAATTTTTAATTTCCGAAGGTCACCAGCCTTAGTCAAGTCGAAATTCAATTGCTTGATTGCCCATAAGGCTCGGTGCTCTAACTCAACGGGCAAGTGACAAGGTTTTCCATAGACTAACCTATAGGGAGACATTCCTAGAATCGTCTTGAAGGCGGTCCTATGGCCCATAGAGCATCTACAAGTTTGATGGACCAATCCTTCCGGTTTTGGTTCACAGTTTTCTCCAATATAAGCTTGACTTGTCTATTTGAAACCTCAACTTGCCCACTGATTTGAGGATGATAAGGTGTGGACAACTTGTGAGTTATGGCATACTTTCGCATAAGGGCTTCAAAAGATCTATTGCAAAAGTGAGTGCCATTATCACTGATGATAGCATGAGGGGTTCCGAAGCGGGAAAAAATGTGCTCTTTCAAAAACTTTATGACAACTTTGTTATCATTAGTTTTACAAGGAATGGCTTCTACCCACTTGGACACATAATCCACAGCAACCAATATGTATTGGTTCCCAAATGAATTAGGAAATGGACCATTAAAGTCGATGCCCCAAACATCAAAGAGTTCTATTTCTAGAATTGGGTTGAGGGGCATCATATTTCGGTGTGAGATCCTTCCTACTATTTGGCATCTAGGGCACGTCTTGCAAAATTCATAAGCATCCTTGAACAGAGTGGGCCAATAAAACCCTCTTTGTAGCACTTTTTCAGCAGTCTTGCGGGGACCAAAGTGTCCACCGCATGCGAATTCGTGACAGAAGGATAGAACACTCTTAACCTCCTCATCGGGAATGCATCTCCTAATAATTTGGTCAGAACAGTACTTGAAAAGGTACGGTTCCTCCCAAAAGAAATACCGGACTTGGGATAAGAACCGGTACACATCGTTTTTGGACCAATGAGATGGAGTTTGGTTTGTAACTAAGTAATTCACTATATCAGCAAACCAAGGTTCCCTAGAGATAGCTAAGAGATATTCATCAGGAAAATCCTCATTTATGGGAAATTCGTTACATGGAGAATTAGGGATTCATGAGAGGTGGTCAGCAACGACATTTTCTACGCCTTTCTTATCTCGAATCTCAAGATCGAATTCTTGAAGAAGGAGGATCTAACGAATGAGTCGGGCCTTGGCATCCTTCTTCATCATGAGGTACCTAAGCGCAGAATGATCGGTAAAAACGGTGGTTTTGGACCCTAGTAGGTAGGGACGAAACTTCTCTAAGGAAAATACTACTGCCAAGAATTCCTTCTCGGTCGTAGTGTAGTTCATTTGAGCATCGTTAAGAGTCCTACTAGAGTAGTAGATCACATGCTGCTTGTTATCAATGTGTTTTCCTAAGACAGCGCCTATGGCAAAATCAGAAGTATCGCACATGATCTCAAACGGTTTAGACCAATCCGGTGCAGATATGATTGGTGCAGAAATAAGCTCTCTCTTAAGCTTCTCCCAAGAGTTTATGCATTCAACATCGAAAGTGAAGGACACATCCTTAACTAACAGATTAGTCAAGGGCCTAGCAATTTTGCTACAATCCTTGATAAATCGTCGGTAAAAACCAGCATGTCCTAAGAAGGATCTAATGTCCTTAACGCATTTAGGCATGGGAAGCTTAACAATAACCTCGATTTTGGCTCTATCCACTTCAATTCCTTTCTTGGAGATTTCATGACCCAAGATAATTCCATGTTTTACCATGAAGTGGCATTTCTCCCAGTTCAGTGTCAGATTTTTCTCAGCACAACATTGGAGGATGAGTTCTAGATGGTGGAGACATTGAGTGAATGAATCTCCGTAGATGGAGAAATCATCCATGAAGATTTCTAAGAAGCGTTCTACCATATCAGAGAAAAGACTCAACATGCAACGTTGAAACATTACTGGGGCATTGCATAAGCCGAAGGGCATTCGACGATAAGCAAATGTCCCAAATGGACATGTGAACATAGTCTTTTCTTGGTCCTCAGGAGCGATAGGGATCTAGTTATAGCCCGATTAACCGTCCAAGAAACAGTAATACTCGTGACCCGCCAAACGTTCAAGCATTTGATCAATGAAGGGAAGTGGAAAATGGTCCTTACGAGTTGCAGCATTTAGTTTCCTATAGTCAATGCAAACTCGAATCTTCGTGGGAAGTCGAGTTTGAACCAACTCTTTGTTCTCGTTTTCCACTACGGTGAAACCAGATTTCTTTGGGACCGCGTGGACAGGACTGACCCATTGGCTATCAGAAATAGGATAAATTATCCCATTGTCTAAGAGTTTTATGATTTCAGCATGAACCGCCTCTTGCATTATAGGGTTTAACCTACGCTGCGGGTCTCTCTTAGGTGTGGCGTCTTCATTGAGATGAATGCGATGTTGAACGATGGTTGGACTTAATCCCTTGATATCAGTCATTGTCCTCCCAATGGCTTCCCTATGCTTTCTTAGAATAGCTTTTAGATCTTCTTCTTTCCCGTCATTTAAATGGGAGGCAATGATGACAGGAAAGGTCTCTTGTTCACCTAGATAGGCGTACTTGAGATGCGCAGGTAGGGCTTTCAATTCTAAGGAAGAGGAAGGCTCACTAGAAGGACTAGTCAAATCTTTTGGCTCCATTGTTGGTGAAATAGGGTTTGAAGCCCAATTCACGGCAGAATCTACCACCTAATCAAGATTAAAGTCGTCAGACTCTAACCCGAACTCACTCTCCATTTCTGATTCCAATTCTTCCCCGTGTTCACTTGTCAAGTTCTCAATTAGGTTGACTTCAAATGTTTGGTCCTCGATATCGCGGGGTTGTTTTCCTAGATTGAAGACATTGACTTCTCTAGTCATGTCCCCAAAGGTTAACCTCATAGACCCATTCTTACAATTGATGATGACATTAGCAGTAGCAAGGAATGGTCGCCCTAGGATAACAGGAGTTTGAGCCCTACGATTGGAATTGGACACAGGTTGTGTCTCCAGAACTATGAAATCGACGGGATAAACGAACTCTCCTACCCGGATCAGGACATCATTAATCTCCCCTTTTGGAACTTTAACAGAACGGTCAGCTAGTTGGATGGTTACTCGAGTTGGATTAAGGTCACCCAACCCGAGTTGTTGATAAACAGAGAATGAAAGCAAGTTGATACTTGCCCCCAAGTCAAGAAGTGCACGACTAATCTCGGCTTGTCTTATTGTGCAGGCAATGGTGGGACTACCTGGATCTTATACTTGACAGGGATAGGACCCGATAATAGCGCACTAATATTAGTGGCTAAGAAGACCTTCTTTGGAACATTAGTCTTTCTCTTCTTGGTGCACATGTCCTTAAGAAACTTAGCATAGGAAGGAACTTTTTGGATGGCATCAAGAAGTGGCACATTTATCTTCACTTGTTTAAACATCTCAATTATCTTGTCCATATGAGGATTTTGCTTGTTATTTTTCAGCCTATTAGGAAATGGTACTATAGGCTGGTGCACCTGGCTGGCTGACTTGTCTTTTTCAGACTCGTCAGAATTGGAAGAAATTGGATTAGATGAGGTGGAAGCTTGATTGTGGTTATGCTGAATGGGATTTGTTGGTGTTGACACTTGGTTATCAACTCTCTTTCCTGACCTCAATGTATGAACAGCATTACATTGATTGAATGAAGGATCCTCAGCCAAATGAGCCTGTTGGGAATTCCTCGGATTGGTGACTGGCTGACTAGGCAAGGTACCCTTCTGTCTCTCATTTTGTGGGTTGGCTAGTTGACTCATTTGAACCTCTAACCTCTGAATGGTTTGCATGAGAGAGTCTTGGTTTTTCATATATCTCTCCATATTTCTTTCAAAGTCAGTCATTCTCCTTTCTAATTGAGGATTCTGGAAGGAGGATTGTTGAGCTTGGTTGGGAAAGTTTTGTTGATAATTCGGAAAGTTTGGTGGATGGTTGGGAGAATTATTATGGAAATTGGAGAAGTTGGGTTGATGATTGGAAGAATTATTACCATGATGGAAGTGGCTAGCATGATTTGATCATGAATGGTCATTGTTATTTTGGCTCCATGAGAAATTAGGGTGATTTCTCCAGCCAGGATTGTACGTTGGTGCGTAAGGGTTATTGTTCGGTCTTGAAAAGGCCGCATTCATCGGTTCATGGTAGGATTGCTGAGCCTGAAACACTGGGCACTCCTCGAACACATGATTCATGGCTTGACAGTAAGTGCAGCCCGGGGGTGAAAATTGGTTCGGGCTAACTTGATTGACTGGACTTGGTTCTTTCGTTTCTAGAGCTTCCAGTCTTCTAACCAGGTTAGCTAACTTAGCCTCATTAGCGATGGACGATTCGATGGAATGGAGACCTCCTTTTGAAGAGATGGAGTTAGGATTCCTAGAGGTCTCACTAGCAGATTCCCATTGGATGGTCTTCTCAGCTAGATTTTCATACAAATCCCATCCTTCATCTTCATCTTTCTGCAAGAAACCCCCTTGGCACATACTTTCTAAGAGGGTTTTGGTGGAATAGTCTAAACCATCATAGAGAATTTGGCATTGTCGCCATTTCTCTATTCCATGGTGTGGACATTGGACAATGAGGTCTTTAAAGCGTTCAAAGTACCTCCAGAACGGTTCACTAGGTTCTTACTTGAATTGCATGATCGTCTTCCTAATGAGAGCGGTTTTATGGATAGGATAGAATTTCTTCAAGAAAACCTTGATGAAACCATCCCAAGATGTGATGGAACTGGCTGCTAAGTTGTAGAGCCACTTCTTTGCTAGGTCCTTAAGTGCGAAAGGGATAAATCTCAACCTAATAGCATCGTCTACAAGGTGTGGGATTTTCATCATTAGACATACTTCCTCAAATTCTCTTATGAAGAAGTAGGCATCTTCGGACTCTAGGCCATGAAACTTGGGGAGTGTGTTAATGAATTGAGGCTTGAGCTCAAAATTGTATTCACCAACCGATGGAAGTTGAATGCATGATGGAAGTGAGGTCCTAATCGGGTAGAACCTATCCTGCAGTGATGTTGATTGAGCCATTACCGGATTTGGTCTTGGTTCAAACTTGGGTGGTGATGTGTTTCTAGTCAACCTAGATGAATTGGGGTCTCTCGATCACGCTTGCATGCACAAACACAGTCACAAACACAAACAAGTTCAACCAACAGTCAACAATAGAAATCAACCAAGCCTAGTCTAAGGTAACCTCGACCTAGACAACTCCTAACTGGTTGATGTCCACAAGAGGTAGAATGTAGACTTTGACCACAAGCTAATCAGCCAGGTCAGGGCAAGATTGGTGGGAGGTTTTCCGTCAAAGACGTTCCTTAATTAAGTAACCACCAATCTTCGGGCTTTCGGACCTCAATCCCCTTCCTAGACACTGATTTGGCAGGAGTCAATTTTCAACATCTTCCCTCTTTAGGATAATCTCCTAGTGAGTTCGAGATGTCCCTAAGGCCAACGTCTATCAAATTTTACTTAGGCTTAGGTTTGTGAGTGCTTGGAGTCTGATTTTTAGGCCAAGGAAGGGTGATTAAATCCCCACCTTATCTTGTTGTTGGGCGTTGGCCTTAAAATCAATTTGTGCAAGTGTACAAGATAAATAAGATTCACTTAAAGTGATATAAATCAACCAAGAAATGAGTCCTATTCTGAATGCAATGCGTACGTATCTTGCTCCAGCACTCTTCAACAGTAAATTAAAGGAATTGAAAAGACTCGTGTGTAGAATGCAAACGTCTAATCAATTTTTTAACTTTTCAACAAGTGTTTTACTGTTGACTTAAAATAGGGATGTTGGAAAGCAGAAATAGCACAAATATGACATATAAAAACTGAAATTTTTTGTGAACAATATGTCCTGCAAAAAGAGTTTTTAGTAGTCCAATGAATTTTTTCAGATTTTGCAAAGCAATTTCTTGAAATTCTGTTTCCTACTTTCGAGAGTAGGGGCACAGAATTTGCAAGTCTTCTTGGCAAAGCTTGAATGCTAGATCTTGATCTTCAAGTCCCTAAAACAAACACACAAAACTTGTTAAAAACAATTACACCGTTCCCTCCCCGGCAACGGCGTCAAAAATTTGATTGCTAGAGTAAAGAAACAATCAATGAGTTAAGAATATACCGTGTAGCTTGTGGCTAACGGGTCGTGTCCACAAGGAGGGATGCGATGGAAGCTTTTCGGTGAATCATTTAGAAACAAGGAGTTGTGTTCATTTTTTATGAAAAAGAGAATGGAAAGAAAGAGATGAATGAAAGAAAAATTGTAACTTTTAGAAAAGCTTTTGGAGAAGGTGATTTAGAAAGCTTAGAAATTGTTTTGTTGTTTGTAATAATAAGAAAGTTTGGGCTCACTATCTAACTATTCAATTGCTCATTCTTCTCTTAAAATGTTAAGTCCCTCAAGTTATCATTTGCAAAACTTAAAGTTAATTTTTAGAAAGATTTAAGTAAAGCACATAAGACAGTTAGAAGAGTTGAGTCTTTTTCTTCAAGAAATCATTAGAATCGAATATTAAAACATCAAGCGCGAAGAAGCAAGAATGAATTAAAAACGATTCAAGACATGTTCGTGAAAGAGTTGTGAATTCAACCATCCATACCCATCCTCATGTGCCTTCAAGAACACTTTCAAAAAGAAAGGCTTTTAAGTGAGACATGCATATGAGTCATCGGGTCTTTTTCTTTTAAAAACAGAAGAGAAGAAGAACAAGAGAGAGTTATGATAGCTAGCCCAGAAAAACGTTTAGTGATCCATAGAAAATAATGAAGACAACATAAACATTATGCAAACCATACCGTACTGCAAGTGGAAGAAAACTTGGTTCGACTTTTGTATTGCTGTCACTTCAATCTTCAAGTACAAGCTCTCAGTCCTCTCTCTCACAAATTTTGATACTAGACTACAAATTAAAAAGCAAGATTACAACTTTCGTTCTAACTAACAAAGAGCCTAAATCCTAAGAAAATAAATACAAAACTTAATCCTAGTCTTCGCTGCATTTTTTCCTACTGAAACCAGTTTTTATAGGCAAAAACCTAAAGGATAGGATCCCGGGAAGATTGGGGGAGCAAACGCTCCCCCAACTGAATCAGGTAGGCCGCGAAAACGCGGCTTGGGCCGCGTTTCTGCGGCCCTGGTGTGGCCAGGTGGCCACACCAAAAGGGGGGACTTCCTGGTTTTCTGTTTAGCTTGTATCTGCTGCTGGTTTTCTGGTTTCTGCTCCAAACTGTTGACGAAACAGCCTTGATTCTTTGGCTTCAACCGCTCGATTCATGGAGGATTTTTCTCAACCTTTGATATGCCTAGATTTAGCCCTGATTTCTTCATTTCAAATTTATTCTGAATTAATTCAGAATTTGGTGGGCTTTTGAGCTTATTTCTCTTTTCTTTCTTTGAGCACTTGGGCCTACATTTAGCAAAGAAAAAGACAACTTATTAATATAATTTATTAGCTAACAAGTGTGGTAAAGTGACAATATAAATGCAATGTATGTGACAAATCACACCCCCACACTTATCTTTTGCTCGCCCTCGAGCATAACATCAGACTAACTCGAATCAATTATTAGACCACTTTCGCAGGTCACTCGATTGCACTGAGCATGTGCAACAAGCCGTTAAACCTCTAGGTTACCCCTAGAGGACGAGTTTTGTCTCGTGAGGATTTTCAGCGGATTACACCCACAAAATCAATAAAGAAAGAGAAAAAGGTTAGTATTTTCGAAAAGCCTTTTTTTTTGTTTTTTTTGTTTTTTTTCTTTTCTTTTCTTTTTTTTGGAAGAGAGAAAATATTTGAAGTATATTTGTGAAAGTTTAAGTAATCTATAAGTTATAGGAATATCAAATTTTTCATTCCTAAACTCAGTCTCCATTCAAAAAACATGTCATCAATTAAAGTAAGGAGTCAAATTGTACTTCTCATCTAGTCTATTAATTTACCCTGAGTCGTATGCACCATCGTGACTGTGAAGTTTACTAAGGGTTCTTCAACATTAACTCCTATGCCTTATATTTATTTATTTTTGGTGAAATTTATTCTTCAATTTCATTAGGCTTTCTAATCTGCCCATGTAACGAGCATTCAGTCGGTGACACCCAAACCGGATAGTTTTAGGGCACCAGGTGAGAAAACACCCCTAAGGACTTAAACACTCGAGCAGATAAGGCCACGAAAATAAGGTTTTTATTTATACGATGTACCCCTTTTAGGCGTGAATACTTATGCTTCATGAGGCATAAATACCCAGCTTTCCCAACCAAGCTCCACAATCCTCCTTCCAGAATCCTCAAGTAGAAAGGAGAATGACTGACTTTGAAAGAAATATGGAAAGATATATATGAAAAACCAAGACTCTCTCATGCAAACTATCCAGAGGTTAGAGGTTCAAATGCGTCAACTAGCCAACCCATAGAATGAGAGACAAAAGGGTACCCTGCCTAGTCAGCCAATAACCAATCCAAGGAATTCTCAACAAGCTTATTTGACTGAGAATCAATGTAATGCTATTCATACATTGAGGTCAGGAAAGAGAGTTGATAATCAAGTGTCAACACCAACCAATCCCATTCAGCACAACCAAAATCAAGCTTCCACCTCATCTAATCCAAAACCTTCCAATTCTGACGAATCTGAAAAGGATAAGTCAGCCAGCCAGGTGCACCAGCCTATAGTGCCATTTCCTAATAGGCTAAAAAACAACAAGCAAAATCCTCACATGGACAAGATAATTGAGATATTTAACCAAGTGAAGATAAATGTGCCACTTCTTGATGCCATCCAACAAGTCCCTTCCTATGCTAAGTTTCTTAAAGGCATGTGCACCAAGAAGAGAAAGACTAATGTCCCAAAAAAGGTCTTCTTAGCCACTGACATTAGTGAGCTATTACCGGGTCCGATCCCCGTCAAGTACAAGGATCCAGGTAGTCCCACCATTGTCTGCACAATAGGACAAGCCAAGATTAGTCGTGCACTTCTTGACTTGGGGGCAAGTATCAACTTGCTTCCATTCTCAGTTTATCAGCAACTCGGGTTGGGCGATCTTAGTCCAACTCGAGTCACCATCCAACTGGCTGACCGTTCTGTAAAAGTTCCAAAAGGGGAGATTAATAATATCCTGATCCAGGTAGGAGAGTTCATTTACCCTGTTGATTTCATAGTTCTGGAGACACAACCTGTATCTAACTCCAATCATAGGGCTCAAACTCCTGTTATCCTAGGGCGACCATTCTTTGCTACCGCTAATGCCATCATCAATTGTAGGAATGGGTCTATGAGGTTAACCTTTGGGGACATGACTAGAGAAGTCAATGTCTTCAATCTAGGAAAACAACCCTGCGATATTGAGGATCAAACATTTGAAGTCAACCTAATTGAGAACTTGACAAGTGAACATGGGGAAGAATTGGAATTAGAAACAGAGTGTGACTTCGAATTAGAGTCTGATAATTTTAATCTTGATCAGGTTGTAGATTCTATTGTGAATTGGGCCTCGAACCCTATTTTACCAATAATGGAGCCAACAGATTTGACTAGTCCTTCTAGTGAGCCTTCCTCTTCCTTAGAATTGAAAGCCTTACCTGCGCATCTCAAGTACGCCTATCTAGGCGAACAAGAGACCTTTCCTATCATCATTGCCTCCCATTTAAATGACGGGAAGAAAAAGATCATAAAGCAATTCTAAGAAAACATAGGGAAGCCATTGGGTGGACTATGACTGATATCAAGGGATTAAATCCAACCATCGTTCAACATCGCATTCATCTCAATGAAGACGCCACACCTAAAAGAGACCCGCAGCATAGGTTAAACCCTATAATGCAAGAGGCTGTTCATTCTGAAATTATAAAACTCTTAGACAATGGGATAATTTATCCTATTTCTGATAGCCAATGGGTCAGTCCTGTCCACGCGGTTCCAAAGAAATCCGGTTTCACCGTAGTGGAAAACGAGAACAAAGAGTTGGTTCAAACTCGACTTCCCACGAAGATCAGAGTTTGCATCGACTATAGGAAGCTTAATAATGCTGCAACTCGTAAGGACCATTTTCTACTTCCCTTCATTGATCAAATGCTTGAACGTTTGGCGGGTCATGAGTATTATTATTTCTTGGACAGTTACTCGGGATATAACCAGATCCCTATCGCTCCTGAGGATCAAGAAAAGACTACGTTTACATGTCCATTTGGGACATTTGCTTATCGTCGAATGTCCTTCGGCTGATGCAATGCCCCTGCAACGTTTCAACGTTGCGTGTTGAGTTTTTTGTCTGATACAGTAGAACAATTCTTAGAGATCTTTATGGATGATTTCTCCATCTATGAAGATTTATTCACTCAATGTCTCCACCATTTAGAACTCGTCCTCCAACGTTGTGCTGAGAAAAATCTGACACTGAACTAGGAGAAATGCTACTTCATGGTAAAACATGGAATTGTCTTGGGTCATGAAATCTCCAAGAAAGGAATTGAAGTGGATAGAGAAAAATTTGAGGTTGTTGCTAAGCTTCCCGTGCCCAAATGCGTTAAGGACATTGATCCTTCTTAGGACACGCTGATTTCTACCGAAAATTTATCAAGGATTTTAGCAAAATTGCTAGGCCCTTGACTAATCTGTTAGCTAAGGATGTGTCCTTCACTTTCGATGCTGAATGCATAAACTCTTGGGAGAAGCTTAAGAGAGAGCTTATTTCTGCACCAATCATATCTTCACCGGATTGGTCTAAGCCATTCGAAATCATGTACGATGCTTCAGATTTTGCCATAGGCGCTGTCCTAGGATAACGCATTGATAACAAGCAGCTGATTTACTACTCTAGTAGGACTCTCAATGATGCTCATTGAACTACAGTACGACTGAGAAGGAATTCTTGGCAGTAGTGTTTGCCTTAGAGAAATTTCGTCCCTACCTTCTAGGGTCCAAAACACCATTTTTACCGATCATTCTGCGCTTAGGTACCCCAGATGAAGAAGGATGCCAAGGCCCGACTCATTCGTTGGATCCTCCTTCTTCAAGAATTCGATCTTGAGATTCGAGATAAGAAAGGTGTAGAAAATGTCGTTGCTGACCATCTCTCACGGATCCCTAATTCTTCATGCAACGAATTACCCATAAATGAGGATTTTCCTGATGAATATCTCTTAGCTATCTCTAGGGAACCTTGGTTTGCTGATATAGTCAATTACTTAGTCACAAATCAAACTCCGTCTCATTGGTCCAAAAACGATATATACCGGTTCTTATCTCAAGTCCAGTATTTTTTTTTAGGAGGAACCATATCTTTTCAAGTACTGTTCTGACCAAATTATTAGGAGATGCATTCCCGATGAGGAGGTTAAGAGTGTTCTATCCTTTTGTCACGAACTTGCATGCGGTGGACACTTTGGTCCCCGCAAGACTGCTGAAAAAGTGCTACAAAGTGGGTTTTATTGGCCCACTTTGTTCAAGGATGCTTATGAATTTTGCAAGACGTGTCCTAGATGCCAAATGGTAGGAAGGATTTCAAACCGAAATATGATGCCCCTCAACCCAATTCTACAAATAGAACTCTTGGATGTTTGGGGCATCGACTTTATGGGTCCATTTCTTAATTCATTTGGGAACCAATACATATTGGTTGCTGTGGATTATGTGTCCAAGTGGGTAGAAGCCATTCCTTGTAAAACTAATGATAACAAAGTTATCATTAAGTTTTTGAAAGAGAACATTTTTTCACGCTTCAGAACCCCTCGTGCTATCATCAGTGATAATGGCACTCACTTTTGCAATAGATCTTTTGAAGCTCTTATGCGAAAGTATGCCATAACTCACAAGTTATCCACACCTTATCATCCTCAAACCAGTGGGCAAGTTGAGGTTTTCAATAGACAAGTCAAGCTTATCTTGGAGAAAACTATGAACCAAAACCGGAAAGATTGGTCTATCAAACTTGTAGATGCTCTATAGGCCTACAGGACCGCTTTCAAGACGATTCTAGGAATGTCTCTTTATAGGTTAGTCTATGACAAACCTTGTCACTTGCCTGTTGAGTTAGAGCACTGAGCCTTATGGGCAATCAAGCAGCTGAATTTCGACTTGACTAAGGCTGGTGACCTTCGGAAATTACAAATTTCTGAATTGGAGGAATTGAGAAATGAGGCCTATGAAAATGCTAGGATCACTAAAGATAGAGTCAAGATTTTTCATGACAAGCACATCATAAGAAAAACATTTGTCCCTAGACAAAAAGTCTTACTCTATAATTCTAGGTTTCATCTTTTTTCAGGAAAATTGAAATCAAGATGGACTGGGCCATTCGTTGTAAAAATCGTGTTTTCACACGGTGCAGTTGAGATCAGTGACACCAAGAATGGAAATGAATTTAAGGTAAATGGTCAACGCCTTATACCTTTCTTGGAATCGGTGCCGGTAAATGAAATAGTAATGGGTCTTTTTGACCCAGTGTATCGGTAACTCTCCTCCTTTCCATTTTATTTCATGCATTTATACATTTCTTTCATACATTGGGGATAATGCATGAGATAAGTGTGGGGAGGGTTCTAACATGACTGATAAAAAATATATATATATATAAAAGGAAAAAAACTTTTTGAAAGGGGTAGAACAATATTTTGATATATTTTTTGTAAGAAATTAAGTCAATTTTAAGGAATCGGAGAATCATAATTAGAATATCTTACACTTGGTCAAAATAAGATAACTTGTTTGATTTTTAGGGTCAGGAAGAAAATTTGTGAACGTAATTTAGTCTTGATATTTACCTTGATGACATATGCACACTAAATACACTTACACACTTAGGGTTTAAAAACAGAGACTCTTATGCCTTATAAAAAATATATTATGAAAAAAAAAAAACAAGTCTAATTATTGATTAGCTAGGTGCTTTGGCCTAAACAAGACTTAGTATTTATGCAAAAGATAATTAGATAAGTTTGAAAAAAAATGTGTATATAAATCCTCTGATTAAGCTGGGTATTTATGCCTCATGAAGCATAAGTATTCACGCCTAAAAGGGGTACATCTTATAAATAAAAACCTTAGTTTCGTGGCCTTATCTGCTCGAGTGTTTAAGTCCTTAGGGGTGTTTTCTCACCTGGTGCCCTAAAACTGTCCGGTTTGGGTGTCACCGACTGAAGACTCGTTACATGGGCAGATTAGAAAGCCTAATGAAATTGAGGAATAAATTCCACCAAAAATAAATAAGGCATAGGAGTTAATGTTAAAGAACCCTTAGTCAACTTCACAGTCACGATGGTGCATACGACTCAGGGTAAATTAATAGACTAGATGAGAAAACCAATTTGACTCCTTACTTTGATTAATGACATGTTGTTGAATAGAGACTAAGTTTAGGAATGAAAAATTTGATATTCCTATAACTTATAGATTACTTAAAGCCTTACAAATATACTTCAAATATTTCTCCTTTAAAAAAAATAATAAATAAAAAAATGCATTTCGAAAATACTAATTTTTTCTTTATGGATTTTATGGTTGCAATCCACTGAAAACCCTCACGAGACAAAACTCGTCCTCTAGGGGTAACCTAGAGTTTTAACGGCTTGTTGCACATGCTCAGTGCAATCGAGCGACCTGCGAAAGTGGTCTAATAATTGATTAGAATTAGTATGATGTTTTGCTCGAGGGCGAGCAAAAGATAAGTGTGGGGGTGTGACTAGTCACATATATTGCATTTACATTATCATCTTACCATACTTTTTAGCTAATAAATCCTATTAATAAGTCTTCTTTTTCTTTGTTAAATGTAGTCCCAAGTGCTAAAAGAAAGAAAAGAGAAACAAGCCCAAAAGCCCACTAAATTCTGATTTAATTCAGAATAAATTCGAAATGAAGAAATCAGGGCAAAATCTTTGCATATCAAGAGGTTGAGAAGAATCCTCCCTGAATCAAGCGGTTGAAGCCACACAATCAAAGGCTGTTTCGTCAACTTTTGGAGCAGAAACAAGAAAACCAGTAGAAGAACGGGTAAATCACCAAACCAAGGACTTCCAGCAATTGGGTGTGGCCACCTGGCCACACCAGGGTTGCGAAAATGCAGCCCTAGTCGCGTTTTCGCGGCCATCTAGTGTCAGTTGTGGGAGCGTTTGCTCCCCCAATCTTCCCGGGATCCTCCCCTTTTGGTTTTTCCCTAAAAATACTAGTTTCAGCAAAGGAAATTGGAGCGAAGACTAGGATTAGAATTTGTGTTTATTTTCTAAGGATTTAGGTTCTTTGTTATCTAGCACAAAGTTGTATTCTTGTTTTTTTAATTTGTAGTCCAGTATCAAAACTTGTGAGAGAGGAATTGAGTGCTTGTACTTGAAGATTGAAGTGACATCAATACAAGAGTCGAGTCGCGTTTTCTTCCACTTGTAGTACGGTATGGTTTGCATTATTTCTATGCTTTCTTCTTCGTTTTCCATGGGCAACTAAAACGGTTTTCTAGGCTCGCTATTGTAACTCTCTCTTGTTCTTCTTCTCTTCTGTTTTTAAAAGAAAAAGACCCAATGAATCATTTGTATGCCTTACTTAAAACCTTTCTTTTTGAAAGTGTTCTTGAAGGCATATGAGGATGGGTATGGATTGTTAAACTCTCACTTCTTTCATGAACGTCTCTTGAATTGTTTTTACTTCATTCTTACTTCTTCGCGCTTTATAATTAATATTCAATTCTAAACGATTTCTCGAAGAAAAGACTAAACTCTTCCAACCATCTTATGTGCTTTACTTCAAACTTTCTAAAAATCAAATTTAAGTTTTGCTTATGATCAATTTGAGGCACGTAGGATTTCAATAGAAGAATGAACAATTGAGTAGTGAGATAGTGAGCCCAGATTTGCTTCATTATTATAATCAACAAAACAATCTTCGAACGTTTTAAATCACCTTCTCCAAAACCTTTTCTAAAGTTGCAATTTCTCATTTAAACATCTCTTTCTTTCCATTCTCTTTTCATAAAAAAACAAACACAATTCTTTATTTTTAAACGATTCACTGAAAAGCTTCCATCGCATTCCTCCTCGTGGACACGACCTGTTAGCCACAAGCTACACGGTAAATTCTTAAACTCTTTGATTGTTCTTTCTTTTAGCAATCAATACACTCACCTAAATCGCTTTCTTTCAGTCTGAATTATTTCTCCTCACGTCCAGCAAGCATGCGCCTTATCTAGATTGGGTTTAAGAAGAGAAATGAGAGAGGTGAGAGGAAAGAGAGATTTATGTGAAAAGATTTTTGAGTTTTCTTTCTTCTTCAGAGGATGAATAAAATGAGGTGTGATAATTTATTAGGTTAGGATTTAAATTCAAATTTTTAGCTAGTAGGTTACAACTGATAAATTAAGTTGTTTTCAGAATCAAAATAGATCGTATGAGATCTTTTAGTTGAAAATTGAAAATTAAAAATTGAAATTGACTTTAAATTTAGTTTAAATAAATTGGCTCACTCTCATAATCACACGCCAAAATGGCATCATGGTTTGGGCATTAGAATTTGATATAGATGGACTCAGGTCCGAGCCATGGCTTTAGCAATTTAATTAATATTTTTAATTCATTATTTATCATTTTAATTATCAGTTCAGGTATTATGAAAGTGGAATATTACACCCTATCTTTGTACTCTCTTTCCCTTCCATTTCTCCTATAAATACTACACATTCTGAAGAAGAGCGGGCCCCACTCCAGCAGAGAGTTAGAGTTAGGTTTTTCTTTAGTTTTAACTTAGGTTTTTATTTTTCTTTCTTATATAATTTTCTATTTCTTTGTAAGCTTAGGCTAAAGAGAGATTCATGTTAAAAAGAGAGAGTTGTATTGAGAGTGACACCATTGTAACCTTCTTTCCTTTCTTTCATCGTTTCTCGATTTAAATCAAAAGTTTATTTTTTTCTTGTTCTTGCTTTACCTTTTTCTGAGGTGGCCTGTAATCCAAGTGAATCCTATAACCTCGAATCTGCCTTGCCCTTGTAAGTGCTACTGATGGCTTATGGTGATGAATTTCTATTTCAAAGCATGTAATAGTTTAATATTCCTTTTCTACTTGCACTTTCTTTTGGTAGACCAATTTGGAATGAGGAATATCCTATATGCCATGTTGTGATCACCTTCAAGCCAAGGTAAGTCATTGCAATGGATCCAAGGTAAAGCAACTATCGAAGAGATGAGTAAGTTTTCTTATTTTTCATTTCTTTATTTCTTAGTTTAGAAACATTCCTAAAATCAACACTTCTTGCTTTTGATTCTTTCTTTCTAACTTAGTTTTCTTTTAACACAAACACCATCTTTTTCTATTCTATCTTCTCTTCTTCTAACTCTTAACTCTTTTTTTTTAAAACAAAGAAGAAAATGTTTTAACCAGTTCTAGTAAAACATAGAAAGAACTTACTTAACGCTTCTATCGCAGTCTCTCCTTGTGGATCACGACCCGCATAGTCACTTACTATAGCGTTAATATTGAGCAACCTAGCATATTTCATTCTACATCTCTAAACTACATGATTTTAGCAGGTTCAGCCTCAATCACCCCTCTTTTTTGCTTGCTGAAGCTTGTCGAAGGAAAGTCGAAAGAGCAGAGTTGATTGTGATCTTTGAATGTCTTGCATTCTTCCAGATATTGGAGATGGAGAGGATCTGACTTATTAACAAGAATCCTTGGAATTACGCCTGGGGACCATGTGGCTGGATGACAACTACCGTGTCAATTAATTGGATTAGCACAAAATCTGTGACTGGTGTCTTCTCTAATCCTGGCATTATTATGGCTGAGATCTGTTGGAACTTACTTTTGATGATACATATGTGAAGCCATATCATATGGAGCTCTATCTCAAGTCTATTCAAGAGTTCTACATGATCAAGACTTCCCAAAGAGAGTTGATAATGATGTGTATTGTAATTGTTGATAGCATGTTAAAAGGCTTGAAGCACACACACATCATAGCCTATTAGTCGACTTATACCCATTTGTAGTCAACTTATACATAGTTTAATCGACTTGCCTTTTTATGTAGTCGACTAGATTTGTGTCCTGAATATATACCAACTCTTTGTTTACATTATTAGTCGACTTAACAGTCTTCCTAGTCGACTAATAGATGTTGTAGTCGACTAATCCCTTAAGTCTAGTCGACTAGTTTCAGTTTCCAGAAACTTGTCTATTAATTCAAACTTGACTTATTCGACTTGGTCTTTTCTATAGTCGACTAACCTTGAGAAATTTGCCTACCCTAGTCGACTAACTCATATCTTAAGTCGACTAATGACAGTTTCTGACTGTTGGACAGTTTCTGTTTTCTGGTATTTCCTTCAACGTTATCCAACGTTTAAACATTCAAATTTGTCCTAATAACTACCCTAACTAACCATACAGTTCAGCTATAAATAGGGTTGTTATCTTAGGTTTAAAATACGAATTCAAATCTATAGTTTTCTGACCAAAAATCTTGCCAAAATTCTGGTTCTCTGAAAACTATTCCCATTTTCTGTTTCTTCACCAAATTCCCACTCCAAAGTGAAGATTTCTGAAAGTCAACCTATAATAGCCCTTGTCCACGATCACATACTGAATCAAGGCTTATAGGAAAGTTTGTAATCACTCAAAGGAAGCATTGTATAAGAGCATTTTCTTGGTGTAGAAGAGAAGTTGTATAAGGTGTTGTGGTCTTCTTGGTTTTTAAGAAGAGTTGTATACATTTGGCAAAGGGGATTTGTCAAGTGGGATACAAGGTGTTGATTTTGGGTATACAAAGTCAAAGGATAAAGGAAAATCTCAAGCGGGTGGTTTGGGGACTGGATGTAGGTCACGAGGACCGAACCAGGATAAATCTCTCGTGTTTGCGTTTGCTTAACTTTTCTGAGATTTAATTTCCTTTTATTGCAAGTTCTTTATTTATTTAACTCTAATCATCCTTTGTTTAGTATATGTGTTGACATTGTATTTTAGATCCACAATTGACATCATCTCGGGACCAACAATTGGTATCAGAGCAGGAACTACAATTGGTATCAGAGCCCTGCATATCCAGTTAACAACATACAAGGATGACAAAGGAGTTCCCTTCGTCACAATTCAAAGAAGGACGTTCTACAAACTGTCCACCACTATTCGATGGATCCAACTACAACTATTGGAAGTATAGAATGAAGATCTACTTGCAATCGCTCAACTACGAACTTTGGAACATTGTAGAAGCACCGTACACCAAACCGACAACCAACTACAACGCTTGAAGTGATGATCAAAAGAAAATGCGAACCTTGACGCCAAAGCGATGAATTCTTTATTTTGTGCCTTAACCAAAGAAGAATTCAACTTTGTGTCAACAACCACTTCTGCAAATCAAACATGGCCCACTCTTCAGGTAACACATGAAGGCACAAATAAGGTTAAGGAATCTAAAATTTCTGTTCTTGTCCACATGTTTAAACTATTCAAAATGAAGGAGAATGAAACCATCTCAGAAATGGTTACTAGATTCACCGACATTACCAATTTCTTAGCATCTCTTGGAAAGGAATATACCCAAGTAGAAAAAGTTCGCAAGATCCTTCGTGCACTCACATCAGATTGGGAGAAGAAGACAACCGCAATCGAAGAAGCGAATGATCTCTCAACAATGTCGTTAGAAAACCTTATTGGTAATCTAATAACATATGAAGTGCAACTCGAAGACAGAAAGAAGGATGAACGACAATCTCTCTCAAAGAAGAAAGAACTTACCTTCCATGCATCCTCAGACACGGACAATTCAGATGACGATGAAGAGGAGATGGCAATGCTTTCAAGAAAATTCAGAAGATTCTTAAAGCAAGATAAGTTTAAATGTTTTAATTGTAATAAAACAGGTCATATGAAGAAGGATTGACCATTGCTCAAAAACAAAGAAAAATTTAAGAGTAAAAAGTTCAGAAAGAAGAAAGACTACCAAGCATCATGGAAAAATAGTGATTCCTCTTCCTCTGATGAAGAAGAAACCACTGAACACGCCAACATCTGTTACATGGCGCTAGAAGAAGATGAGGTACAATATACTGAACTTTTCGATGCATTCCATGTATTATTCAATGATCTAAAGAATGAAAAAATGAAGAATAAAGTTTTATTAAAGGAAAATGAAAAACTTTTCAAAGAAAATTCATGTTATATCTCTCAAGTTTCTTCTATAAATTTTCAAAAAGATGATTTTGAAAAAGTGATATCATCAATGAAAAAGGATAATGCGAATTTTATAAAAGAAAATATTTTGCTTAAAAAGGAAACTTTATCTTTAAATGAAAGGACTTCAGTTTTAGATAAAGACATATCTATTTTTAAAATGAAATATGAAGAGATTGTGAAAAATGTGACTAAATTCAATCAAGAAAAAAAAAAGTTGAATGATTTGTTATCATATCAAAAGATGTCACATAATCATTATGGTCTAGAATTTTTTGAAAAATCTTCATATGTTAGTAATCCATATAATTCTTTTGTGAAAAGAAAGTCTGATTTTATTTCAAAAAGAATTAAGAATAAGTTTATATGGATTCCAAAAAATTTAAGCATTATTGATAAAAATACTTATATTGCATCATACATACATGATATATGTAATTCATGCAATTATGTTTATACTAACAGATGGAAACCAAATTCAAATTGGGTTTGGTCTCCTAAAGGTTAATGCTTTACTCTTATGATTGGTACTATCTAATATTTATCTTTCAGGTACCATATAAGAAGTTTGATAAGAAGAATACTTCAAATATTTATCATATATACATGTTATGATATATTTGTTGCAGGGGGAGAACACCAGTGTTTCTATATCTGTTATAACCCATTTTCTGCAGGGGGAGAACATATAACTTATGTTCTGCAGGGGGAGTATTTGTGCATACAAAGTGTCATCATCAAAAAGGGGGAGAATGTTGGAACTTACTTTTGATGATACATTTGTGAAGCCATATCATATGGAGCTCTATCTCAAGCCTATTCAAGAGTTTTACATGATCAAGACTTCTCAAAGAGAGTTGATAATGATGTGTATTGTAATTGTTGATAGCATGTTAAAAGCCTTGAAGCGCACACACATCATAGCCTATTAGTCGACTTATACCATTTGTAGTCAACTTACACATAGTATAGTCGACTTGCGTTTTTATGTAGTCGACTAGATTTGTGTCCTGAATATATACCAATTCTCTATTTGCATTATTAGTTGACTTAACAGTCTTCCTAGTCGACTAATAGATGTTGTAGTCGACTAATCCCTTAAGTCTAGTCGACTAGTTTCAGTTTTCAGAAACTTGTCTATTGATTCAAACATGACTTAGTCAACTTGGTCTTTTCTATAGTCAACTAATCTTGAGAAATTTGCCTACCCAAGATGACTAACTAATATCTCAAGTCGACTAATGGCAGTTTCTGACTGTTGGACAGTTTCTGTTTTCTGGTATTTCCTTCAACGTTATCCAACGTGAAAATCACCTAGAGGGGGGGTGAATAGGTGATAATGCTAATCAATGGACAAATTAAAAATTAAGATGTAACAATCACCACACAAGATTCACAAGATGAATGAAGGCAAGTAAATATAGCAATGATGATGATAAGCAAATAATAAGAGCAAGTAAAGTAATGTAAAGGAGTGCAAGAATGTAAACCAATCGCAAACACAAGGATATGTTATCGAGGTTCGAATACCCAGCTCTACTCCCCGCCTTCCCCAGAAGGATTCTAGCTACTTCCACTATCATAAAGAAATCACAATTACACCGGAGTACCCAACTCCACAATCTCGATTGCAAGCAATTTCTGAGTAGTCAAAAGACCACAAACTCTCTCTTTCAAATGTCTCTCCCTTACAAAAGGTCCTTAGAGAACAATGAGTAGGAATGAAGCTCTTGTTGTAAGTGAAGAAAGAAAATTAAATCAGAGAGTATTTCAAAAATCACTTCAGAAAATGAGAGAGAATTTCAGCACAAAAACCAAGAAACAAAGCTCTTTTGAATGCCTTAAACTTTTGAATTTTTTTGCAAATAATTGTTGTGACCAATCTCTCCCCAAACACCCCTATTTATAGGAGAGGGTTAGGGTTTAGGGATAATACAAACTTAAGGTTAATTAAGTCATATTAGATTTGAAATATATCCCTAAATCAAATTTTAAACACAAGAAGACAAAATAAAACAGCTTATTAAAAACTGCCCGTTACTGTTCAACGGATAGTTCGGTCGACTGGCCGGTCGACCGTACGTTCAAAATTATGACCGTTGCAGGCCAGCGGTCGACCGCCCGGTCGACCCAATCTATCCGAGAGCAGACTGAGTTACAGTCGGTCGACCGTGCGGTCGACCGCAAAAACGTGCACACAGATACATGTACACCCAGAACTACAGTCGACTGGGCCGGTCGACCGGCCAAACCTGACATAGGTCCGGTCGACTGTCCGGTCGACTGGCTCAGGTCAAAAACCAGGTTTTGGACAGAAAATTAAAAGGGATTTTGATTTTGACAAAAATACTTTTGAACAGGGATTAGCATAAAACATAAATATATATCTGTAGGCAAAATCTTGTATGCAAAATATTTTTGTATAAATTATAAGAAATTATTTGGATTAGGTATGTGCGCAAAAACGTGTGTGATAGAGCTTCAAACCTATCCACTATTCTTTAACAAACTATAAAACTAAAAACAAAATAATTAAAGACTTCTTGAGCAATCTTCAAGTCTTTGAGCCATGCTATCCTTACTAGAGCCTTCTTCTTCTATGATCCTTCCTTGATGTGCAATATGCCTTCATAACTTTATGAACCTAGAAGTTGTTGCAATAGCAAGCAATGCCCTCCAAACATGGTACTTATCCTGAAACTTATCTTAAGCAAATTCATTAGTACCAAATAGCTCTTATTTGGTTTGTCATCATCAAAACACAAAACAATTGGAGAGTGTAACCTCTTGGGCCAACAATCTCCCCCTTTTTGATGATGACAAAATAAATAGGCTATAAACAAAAATATAGGGGAGGAGAAAACTCCCCCTCAAATTATGCTATATGAAAATACAAGAATTTATTGAAAACAAAAAAAATGCTCTTGATACTAATTGAAACCAATTGAAACAATAATGAAAATCACATACTAACAAAACACAAGAATTCTCAAAAACGCATGAAAACAAAACAAGACAACAAAAACATATATAAACTTATATAAATTCACAAAATTCTCAAAAACGCATGAAACAAAACAAGACAACAAAAACATATATAAACTCATATGGAACCAAGACCATATAAATTTATTTTTGTCCATGTAAACTTATTCTCCCCCTTTTTGTCATACATCAAAAAGGGTTATGAATAACAAGTCTATTCAATAACACAAACATTAAGTTCTCCACAAATAAACGAGAATCTAGCAAAATCAAGTGGTTTAGTGAAAATATCGGCTAGTTGTAAATCCGTAGAAACATAATCAATACTTATATCTCCTTTCTCAAAATGATCTCTAAGAAAGTGATATCTAATCTCAATGTGCTTGGTCTTACTATGTTGATTTGCATTCTTAGTCATGTGAATAGTACTAGTTTATCACAAAATATTTTTATATGATCAAAATGCAAATCAAAATCAAGGGGAATATGTTTCATCGAAAGGATTTGTGCACAACAAGCCCCCGCGGCAACATACTCCGTCTTGGCGGTTGAGAGTGCTACGGAATTTTGTTTCCTAGAGGACCATGAAACAAGACAATTACCAAGAAATTGACATGTCCCACTAGTACTCTTTCTATCTACTCTACAACCCGCATAGTCGGCATCCGAATAACTCGTCATTGAGAAATCTCCGATTTTCGGATACCATAGACCCATCCCAATAGTGCCCTTAATATAACGAATAATGCGTTTTACCGCAATAAGATGGGACTCTTTAGAACACGATTGAAATCTAGCACAAAGACACACACTAAACATGATATCCAGCCTACTTGCCGTTAAATATAAAAGACTTCCTATCATGCTTCTATATAATTTAATATCAACATTTTTACCTTGGTCATCTTTATCAAGCTTGGTTGTAGTTGCCATGGGAGTGTTGCAAGTCTTTGAGCCTTCAAGTCCAAACTTCTTTACAAGTTCCTTTGCGTACTTGGCTTGACTTATGAACGTCCCGTTTTGCAATTGCTTGATTTGGAGTCCAAGGAAGAAATTGAGCTCACCCATTGAAGACATTTCAAATTCAAGTTGCATGACCTTTTCAAAATCTTTGCATAAAAGCTCATTAGTAGAACCAAAAATTATGTCATCTACATAAATTTGCACAATTAATATATCATTATCAACATGCTTAGTAAATAGAGTTGTGTCTACTTTGCTTTAACAAAATCATTTGAAATTAGAAAACTAGAAAGCCTTTCATACCAAGCTCTAGGAGCTTGTTTCAATCCATATAAAGCTTTATCAAGTTTAAAACAAAATCGGGATGAACATGATCAACAAAACCGGGAGGTTGAGAAACATAAACTTCTTCATTAATAAAACCATTCAAAAATGCACTTTTCATATCCATTTGAAAAAGTTTAAAATTTTTGAAAGATGCAAAAGCTAGTGTCATCCGTATGGCTTCAAGCCGTGCTACGGGTGCAAAGGTCTCCTCAAAGTCAATTCCTTCAACTTGAGTGTAACCTTGGGCCACTAACCTAGCTTTATTCCTAATGACATTTCCGGACTCATCCATCTTGTTTCTAAAGATCCACTTAGTACCAATTATTGGTCTATCGTGGGGCTTAGGAACAAGGTGCCAAACTTGGTTGCGCTCAAATTGATTGAGTTCCTCTTGCATGGCAAGCAACCAATATGGGTCCGTCTCGGCTTCGAGAATGCCTTTGGGTTCAAAATGAGAAATGAAAGCAAAGTTACCACATAGGTCATGGAGTTTGGAGCGTGTTGTGACTCCTTTAGATGCATCACCCAAGATGAGCTCCTTAGGATGATTTGTAGCGTATCTCCAAGCTTTAGGAAGCGGTTGAGAGCATTCCTCTTTATCCTCTTGAACATCACCAATTGATTCTTCTTTTCTTCTTGAGCGGGTGAGTCCTTTAAGGATAGTCTCTCCATGTCTTCACCTAATGGTTCAATCTCTACAACATTCTCAACAACCACATTAGATTCTTCAAACTTAACATGCATGGTTTCTTCAATAGTAAGTGAAGATCTATTAAAAACTCTATATGCTTTGCTAGTAGAAGAATATCCAACAAAGATAGCTTCATAAGCCTTAGCATCAAATTTACCCAAATTCTCTTTAGTATTTAAAACAAAACACTTGCATCCAAAAACTTTAAAATATGCAACATTAGGTTTTCTAGAATGATACATTTCAAAAGATGTTTTGGAAGAATTCTTACACACATAAATACGATTTGAAATATAGCATGCGGTGTTTACGGCCTCGGCCCATAAATATTGAGGGAGGTCATATTCACTTATCATTGTCCTAGCCATCTCTTGAAGTGTTCTATTTTTCCTTTCTACAACTCCATTTTGTTGTGGAGTCCTAGGACAAGACATTTCATGCTTGATTCCCTTTTCATCACAATAAGTCATGAAGAGTTGGTTAACAAACTCACCACCTCTATCACTCTTTATTCTCAAAATCGAAAAACCTTTTTCTTTTTCAACCCTTTTTCGAAAAATTTTGAAATATGAAAATGTTTGATCTTTACTTTGCAAGAAGAAAACCCAAGTGAAACGGGAAAAGTCATCAACTAAAACAAATGCAAATCTACTACCATTTAAACTTTTAGTTTGTGTTGGTCCAAAAAGATCCATATGAATTAGTTCTAAGGGCCTAGTAGACATGATATCCTTAATTGGTTTGAAGGAAGACTTGATTTGTTTCCCAAGTTGGCACGCACCACAAATGCGGTCTTTCTCAAACTTCAAGCAAGGTATACCCTTTACTAAATCCTTAGAATTAATTCTAGCAAGATGGTCAAAAGATGCATGTCCTAATCTTCTATGCCAAAGCCAAGAATTTTCATCAAAAGCATTCAAGCATTTAGTAGAATAATCTAAATTAAGCATGTCAATGATATAAACATTATTGTCACGAAAACCGGTAAGAATACAAACATCAGATTTAACATCAAAAATCTTGCAAGAAGAATCATCAAAAACAACTTTAAGTCCACGGTGACAAAGTTGACTAATGCTAAGCAAATTATGTTTCAAATCATCTACTAAAACAACATTCTCTATAATAGGAGATGCACCAATTTGAATGTTACCTATACCGATGATAGTTCCTTTGGAGTCATCCCCGAAGGTGACGGAGCCACCTTCCATGTACCTTGATAGGGTTGTAAAGTTGTTGATATCCACGTCATATGTCTTGAACAACCACTATCAAGGTACCACCGCTCCCTACGTCTTGGAGCCTTGGTGTGTACCTACATCAAATAATTTAGGACTTGATTTTGGTACCCACATTTTCTTGGGTCCTAGGGGGTTAGTTTCATTAACCCAAACAAGATTATTTGATCTATTAACTTGGTCATAGCAAAATTTAGCTAAATGTCCATTCTTACCACAATATGTGCATCTACATACTCTACCATATTTGAAAGCATAATGAGTGTGTGATTTGTGTGCATGAGAGTTGTGAGCATGAAAAGATTTAGCATGTGTAGTGTGAGTATGAGTAGACTTAACATGTGAGGTGTGCTTTTTAGAAATCATGTTCTCAAGTTTCTTTGTGTTAAAAGCACAATCATTTAAAACTTTTTCAAAATCATTTATTTTAGATTTAAAAGAAGAAATTTCTTTTTCATCAACAATAGGAGATTTTCCCTTACAAGAAACCTTGTAGGCATTAAACTCATTTTGAAGAGAAATAAGATTAGAAGAAATATCATCTTTTTCTTTAGACACCATAGCAAGTTGATTTTTAAGAAAAGCAACTTCTTTTTGTGATTTAAAACATTCAATCTTTTTATTGTCATAAGTTTCAGAAAGTTCAACAAAGGCATGTACAAGAACTTCCTTACTTAGTTCATCATCTTCATCATCATGAGATTGAGGGTTACCTTAGGAGTGTTTGCAATGAAACACATGTTCGCCGTATCCACCTCTTCTTCGGACTCGCTTTCCGAATCCCACGTTGCTTTGTATGCTTTCTTTTCCTCCGGCTTCTTTGGCTTGAAGGAGGAAGTCATCTTCTTCTTGAACTCCGGGCAATCCGCCATGATATGTCCGGGTTTGCGGCAATTGTAGCAAATGATCCTTCTCTCCTCTTTGCCTTCAAATATTCTCTGGAAGTTGAGCTTGTTTTTCCGGTACAACCTTTTGACATTCCGCACAAGTAGAGTTAGCTCCTCATCTTCTTCTTCGTTTTCTTCATCGTCATCATTGGTGGATGAAGTCTTGAAGGCTATGGATTTCTTCTTTGAAGTAGTGGCATCTTCTCTTGCCTTCTTCTCCATCTCATGGGTCTTTAGGTTCCCAATGAGACTAATGAGGTCCATCTCGTCCTTGTCGTTCAATTCTTTTAAGGTGGTGGCCTTTATCTCCCATGAAGACAGAAGAGCCCGAATCACTTTCCGCACCTTTTGATCGTTGGAGATGTCATCACCTAAGGAAGAAAGACCATTAGTGATTTTAGTAAATCTTGTAATCATACTATCAATAGACTCATCATCAACCATTTTAAATGACTCATATTGGGACCTCAAGAGATCTATCTTAGCTCTCTTGACTTGTGAAGTCCCTTCGTGTGTGACCAATAAGTGTTGCCAAATCTCATAGGCGGATTGGCAATGAATTACCCGTGTGAGGTCATCCTCATTCAAGGCGGTTAATAGGGAGTTTTGGGCCTTAGAGTTAGCCTCGTATTCTCTAAAGTTGAAGTCGGTCCAAGTGCTCTCATCACCATCGGGTGCTACATAGGGTTTGGTCAAGGACTTGGCCACTAAGCTACCCAAAGATTACAAAAATATAGTCATCCTAACCTTCCAAATAGGGAAATTTAGTCCATCAAATTTAGGAGGGATTTTAATGTTATCGGCCATGTTTACTAGTGTATGAATGTATGAATGAAAATGTTGATTAGCAAATTTTAAGGATCTCTCTATGGATGTTAAGCCAAAACCTAGAGTCCAAGCTCTGATACCAATTGAAAATCACCTAGAGGGGGGGTGAATAGGTGATAATGCTAATCAATGGACAAATTAAAAATTAAGATGTAACAATCACCACACAAGATTCACAAGATGAATGAAGGCAAGTAAATATAGCAATGATGATGATAAGCAAGTAATAAGAGCAAGTAAAGTAATGTAAAGGAGTGCTAGAATGTAAACAAATCGCAAACACAAGGATATGTTATCGAGGTTCGAGCACCCAGCTCTACTCCCCGCCTTCCCCAGAAGGATTCTAGCTACTTCCACTATCACAAAGAAATCACAATTACACCGGAGTACCCAACTCCACAATCTCGATTACAAGCAATTTCTGAGTAGTCAAAAGACCACAAACTCTCTCTTTCAAATGTCTCTTCCCTTACAAAAGGTCCTTAGAGAACAATGAGTAGGAATGAAGCTCTTGTTGTAAGTGAAGAAAGAAAATTAAATCAGAGAGTATTTCAAAAACCACTTCAGAAAATGAGAGAGAATTTCAGCACAAAAACCAAGAAACAAAGCTCTTTTGAATGCCTTAAACTTTGAATTTTTTTGCAAAAATTATTGTGACCAATCTCTCCCAAACACCCCTATTTATAGGAGAGGGCTAGGGTTTAGGGATAATACAAACTTAAGGTTAATTAAGTCATATTAGATTTGAAATATATCCCTAAATCAAATTTTAAACACAAGAAGACAAAATAAAACAGCTTATTAAAAACTGCCCGTTACTGTTCAACGGATAGCTCGGTCGACTTGCCGGTCGACCGTACGTTCAAAATTATGACCGTTGCAGGCCAGCGGTCGACCGCCCGGTCGACCCAATCTATCCGAGAGCAGACTGAGTTACAGTAGGTCGACCGTGCGGTCGACCGCAAAAACGTGCACACAGATACATGTACACCCAGAACTACAGTCGACTGGGCCGGTCGACCGGCCAAACCTGACATAGGTCCGGTCGACTGGCTCAGGTCAAAAACCAGGTTTTGGATAGAAAATTAAAAGGGATTTTGATTTTGACAAAAATACTTTTGAACAGGGATTAGCATAAAATATAAATATATATCTGTAGGCAAAATCTTGTATGCAAAATATTTTTGTATAAATATAAGAAATTATTTTGGATTAGGTATGTGCGCAAAAACGTGTGTGATAGAGCTTCAAACCTATCCACTATTCTTTAACAAACTATAAAACTAAAAACAAAATAATTAAAGACTTCTTGAGCAATCTTCAAGTCTTTGAGCCATGCTATCCTTGCTAGAGCCTCCTTCTTCTATGATCCTTCCTTGATGTGCAATATGCCTTCATAGCTTTATGAACCTAGAAGTTGTTGCAATAGCAAGCAATGCCCTCCAAACATGGTACTTATCCTGAAACTTATCTTAAGCAAATTCATTAGTACCAAATAGCTCTTATTTGGTTTGTCATCATCAAAACACAAAACAATTGGAGAGTGTAACCTCTTGGGCCAACACAACGTTTAAACATTTAAATTTGTCCTAATAACTACCCTAACTAACCATAGAGTTCAGCTATAAATAGGGTTGTTATCTTAGGTTTAAAATACGGATTCAAATCTATAGTTTTCTGACCAAAATCTTGCCAAAATTCTGGTTCTCTGAAAACTGTTCCCACTTTCTGTTTCTTAACCAAATTCCTACTCCAAGTGAAGATTTCTGAAAGTCAACCTATAATAGCCCTTGTCCACGATCACATACTGAATTAAGGCTTATAGGAAAGTTTGTAATCACTCAAAGGAAGCATTGTACAAGGCGTCTTCTTAGTGTAGAAGAGAAGTTGTACAAGGTGTTGTGGTCTTCTTGGTTGTAAGAAGAGTTGTATACATTTGCAAAGGGGATTTGTCAAGTGGGATACAAGGTGTTGATTTTGGGTGTACAAAGTTAAAGGATAAAGGAAAATCTCAAGCGGGTGGCTTGGGGACTGGATGTAGGTCACGAGGACCGAACCAGGATAAATCTCTCGTTTGCGTTTGCTTAACTTTTCTGAGATTTAATTTCCTTTTATTGCAAGTTCTTTATTTATTTAACTCTAATCATCCTTTGTTTAGTATATGTATTGACATTGTATTTTAGATTCACAATTGGCATCATCTCGGGACCAACAATTGGTATCAGAGCAGGAACTACAATTGGTATCGGAGCCCTGCATATCCAGTCAAAAACATACAAGGATGATAACGGAGTTCCCTTCGTCACAATTCAAAGAAGGACATTCTACACAACGTCCACCGTTATTCGATGGATCCAACTACAACCATTGGAAGTGTAGAATGAAGATCTACTTGCAATCGCTCAACTACGAACTTTGAAACATTGTAGAAGCACCGTACACCAAACCGATAACTAACTACAACACTTGGAGTGATGATCAAAAGAAGAATGCGAACCTTGACGGCAAAGCGATGAATGCTTTATTTTGTGCCTTAACCAAAGAAGAATTCAACCGTGTGTCAACAGCCACTTCTGCAAATTAAATATGGCACACTCTTCAGGTAACACATGAAGGCACAAACAAGGTTAAGGAATCTAAAATTTCTGTTCTTGTCCACATGTTTGAACTATTCAAAATGAAGGAGAATGAAACCATCTCAGAAATGGTTACTAGATTCACCGACATTACCAATTCCTTAGCATCCCTTGGAAAGAATACACCCAAATCGAAAAAGTTCGCAAGATCCTTCGTGCACTCGCATCAAATTGGTAGAAGAAGACAACCGCAATCAAAGAAGCGAATGATCTCTCAACAATGTCGTTAGAAAACCTTAGTGATAATCTAATGGCATATGAAGTGTAACTCGAAGACAGAAAGAATGATGTACAACAATCTCCCTCAAAAGAAGAAGAACTTGCCTTCCATACATCCTCAGACACGGACAATTCAGATGACGATGAAGAGGAGATGGCAATGCTTTCAAGAAAATTCAGAAGATTCTTAAAGCAAGATAAGTTTAAATATTTTAATTATAATAAAACAGGTCCTATGAAGAAGAATTGCTTATTGCTAAAAAACAAAGGTAAATTTAAGAGCAAAAAGTTCAGAAAGAAGAAAGACTACCAAGCATCTTGGGAAAACAGTGATTCCTCTTCCTCTGGCGAAGAAGAAACCACTGAACATGCCAATATCTTTTACATGGCGCTAGAAGAAGATGAGGTACAATATACTGAACTTTTAGATGCATTCCATGAATTATTCAATGATCTAAAGAATGAAAAAATGAAGAATAAAGTTTTATTAAAGGAAAATGAACAACTTTTCAAAGAAAATTCATGTTATGTCTCTCAAGTTTCTTCTATAAATTTTCAAAAAGATGATTTTGAAAAAGTGATATCATCATTGGAAAAGGATAATGAGAATTTTATAAAAGAAAATATTTTGCTTAAAAAGGAAACTTTATCTTTAAGTGAAAGGATTTCAGTTTTAGATAAAGACATATCTATTTTCAAAATGAAATATGCAGAGATTTTGAAAAATGTGACTAAATTTAATCAAGGAAAAGAAAAGTTGAATGATTTGTTATCATATCAAAAGATGTCACATAATCATTATGGTCTTGGATTTTTTGAAAAATCTTCATATGTTAGTAATCCATGTAATTATTTTGTGAAAAGAAAGTCTGATTTTATTTCAAAAAGAATTAAGAATAAGTTTATATGGATTCCTAAAAACTTAAGCATTATTGATAAAAAATACTTATCTTGCATCATACATACATGATATATGTAATTCATGCAATTATGTGCATACTAACAGATGGAAACCAAATTCAAATTGGGTTTGGTTTCCTAAAGGTTAATGCTTTACTCTTATGATTGGTACTATCTAATGTTTATCTTTTAGGTATCATATAAGAAGTTTGATAAGAACAATACTTCAAATATTTATCATATATATACATGTTATGATATATTTGTTGTAGGGAGAGAACACCAGTGTTTCTATATCTGTTATAACCCATTTTCTGCAGGGGGAGAACATATAACTTATTTTCTGCAGGGGGAGCATTTGTGCACACAAAGTGTCAACATAAAAAAGGGGGAGAATGTTGGAACTTACTTTTGATGATACATTTGTGAAGCCATATCATATGGAGCTCTATCTCAAGCCTATTCAAGAGTTCTACATGATCAAGACTTTTCAAAGAGAGTTGATAATGATGTGTATTGAAATTGTTGATAGCATGTTAAAAGCCTTGAAGTGCACGCACACACATCATAGCCTATTAGTCGACTTATACCCATTTGTAGTCGACTTATACATAGTATAGTCGACTTGCCTTTTTATGTGGTGTAACGCCCCGATCCCAATGATACGGGGACGTCACTGCAACGCATATACGTAGGTCTGATGGTGCCCCCACGTATATACGCTAAGCATAAGTACAACAAGTATCAGATTACAACACACAGCGTGGTATATTCATATGCCAACATACAAAAGATAAATACAAAGTTATACCAGTTATGATAAGCAACATCACTATACAAGTGTCCTTTATCACAACCCAAGTCCAAAATGACAAAATACAATCAAAAATACAAAAATGCTCACGTGAGGATGGGGATCCCGTGAACCAAAAAGAAGAGTCGGCACTATGGGACTAGAGCTGGTCAGCCTGCTCAGAAAAGTAAGCCCGGTCCTCTGTGGAAGGCTCCACTTCGTTCCAAGCCTCGGAATCTGAATATGCAAATCCAAAGGGTCAAGACATAATACAAGAAATAAAAATAGCCAAGTGACAAGGATCATGAATAGAGATAAAGAAGTAATACTAAGTAACAGTGCGTGACAAGAGACGTAAACTAAATACGATAAAGACATATGCAATAATTCTACAATGGACGTCTTATTATTATTACTTGTCTTACTGTGATATATAGCTATGTGACCCAGCGTCCCAGAGCACATAGATCCATATCATAGTAAAGCAAGGTTGTTATTGGAAACAGCGGTTGTATCGACGAACTATGTTTACAGTGGGTCCCGTGCATGCCCGGGACCACGGCCCAGTATTGTTCCGTTGCTTGAAGACGGAACCTGCCGCTAGGCTAACAGGAAAGTCATGACAGTAAACAGGAAAGGGAGGAAGCACTCCCCTCGGTCCCCTGGAGTACCGCAGGTAAGACCGGAAACATGGTGCACATCCTAATACCACTGTAAACACGAACACGTATCGATATCTGCATATTTCCCCCTGTCCCCTATGTAAGTTGGTGTATTTTAATAAAAGTCGGGTACATCATGCTTGGTGTTTTAGGGATAGCATGAAGGGTTGGTGGTACTTCACATTTTAACGTGTTATGGAATAACAATATGTAACAACATGTCATGAGGCATAATACAGTAAAGTCCATCAGGTAACAAGTCATGTAGTACAGGTATGAAGCATAAACAAGACTAATGTAATATACATGCATCAGGGAAAAATCAGAAAGTCAAAAGAAAAGGAGTCAGAAATCTGTCCCAGAAAATAGGCTGCCGGTCGACTGGTGATATAACTGGCGGTCGAGTCCCGGTCGACTGCCGGTCGACCGTACCGAGTGCGTGAGCTCCAGATTTTGGCCGGTCGACTGCCGGTCGACTGGTCCACCCTAATTTCCTAAGCCGGTCGAGTCTGCGGTCGACTGCCGGTCGACCGCCAGCTCAAATCCGTGCACATTGTGCACATCGGTAGAGTGATCGGTCGACTGCCGGTCGACCGATCCTCTGAAATAGGCTGCTGTTAAGGCAGAAAATCTGATTTTCACATGGGTTGTTTCTAACAGTTTAAAGGTGGGATTTTTTTATGGCATTATAGGACCTGATCTACTACTACAAGCACACTAAAACAGAGAATAGCCATGGTGATTAATATGTTCACATGGGAGAGTTGGATTTGCGTGTTAATGACCTAAAAATAGGATTTTTAGGTTATAATAGTACTAGGATCTCTACCCTAAGTATGTGGAATATTAGCTAGGTCTTGGTGAGTAAGAACTCACCTGGATGGGTCAGATCTGAAGCTTGATCCAATGGAGGAAGAGGTTGGCTTCAATCCACAAGTTGTTGATGAAGCTAGGGTTGAAGAATTCCCCCTTGGTGTTGCCTTGAATGAAGCCTTGGTTGATTCTCTAGAGATCTTGAGGTGGGGTGGAGAGATTGGGGTGATCTCTTGAAGCTAGGGTTCTTGCTAGAGGAAGAAGGAGATCTTGAGAGTTCTTCTCTTTGAGAAGAAATGAGGAAGAAAAGGGCAATGTTGCAATTGATAAGTTTATATAGGTTTGGGATTTTTGTAAAGGGAGTGGAAATTGGATGGAGGTGAGGGGCTTTCTTGCAAAAATGTGGGTGAGGTGTCCCCTCACTTGGACACATGGCCGGCTGAGGGAAGGAGAGAGAGTTAGTGGGGTTAGGTAGGAGGGTGAGTGGGAAATGAGGTGGAAATGAAGTGGAAAAGGAATTTTGTAATTTTTTGGAAAAATGCCCGAAATTCAAGTATTTCGGAATGGTCTGGAAATTTTATCAAAAATCAAGAAAAATATTTGAAGACCAATGGTGAAATTCGTTTGAAGAAATACTGTATAGATTTTTAATTAAAAATCCCGGAATCAGTTATTTACCGACTCCGAAAGAATTTTCATAAATTTATAAAAATCTCAGAAAAAGAGTATAAGCAGGAAATATGATTCTAAGCAATAAAGTCTAAAGGACTTTCTAAAAATTCCTAACAGTTTGGAAGATAAAAATTCGGAAATCGGTCAGCGATACTGGCCGACACCGGTTTTGAAGAAATTCCTTTTAATTCCAGAAAATTCCAGAAAATCACATAAAATCTAAAATATTAGAAAATGATATTTGAAATTAAAATCGGTCAAATACGGAAGGTAAAACGGAAGATACGATCGAAAGACGGAATACGTAGCTAAGTACGTATTTCGGAAGAGGGGTATTACAATCTACCCACCTTACAAAAATTTCGTCCTCGAAATTTCATAAGGTGAAAGATAACAGGAAAAGCAACAGATAGATATGGATACAAGGAAAGATAACGGTAAAGAAGAGTAGAAGAAAAGAGTCTTACCCAATCAAGATGTGAAAAGTTGAGGATAACGATCCCGGATAACGTCCTCACGCTCCCAAGTGGCCTCTCCTGGCGCATGCCTGTTCCATGACACCAATACCAATGGAATAGCTCTGTTCTTCAGTGTCTTGACACTCCTATCCAGAATGGCCAACGGCTGCTCTTGGTATGATAAATCCGGTTGTAACTCCAGCTCAGAATGATCCAGAATATGGCTGTCATCCCTGACATACTTCCTCAACTGAGACACGTGGAAGACATTATGCACCCCGTCCAAAGATGGCGGTAATGCCAATCTATAGGACACATCTCCCACACGATCCAGGATCTCGAATGGGCCAATATATCTCGGACTCAGCTTCCCACGTGTACCGAACCGGATCACTCCTCTGGTAGGTGATATCCTCAAGAATACATGATCTCCAACCTGGAACTCCAATGGCCTTCTCCGAGTGTCTGCCCAACTCTTCTGCCTACTCTGAGCAGCCCTGAGATGATTTCTGATAACCCTGACTTTCTCTGTAGTCTGCATCAGAATCTCTGGTCCCAAAAGGCTCCTCTCACCGACCTCATCCCAACAAATAGGTGATCTGCACTTCCTTCCATACAATGCCTCAAAGGGTGCCATCTTAATACTTGCCTGGTAGCTGTTGTTATATGAAAACTCAGCCAAGTGAAGATGGTCTTCCCAAGATCCCCCAAAGTCAATCATGCAAGCCCTTAACATATCTTCAAGGATCTGGATAGTCCTCTCAGATTGTCCGTCTGTCTGAGGATGATAAGAAGTACTGAATTTCAGACGAGTTCCCAGACTTTCTTGGAGACTCTCCCAGAAATGAGATCTGAATCTGGTGTCTCTATCTGACACAATACTAACTGGAACTCCATGCAGACGAACCACCTCCTTCATATACTTATCTGCCAGAACCTCTGTAGACTGGCCTACCCTGAATGGTATGAAGTGAGTTGACTTGGTGAGGCGATCAACTATCACCCACACCGCATTATTACCCCTGGGACTCCGAGGTAACGCCGTCACAAAATCCATGGTGATATGCTCCCACTTCCATTCGGGTATCGGCAAAGGTTGAAGAAGTCCAGCTGGTCTCTGATGCTCGATCTTTATCTGCTGGCAAACCAAGCACTTGGCAACAAACTGGGCTATCTCCCTCTTCATAGCATTCCACCAAAAGTGCTTCTTCAGGTCCTGGTACATCTTGTTTCCCCCAGGGTGTATAGAATAAGCTGAACTGTGTGCTTCCTCCAAAATCTTCTGTCTGACTTCTCCTCGGGGAACACAAAGTCTATCTCCAAAATACAATGCACCATCTGGGTGAATGCAGATATCCGACCTCAATTCAGCCTCCACCTGAGCTCTGAATGTCAGCAATCTGGGGTCCTCCTTCTGAGCTCCCTTGATCTCCTCTATCAATGATGACTGGATCTGCAAAGCCATGAACTGCCCGGCCTTATCACCCCCTTGCACCAACATCAAATCCAATCTGATGAACTCCTGAATCAACTCCCTCTGCTGAGTAAGGTGGACTAGCACTCTGTTCTCAGGCATCCTGCTCAGGGCATCAGGAACGGTATTGACTTTGCCTGGATGATACTGCAAGTCAATATCGTAGTCCGCCATAAGCTCCAACCACCTCCTCTGCCTCATATTTAACTCCTTCTGTGAGAAAATATACTTGAGGCTCTTGTGATCTGTGTATATCAACACTTTGTCTCCCAGAAGGTAGTGTCTCCAGATCTTTAAAGCAAATATCACAGCTGCCAACTCCAAGTCATGAGTTGGGTAATTCCTCTCATGAGTCTTCAACTGCCTAGATGCATATGCTATAACATGATCATGTTGCATAAGCACACACCCCAGGCCTTTACCTGATGCATCACAGAAAATGACCATCCCTCCTCTTCCTGAAGGAGTCCTCAAGATTGGAGCTGTGATAAGCCTCTGCTTCAACTGCTCAAATGCTGCATCACAATCTTCTGTCCATAAGTATCTCTCCCCTTTTCTGGTGAGCCTGGTCAACGGAGCTGCAAGTCTAGAGAAATCCTGGACAAAGCGCCTGTAATATCCGGCTAGTCCAAGAAAGCTCTTTATCTCGGTCACCGTCTTCGGAACTGGCCAATTCTGCACTGCCTGGACTTTACTAGGATCAACTGAAATTCCTTCTGCTGAAACTATGTGTCCAAGGAAAGCTATACTGTCCAACCAGAATTCACACTTGCTCCTTTTGGCATGAAGCTGCTCCTGCTGAAGAGTCTGCAACACAATCCTCAAGTGCTCTGCATGCTCCTTATAACTCTTCGAATAGATCAGGATGTCATCTATAAACACCACTACAAACTGATCCAGGTAAGGAGAGAACACTCGGTTCATCAAGTCCATGAAGACTGCAGGGGCATTTGTGACTCCGAAAGGCATAACCAGAAACTCATAGTGGTCATATCGGGTCCTGAAGGCCGTCTTCGGAACATCCTCCTTCTTCACCCTCAGCTGATGGTAACCCGACTGCAAATCTAACTTAGAAAATACACGGGCTCCATGAAGCTGATCAAACAAGTCATCAATCCGGGGCAAGGGATACTTGTTCTTGATGGTGACCTTGTTCAACTCCCTATAATCAACACAAAGCCTCTTACCACCATCCTTCTTATTCGCCAAGAGCACTGGAGCTCCCCATGGTGAAGTGCTTGGCCGAATCAATCCCTTGTCCGAATACTCCTGCAGCTGCTTCTTCAGGATCTCCAACTCCGTCGGTGCCATCCTGTATGGAGCCTTAGATATAGGAGCTGTCCCTGGAATTGTATCAATGGAGAACTCCACTATCCTCTCCGGTGGAAGTCCTGAAATCTCAGCAAAGACTTCTGGAAATTCATCCTACACTGGCACTCCCTTCTGAACCTCCGAAGTGGTCATCTGAATCTTCTTCTTAGCAGGCTTCACCTCTCCGCTAAACTGGAACTCCGGCTGACGCGGGATTCTGAAATTGATCTTCCTTCCTCTACAGTCAATCACTGCATAGTACTGACTGAGCCAGGTCATGCCTAAGATCACGTCGTACCCTTTGGTGTCTAGTACGAGCATATCTATGGCCAAGATCTTCCCGCAAATTTCCACTGGACAGTCAGCACAAACTCTAGAAGATACACCCCATTCCCGGTACTTATCTCCCACTTGTGGTCTAAAGTCTTAACAGGTATGGAATGAACAGCCACAAAATGGTCGGAGATATAACAGTGGGATGCACCCGAATCGAAGAGTGCGAGAACAGGTATGGAATGAATTCTGATGTTACCTGTAATCACCTCCTCTGAAGCCTCGGCCTCCTCTGCTGTCAGGTTGTAGGCCTGACCTCTGCCACGCCCTGCTGCTGTCCGGGCTCCTCTCTGCACTGGGCGAGCAACATGCGTTGGAGGAAGGGGAAGAGCTCTCCTCATCACTGGTCCCTGGTGCCTCTGCCCAACTGGCCCTGGTAGTGCCCTCTGTCCATTCTGCCCCTGAGATGCCGGCAAGGTTTGGGTAGCAAACCCCACTCTCCTGTGCGGACAGGTCTCCACGGCATGGTCTCGTGCTCCACACACCAAACACCATCCGTTTGCCCTCCGGCAATTCTGCTGGGAGTGTCCTGGTTTCTGGCAGAAATTGCAGATAAGACCTGGTCGAGCCACCTGGTAAGGAACTGCCCTGAATGGTTGCCTGGCCTGGACCTTCGTTGCTCTGGACGGTCCTCCTCTGCCCTCTGGCACAAACGGCCTCTTCATGGCCTGGTCCTTCCTCTGATCTCCTTGTTTCTTCTCAAACCCACGCTCCACCTCTCGAGCGCTGGTGAGAACTTCTGCATAGGTCTTCAGATGATGGGGCATTAGGAACATCTGAATGTCCATCTGCAGACCTTGCTGGAACCGGCTTGCCCTCTTCTCTTCATCTGCTATCATGTACGGGGCGAAGCGACTCAACCTGAGAAATTCTGCAGCATACTCATCAACGGATCTATCCCCCTGTTGAAGCCTGAGGAACTGCTCCTCCATGTCCTTCTGAGCAGTGGCGGGAAAGAACCTGCTATAAAAGCTCTTGGAGAACGTATCCCAAGAGATAGGTTCCTTCAAGCGAGCCTCCTCTGCAAGCCACCAAGTCCTGGCTATGTCCTTCAGTTGGATCTTTGCAACCTCCACTTGGTTCTCTTTAGGCACCCTGGCGGCGTTCAGCAGATCGGTGGTGTCTGTTAACCACTGTTCAGCCTCTAATGGTCTCTCGACTCCCGTGAAGACGGCCGGTTGCAGCCGCCGGAAGTCCGACACGTTCCCAGGCCTTTGCTCCTTCGGAGCTGCCAACTCCTGCCTGAGGAGCTCAGTCTGCTGCTGCTGATTCTCCATCTGCTGTTGCTGGTTTCCCAGCATAGTCTGAATGATCCTCAGGACATCAGCACCCTCTCCTCCTACTGGTCCATTCGGTACTTGCCCGACATTGTTGCGACCCGAACGTCTCTCCATACCGAAAGGGATAAGATCTGGAATTGGAAACAAGGGAAAGGAGTTTAGGATACGAAGGAATTGATCAACGAAGGAATCAAGAAGGACTATATAACTTTGTACATTGTAGTTGGCATTAGCAAATCACTAGAATTTGCCACTTGGTTGTACTTTTAGGTTTGAGAGCCTAGGCTCTGATACCAACCTGTAACGCCCCGATCCCAATGATACGGGGACGTCACTGCAACGCATATACGTAGGTCTGATGGTGCCCCCACGTATATACGCTAAGCATAAGTACAACAAGTATCAGATTACAACACACAGCGTGGTATATTCATATGCCAACATACAAAAGATAAATACAAAGTTATACCAGTTATGATAAGCAACATCACTATACAAGTGTCCTTTATCACAACCCAAGTCCAAAATGACAAAATACAATCAAAAATACAAAAATGCTCACGTGAGGATGGGGATCCCGTGAACCAAAAAGAAGAGTCGGCACTATGGGACTAGAGCTGGTCAGCCTGCTCAGAAAAGTAAGCCCGGTCCTCTGTGGAAGGCTCCACTTCGTTCCAAGCCTCGGAATCTGAATATGCAAATCCAAAGGGTCAAGACATAATACAAGAAATAAAAATAGCCAAGTGACAAGGATCATGAATAGAGATAAAGAAGTAATACTAAGTAACAGTGCGTGACAAGAGACGTAAACTAAATACGATAAAGACATATGCAATAATTCTACAATGGACGTCTTATTATTATTACTTGTCTTACTGTGATATATAGCTATGTGACCCAGCGTCCCAGAGCACATAGATCCATATCATAGTAAAGTAAGGTTGTTATTGGAAACAGCGGTTGTATCGACGAACTATGTTTACAGTGGGTCCCGTGCATGCCCGGGACCACGGCCCAGTATTGTTCCGTTGCTTGAAGACGGAACCTGCCGCTAGGCTAACAGGAAAGTCATGACAGTAAACAGGAAAGGGAGGAAGCACTCCCCTCGGTCCCCTGGAGTACCGCAGGTAAGACCGGAAACATGGTGCACATCCTAATACCACTGTAAACACGAACACGTATCGATATCCGCATATTTCCCCCTGTCCCCCATGTAAGTTGGTGTATTTTAATAAAAGTCGGGTACATCATGCTTGGTGTTTTAGGGATAGCATGAAGGGTTGGTGGTACTTCACATTTTAACGTGTTATGGAATAACAATATGTAACAACATATCATGAGGCATAATACAGTAAAGTCCATCAGGTAACAAGTCATGTAGTACAGGTATGAAGCATAAACAAGACTAATGTAATATACATGCATCAGGGAAAAATCAGAAAGTCAAAAGAAAAGGAGTCAGAAATCTGTCCCAGAAAATAGGCTGCCGGTCGACCTCCGGTCGACTGCCGGTCGACTGGTGATATAACTGGCGGTCGAGTCCCGGTCGACTACCGGTCGACCGTACCGAGTGCGTGAGCTCCAGATTTTGGCCGGTCGACTGCCGGTCGACTGGTCCACCCTAATTTCCTAAGCCGGTCGAGTCTGCGGTCGACTGCCGGTTGACCGCCAGCTCAAATCCGTGCACATTGTGCACATCGGTAGAGTGATCGGTCGACTGCCGGTCGACCGATCCTCTGAAATAGGCTGCTGTTAAGGCAGAAAATCTGATTTTCACATGGGTTGTTTCTAACAGTTTAAAGGTGGGATTTTTTTATGGCATTATAGGACCTGATCTACTACTACAAGCACACTAAAACAGAGAATAGCCATGGTGATTAATATGTTCACATGGGAGAGTTGGATTTGCGTGTTAATGACCTAAAAATAGGATTTTTAGGTTATAATAGTACTAGGATCTCTACCCTAAGTATGTGGAATATTAGCTAGGTCTTGGTGAGTAAGAACTCACCTGGATGGGTCAGATCTGAAGCTTGATCCAATGGAGGAAGAGGTTGGCTTCAATCCACAAGTTGTTGATGAAGCTAGGGTTGAAGAATTCCCCCTTGGTGTTGCCTTGAATGAAGCCTTGGTTGATTCTCTAGAGATCTTGAGGTGGGGTGGAGAGATTGGGGTGATCTCTTGAAGCTAGGGTTCTTGCTAGAGGAAGAAGGAGATCTTGAGAGTTCTTCTCTTTGAGAAGAAATGAGGAAGAAAAGGGCAATGTTGCAATTGATAAGTTTATATAGGTTTGGGATTTTTGTAAAGGGAGTGGAAATTGGATGGAGGTGAGGGGCTTTCTTGCAAAAATGTGGGTGAGGTGTCCCCTCACTTGGACACATGGCCGGCTGAGGGAAGGAGAGAGAGTTAGTGGGGTTAGGTAGGAGGGTGAGTGGGAAATGAGGTGGAAATGAAGTGGAAAAGGAATTTTGTAATTTTTTGGAAAAATGCCCGAAATTCAAGTATTTCGGAATGGTCTGGAAATTTTATCAAAAATCAAGAAAAATATTTGAAGACCAATGGTGAAATTCGTTTGAAGAAATACTGTATAGATTTTTAATTAAAAATCCCGGAATCAGTTATTTACCGACTCCGAAAGAATTTTCATAAATTTATAAAAATCTCAGAAAAAGAGTATAAGCAGGAAATATGATTCTAAGCAATAAAGTCTAAAGGACTTTCTAAAAATTCCTAACAGTTTGGAAGATAAAAATTCGGAAATCGGTCAGCGATACTGGCCGACACCGGTTTTGAAGAAATTCCTTTTAATTCCAGAAAATTCCAGAAAATCACATAAAATCTAAAATATTAGAAAATGATATTTGAAATTAAAATCGGTCAAATACGGAAGGTAAAACGGAAGATACGATCGAAAGACGGAATACGTAGCTAAGTACGTATTTCGGAAGAGGGGTATTACATGTGGTCGACTAGATTTGTGTCCTGAATATATACCAACTCTCTGTTTGCATTATTAGTCGACTTAGCAGTCTTCCTAGTCGACTAATAGATGTTGTTGTCGACTAATCCTTTAAGTCTAGTCGACTAGTTTCAGTTTCCAGAAACTTGTCTATTGATTCAAACTTGACTTAATCGACTTGGTCTTTTCTATAGTCGACTAACCTTGAGAAATTTGCCCACCCTAGTCGACTAACTCATATCTCAAGTCGACTAATGGCAGTTTCTGACTGTTAGACAGTTTCTGTTTTCTGGTATTTCCTTCAACGTTATCCAACGTTTATGTTAACACTTTAAAAAAGATAAGATTCTGACTGGCCTGAACAATGTCTAAACTTGTTGACATTTACAAAAGACAAGTGAAAGATAAGCTGACTGGCCTGAACAATGTCTAAACTTGTTGACATTTACAAAAGACAAGCGATAGACAAGCTGACGACCAGTTCTGTACTTGTTGACATTTACAAAAGACAAGTGACAGATAAGCTGACGACCAGTTCTGTACTTGTTGACATTTACAAAAGACAAGTGACATATAAGCTAACGACCAGTTTTCACCCATCTCCGAGGGACAAAAAAGCAACTTGGACTCTACTGATCCAGTGAAGCAGACAGTGAGCCCGGATTGTCTCTAAACAGACCTCAGCAGGTCTAAGATGCTAGCACTTAGCATCACATGAGCCCAAAGGGATAGCCTCGCCTGAGAGGCTAAGATCACCTAACTTTTCCTTGAAGCCATTCACAGCTCCGTCAGGAAGCTAACTTATAGCTTCGCCTGAAGTGCTCAGTTAACTCCGTAGAGAGTTAGCTTCGCTTGAAGCCACACGCAACCGCGCAGAAGGATGTTCGGTAGCTTCGCCACGGAGGTTATCTAGCTCCGCTGAAGAGCTTTCTTCTGACTTTGCCACATGAACCTTCCAGCTCCGCTGCGCGCTCGACGCAGGCAGCTCCGCTGCGGGTCTATCATGGTCAACCTTTGACCAATTAAATCTCCTGATGAGATCAAATCTATTCGGATCGAGATTAAATCCAATCAAGATCAAATCTGAGATCAAATTTGGTAGTTGATTGCCATAATCTCTTGACTCTCCTAAAACGAGTAAGAGGATCAAGGGAGATCTTCCAATAATATGGAAAGGATCAAAACAAATCAGGAGACCGATCTACTTGCTACTTCTAGCTTCGCAGAAGCTGATTCTAGCCTCACAGCAAGGCTACTTTCTAGATTTAAACAGATTTGATTCAATCTGTTTTCATATTTTCAAGGGACAATTATACCCTTGCTCTCCCTATAAATAGCCCACCAGGGGCACAAGGAGGGAGGACCACCACGCAAGAGAGACCACCACGCAAGAGAGACCGCTGCACGAGAGGACTTCTTCACGACTGCACAAGGCGCGCATAGAGAGGCTAAACAGAGATCTATTCTCTTGCTTCCAAGAATTCAGAGACTTTAGAGAACTGCTTCTCTGATCAGGGTGTTGATACCCTAATACCTTCCTTCCTCTCAAGGAATTTCTGGAACTAGGTGAGAAGGAACTCCTAAGTGAAGGCGGTTTTGAAAAGCAACAAGAGAGTTCTACCAACCTTCTGTTCTCTGATTCCTCGAACTAGGCGAGAAGGGAATCTCATCGCTCGCATCGTCAAAGGGACAAAGTGGTCATGCGCTGACCAGACTCCTACTGGCACACTTCTCCAGAATCTCCGAGGAGATCTACTTGTAATCTTTTGTGTTACTTGTAATTTAGCTCCTCGACCCTTCACTTTTTTGTAAGTTTTCCTTTTGCAAATCAATGGAAAACAAGATGGTGACTCCGCTGGGGATTGATTTCTCCACTGCTGAGAAACAAGTGTCGCAATGCGACGAACAGACCTTCGGGTCTATCTCTGAATTCAGGAAAGCCGACGCAGCCAGAGCTTCTCTGGCTAAATCTTCAAAGCAATTCTCTGTAGAGACAGATAAGGCTCTCTGCGAGCCTACTGCGGTCCTCTGGTGCAACAAGGAAGCAGGCCCGCAGTGCAAGCCTATTACTTTCGAGAACCTGGTCGTTCACTTCGACCAAGAAAAATTTGAAGAAGTCCTCTCTAGGGGTGGTCTAATGCTTCATGCACGGAAGCATAGAAAGGTCTCCATGGCCAAGGTTTCAGAACAGAAACCAGAAACAGAATTCTGCCAACACCCCTCAACCTCGCACGTGGCTAGTCAGGTTCCTGTGAACCTATGTCTCCCTTGCCAAAGCAGATGTGGAGGCCAAAGCAGAAGGCTCTGAGTAAAGCCTTAGGCGTAGCTACGCCACAAGTGCGTCTCTCTTGCGAAGAAAAAGGCAAGATGCCTGCCTGCTCCAACAAAGCTGTTAGCCGTGAAGTCACAGCGGCGATCGTACCTTCGCCCAATTCCAGAGCAGTAACGACTCGCGCCAGCCTCGTTCTCATGAGCGAAGCTACTGTACCACAGTATACGCATGAGGTTCTTAGCCACGAAGCTGGAACCAAAGCACCACAGCGTGCTTCGTTCCCCAGTCCTTCAAGTATTAAGCTCGCTCTTCGCAGCGGAGCTAAGGGATTGTCCCTAAGTGCTGATAGCATTGCTTATGCAGCTTCAGCGCCTATGGGCGTTTCCAAAGCTTTTAGCTGCAAATCAAGAGCCAAAGCACTATCTAAGGCTAATCGCCTTCGCAGCAGCATAGCGGATAAAGCACCACAGCGTGATTCACTTCCTAGTTCATCAAGCGCTACGCTCGCACCTCATAGCGGAGCTAAGGGATTATTCCTAAGTGTTGACAACGTTGCTTATGCAGCTTCAATATCCAAGGGCATTCCCAAGATTCTTAGCTGCGAAGCTAGTGCTGAAGCACTATTTAATGCTAATTGCCTCTGCGGCGATAGAAGAAGCAGGACATCGTCCTATGCGCAATCCAACAGAGCCTCTGTGTTGGATCGTCTAGGCCCAACTGGGTCTGACTTGCGGGAATTCTTGACAAGTAAACGGAGGTTAGAATCTTTCCAAACTACTCCCCCCTATTGTCAACAAGTGGGATGTCAGTTGGTGACAGTCCACTGGTCCATTGCCGGCTGGGACCAATCCCCGCCGCTCCTCCAGGTCGACGGTCAGTTTTTTATCGACTGACGGCGCAAGCTCCGATGAAGCATCGCAAAAGGAGCGTATCGCAAGATCTACCCTCTGCATCTGTTAACATGACCGGAAGAGGACGAGAGCTGCGCAGAGGCAGACAAGCATCCCACGACACTCCCTACAGCTCCTCAGATCTAGATTACAGCCCCGGCTTGGGCGAAGTCCTGGTACACGAAGAAGGTATCTTTCGAAACACCAGATCTAGGGTTACAATACCCTACAGTTATGAGTAGCAATCTTCCTCAACGGCAGTAGCCTCACTAAAATCAAGGAGAGGATCAGTCCAATGGTCCGATGAAGAAGATGAAGAAAGAGGGTATGCCTCTTCGACGACAGTCAGCTCAGTGCGAACAGACCGAGTATCAGTCAATATGGCTGACAATGGTAATGATGACCTTCGTCGACGCTTGGAAGCTCAGGAGCAAACTTCCAAAACCCAGTAAGAAGCTTTGGACAACATTCAACAGATGCTCGCTCAACTCCTCAATAACCGGAATAATAATGATACCGGGAGTAACCATGATGAGGAAGAACATCTTAGCAATGAACAGCCAAGGACGGAAAAGTCTAAAGAGGGTTCTTCTTTAGACGCTGAAGTCCTTAAAGGCATCCAAGCTCAAATCTCTAGCTCAGAGGGATGAATTAAAGAAAGTAGGGACAATCCGTCCTTACCCGCTGGAATAGGATTCAGTGCCATACCCACCAAAGTTCAAACCACAGACGTTACACACATACGATGGTAAAAGCTCGCCAAACCAGCACATCTACTATTTCCGGTCTCAGACCGGTAATGTTATAGACAATGATGCCATCATGGCTAGGCTGTTCATTGGCACCTTAAAGGAGGTAGCATTGACTGGTTCCGAAGTCTCCCTCCGGACTCTGTCAATTCTTGGATCGACCTGGAAAATCCGATTCCTTTCTCGTTTCTATGAGGATGATGAAATCACCTAGAGGGAGGGGGTGAATAGGTGATAGTGCTAATCTAGAAACTAAATGCGGAAGCTAAAACTAATTTGCAACTACACTTAGTACAACCAACGAGTGTAGCCGAATTCCCCGTGAAGGGCTCTGGACTAACTCCTCTTGATTCCTCTGAATAAGAGTTGAGGCGCTATATGAAGCTCTCGTGGTTAAGCACAAGTGAGGCACACAAACACAAGCCAAGCATATAGAGATGATATAAGCAATGTAAATGATGCAAGGCACAACACAAGCAAATATGATATGAATGATGCACAGCACAAATAAAGAGAGAGGGTTGAGAGTCAATTGAACAAACGCAAACAAGAAGATGTGTTTCGAGGTTCGAGCACCGAGCTCTACGTCCCCGCCTTCACCGAGAAGGATTTCTAATCCACTAGGAGTACCGAACTCCTCTCTCAACCAATACAATGCCACCGAGGCAATACAAACACAATCCACCTCACAAAGAGGGATAGGCCCTTAGCCAAACATCCATAAATCACCTCTACCGAAGAGGGATACAAACCAACACCAACTTCACCTCACCAAGAGGGAGTAAACCAACAATCTCAACCTCTATCAAAGGGAGCACCCCACAATCCAAATCAACCTCTACCAAAGAGGGATATCCAACAAAGAAGGGGTTTACAACTCTTGGAGGTTTCCACAACCTCAAACAAATCCTTTTTTCACAAACAAAGATCCTAATAGAATAGGATAGAATGATAAGCTCAAGTGTGGAAAACAAAGTGTTTTGATAAAAGAAAATCTCTTGGGAAAAATATCAAATGAATATAGAATTTTAGATCAAGAAACTAATTCCCAAAAACCTATTTTCTTTGAAATAAAAAAATACTCTTAAAACAATTAAGATAGATCTTTTGGCACTAAAAACTCTTTTGAAAACTTGTTTAAAACACCAAGAAAGGAGAGAAATTTTAGCTCTTAAAATCTTAACCAAAAACTCAAAGCAATGGGGTATTTATAGCCCCAGAACAAAACTAGCCGTTAGGTTGAATTTTCAGCCTGTGACGGCTGGCGGTCGACCTTCCGGTCGACCGCCAACGGTCATAAATATGACCGTTGGAGGAACCCGGTCGACCGTCCAGTCGGCCGCCCAAAACAGAGAGCAAAGCTCTTTGGCCGGTCGACCGAGCCCTGTGCCTGGCCAACGTGCACAGGTCTGTGCACGTCGGTCGACCGTTCGGTCGACCGACTCTAGAATCCGGTCGACCGGACCGGTCGACCGCCAGAGCCTGGCAGGCAATAATTTGGGTCAAAAAAACTTGTTTAAAAATATTTTAATAAATCCCATAAATCTTCTAAAAATCCATAAAAATAGTTTTATCATTTTTCATTGATATATAAACATGTGATAAAAATCTCATCACAAATATCAAACATTTTGAGTCATTTTTGTGTCTTACAAATTTTATCAAAAACCAAAAACTGTATTTTACCAAACTTGAATTTTTCAATAGGAAATCTGATTTTTCCTAAAACTCATTGAAATACAAAAACATGATATTTAAACATTTTAGGCATGTTGCATATGGACATAAGTCCAATATACAAGAAACATATACATATCATTGTTTTTGACTTTAATTCCAAAAATAATGTTTTGTTAAAAATACAAAACACATGAATAGACATCTCAACATAAGTTTGTCTAGGAAATTAAGCATGCATGTATATAGAACATATCTAATATACATAAAACCATGTAAACTTGTATTGATACTAACTATTCATGAAAACCAATATCGGTTAAACCAAAATCGAAATACCGAATCCAAAACATAAAACGTGTGTGTATTGTGAACTTGAGCATATCAACTATCTAGTCTTTACACATAGATCTAAAACACAAACTAAAAATTAGGATATCTAAGTCTTCTTGAGGAACGCCGTCTTCAAGGTGACTCGATCCAAAACTCCGTGATCCACCGAGCTAGACTCCAACGAGTGCAATGTATGATCTTGACGCTCGGGCTCTGGAATCACCAAGTGAAAGGCTTCAAAACTCCTTTGTTGAAGCAATCACCAACTAATATCTTGATTAATGATCTGAAGCTAAACATCACAAGATTACTAAAACATAACTACATGAGTTAATCATCATCAAAACTAGAGTGGAAGGCCTTTGGGCCAACAATCTCCCCCTTTTTGATGATGACAAAACTCATGGAGTTATATATGCATGAATTAAAGTAAAGCTTCAAAGAAGCTCCCCCTTAACTCATGCATAGGAATAAAAAAGCAAATAAATATGTAATGAAGGCTCATAAACAAGCATGAAACACATATATTTATGTTTATTGTGATGCATGAACATAATTCCTTTTTCTAAAACATAATGGTCTTGATACCAAACATATGAAATGCATCATGCATAAAACGTGCTCTTGATACCAATAAAAACATGCTCTTAAATAATGCTCTTGATACCAATTAACAATTAAACGACAAACTAATAAATAAAACAAAACATGCATATAAAACATGCATAATACCAATTAAACAATTTAAACGACAAACTAATAAATAAAACAACATGCATATAAAACATGCATATAAACTCAAATACTTCTCCCCCTTTTTGTCAATCATCAACAAAGGGGTTAAAGTAAAAACAAATCAATAAATTCTTCTCCCTCTTTTTGTTCGAACCAAAGAAGCAACAAAGGGGTTAAAACAATAAATGCAATGTTCTCCCCCTTTTTGTTTAAAAACAAAAATGATGTAAACAAGGGTGACAATCAATTAAGATACCAAAAAAAATATGTCAAATTAGTGCATCTTGATACCAATTAAAAACATTCAAATAAACATCTTGATATCAATAAAGAGTATTATTCTTTTTAAGCATATGATACCAATTGAAATTATAATATTCTACAATTTTTTTTAATTCATTTTCTATCATAAAGTAAGGGAGTGGAAATTTAGAGTAAACAAAATACTAATTGAAAGATAAAATATGAGTTTTCTCCCCCTTTATGAAATACCAATTGAAATTATGCAAAAGCTTGTATTAGCATACCAATTGAAAAACTAATCAATTGAAACATGATGATCATTAAAACTCAAGCTTAGCATAAACAAAATATATATATGTATGAAAGATGTTAATACCAATCGAAATTGATACTATAGGAAATGAAGGCATACATACATACAAAATATGAGTATACAAAAAAAATGTCAATATTGATACCAATTGAAAAAGTCCAATGATACCAATTGAAACAACAGTAATATCAAGTGTATATCTCATATAACCTACCACCCAAACATGCTCAAGTTTAAAATGATTTTCAATATAAAACATACAAGGCATGGTCGCCCATCCAACCGCCCGTAGAAGGTAGGGGTTTTCAAAGATAGGTTTGAAAATATAATATGTTTGAAAACTCTACCATAACGAAGAATATCACAACTAGTTAAATGAAAAAACTTGTAAACTACTACGAAATCCTTCAAGCAAGGAATAAAAACAAAAATATTTTTCATGAAACATGAAATTCACATGATAGCTAACACTCAAGGTCAACGAAGTATAAATATGACTCATGAAAACAAAACATGAGTAAACAATAAAGGTGAGTGTTCAAATAAAATGTGAAGAACATAATCATGAAAGATAGTCAATAAGCTCATGTGAAATTCCTCAAAACATGAAATCATCAAAACTTGATTTCTTCAAGGCATATATATGTCAAGTACAAACTAAAGTATACATACATATCCAAAACATAACGAGTCCACAAATGTATATGCATGAAGGCACGTGGCTCAAGGAATGTATATGTATAAATAATAGTTTAGACAAGATGAACATATACATGAAGTGAAACAAATAAACATGAAAAACATGGATAAAATAGGAATACAAGTCAAAACTAGACTATACTAGCACATCTAATGGGTACAAATAAGCGTTCAAGCTCAAACATATAAAAATTTATTTGTGGCCCACTATATGTACAAGTATAAATCCTAGTCTTAATGAAAACTAACTTTAAACATGTAGTCACAACATGAAGCATAACACGAGACATAAATTATCATGATAAAAATAATCATTATGTAAATCCACATGATATTAGAGCTATGATAAACATGATAGCTAAACATATGCGAGAACACAAAAATAATGATCCATATTAAACATGGGTGTCTTAAAAGCTATACATGTATGTCAAGAATCTAATAATCATGGCATTATCATAATAATCTATAACATCAAAACATGCTATAAACAATGATATGAAAGCATGTAAATATAAACGGGAGTTAGAGATTGATACCAAAACCGATGAAGGCACCTCTCTAGTTCTCCAAACCAAGGTGGTCCTCCCACCAAACTCCCCTTGAAAGTGATGCATCCAAATAGTCAACATGAAGCTTGGAACGCATCCACTCCAAGGTACCACAACTCTCACGTCATGCGAGAGCCCACACCTACATCAAATATAATAGGGGTGGTCTTTGGTACCCATACTCTTTTGGGTTCATGGGGGTTAGTACCTTTTCTAACTCAAACAAATCTATTTGCTAAATTACAATCATGTATTTTATCATAACAAAATTTAGCAAGGTGGCCCTTACGTCCACAATGTGTACAAGAGTACACATGAGCATACATGTGATGGTGGTGACCGTGGGTAGCATGTGTATACCGTGATGGGTGTGCATGCAAAGATGGAACTTGTTTCTTTCGAAACAAAGATTCCAAACGTGTATGACTCAAAACAGATTGCTCAAAGTGGAGCCAAAACAATCCATATTCTTCTTAAGCATAGATATATCATTTTTAATCAAAGAAGAAGTGGAACATGCTATAGATGAACTAGGTGAAACTATCCTAGCATGGCAAACATGTGAATCAATATTATTTTTCAAGGAAACATTATTCTTTAAAATAATTTCCAATTCCTTAGAAATAGAAGAAATTTTCATTTTTAAAGAATCATTTTTTTTAAAACAAAATAAACTTTTGAAGACAAGTTTTCATTTTTCTTCAAAATTGTTTCACAATCATTTTTATTTTTCAACAAATCATTCTCTTTTATGGCAAGATCAAGTTGAGATCTAAGTGAGTCACATTCACTAGAAACCTCTTCCTTCTCTTGCAAAACAAGCTCAATTTTAGAAGACAAAATTTTATTTTCTTCTTTTAAAACGAGACTATTATTTTTCAATAGTTTGTATTTGGAAATCAAATTTTCACAATTTTTAGCAAGTTCATCCTTTATAGCTTGAGCTTCTAAACATTCATTGCAATATGAATTAGAACTAGCATCTGCTTGAGTGTCCGAGTGTACCTAAAGGGAGTCATTCCCTTGGACCATGAAGCAATGTTCTTTGGACTCATCTCTTCTAGATCTTCTCTTCCTTTCGATAATCTTTGGTAGCTCGGGAGAACTCAAAATGCTCCAAACTGCATAAGCCGAATCATAGTGAGCAAACACATATAAATAATCTTTATAAAGTGATGCTCTAAGTGCCTCTAGGGCTATTGCATTGGCTTTTATATGCTTTCTATCATGAGGGTTGTATTCTTTGGTAATGGCTTTGTAAACTTTACATCCTAGGATTTTCAAATGACAACTCATCTTAGCCTTCCAAATATCAAGTCTAGAAATGTCAAACATAGGAGGGCTAGCCATGAGTGCAAACAAAGAATGTGCAAATGCAAATGATAGATTAGCAAACCAAGATCTCACTCCTAGGTGGTTAACCTAAGTATCAGGAGAGGAGGCTCTGATACCAATTGAAATCACCTAGAGGGGAGGGTGAATAGGTGATAGTGCTAATCTAGAAACTAAATGCGAAAGCTAAAGCTAATTTGCAACTACACTTAGTATAACCAACGAGTGTAGCCGAATTCCCCGTGAAGGGCTCTGGACTAACTCCTCTTGATTCCTCTGAATAAGAGTTGAGGCGCTATATGAAGCTCTCGTGGTTAAGCACAAGTGAGGCACACAAACACAAGCCAAGCATATAGAGATGATATAAGTAATGTAAATGATGCAAGGTACAACACAGGCAAATATGATATGAATGATGCACAGCACAAATAAAGAGAGAGGGTTGAGAGTCAATTGAGCAAACGCAAACAAGAAGATGTGTTTCGAGGTTCGAGCACCGAGCTCTACGTCCCCGCCTTCACCGAGAAGGATTTCTAATCCACTAGGAGTACCGAACTCCTCTCTCAACCAATACAATGCCACCGAGGCAATACAAACACAATCCACCTCACAAAGAGGGATAGGCCCTTAGCCAAACAATCACAAATCACCTCTACCGAAAAGGGATACAAACCAACACCAACGCCACCTCACCAAGAGGGAGTAAACCAATAATCTCAACCTCTACCAAAGAGGGAGCACCCCATAATCCAAATCAACCTCTACCAAAGAGGGATATCCAACAAAGAAGGGGTTTACAACACTTGGAGGTTTCCACAACCTCAAACAAATTCTTTTTCCACAAAACAAAGATCCTAATAGAATAGGATAGAATGATAATCTCAAGTGTGAAAAATAAAGTGTTTTGATCAAAGAAAATCTCTTGGGAAAAATACCAAATGAATATAGAATTTTAGATCAAGAAACTAATTCCCAAAAACCTATTTTCTTTGAAATAAACAAAACACTTTTAAAACAATTAAGATAGATCTTTTGACACTAAAACTCTTTTGAAAACTTGTTTAAAACACCAAGAAAGGAGAGAAATTTTAGCTCTTAAAATCTTAACCAAAAACTCAAAGTAATGGGGTATTTATAGCCCCAAAACAAAACTAGCAGTTAGGCTGATTTTTCAGCCTGTGACGGCTGGCGGTCGACCGCCCGATCGACCGCCAACGGTCATAAATATGACCGTTGGAGGAACCCGATCGACCGTCCGGTCGACCACTCAAAAACAGAGAGCAAAGCTCTCTGGCCGGTCGACCAACAGGTCGACCGAGCCCTGTGCCTGGCCAACGTGCACAGGTCTGTGCACGTCGGTCGACCGTTCGATCGACCGACTCTAGAATCCAGTCGATCGGACCGGTCGACCGCCAGAGCCTGGCAGGCAATAATTTGGGTCAGAAAAACTTATTTAAAATATTTTAATAAATCCCATAAATCTTCTAAAAATCCATAAATATAATTTTATCATTTTTCATTGATATATAATCATGTGATAAAAATTTCATCACAAATATCAAACATTTTGAGTCATTTTTGTGTCTTACAAATTTTATCAAAAACCAAAAACCGTATTTCACCAAACTTGGATTTTTCAATAGGAAATCTGATTTTTCCTAAAACTCATTGAAATACAAAAACATGATATTTAAACATTTTTAGGCATGTTGCATATAGACATAAGTCTAATATACAAGAAACATATACATATCATTGTTTTTGACTTTAATTCCAAAAATAATGTTTTGTTAAAATACAAAACACATCAATAGACATCTCAACATAAGTTTGTCTAGGAAATTAAGCATGCATGTATATAGAACACATCTAATATACATAAAATCATGTAAACTTGTATTGATACTAACTATTCATGAAAACCAATATCGGTTAAACTAAAAATCGAAATACCGAATCCAAAACATAAAACGTGTGTGTATTGTGAACTTGAGCATATCAACTATCTAGTCTTTACACATGGATCTAAAACACAAACTAAAAACTAGGATACCTAAGTCTTCTTGAGGAACGCCGCCTTCAAGGCGACTCGATCCAAAACTCCGTGATCCACCGAGCTAGAATCCAACGAGTGCAATGTATGATCTTGATGCTCGGGCTCTGGAATCACCAAGTGAAAGGCTTCAAAACTTCTTTGTTGAAGTAGTCACCAACTAATATCTTGATTAATGATCTGAAACTAAACATCATAAGATTATTAGTAAACATAACTACATTAGTTAATCATCATTAAAACTAGAGTGGAAGGCCTTTGGGCCAACAGACGATACCGAGGTAGCCATGGACAAGCTCCTCTCCACCGTGCAGAAGAAGGGCGAATTTGTCCGAGACTACATTGAGCGATTCAGAAACTTGTCTTTGATGTGCCCAGCAGGGATGCCATTACCCATGCTCTTACAGACATGCAGGCACAACTTCTTGGACCAGGTAGAGGTTCGCATCGGTGCTTTCAAAGCCCATACCTGGAAGGAACTTATCGAGCAAGCTGAGATAGCCGAAAAGTCAGCTAAAAAGTTCGAACCATCAACCCCTAAAAGCAAATGGGGTATGAACAATAAAGGGCGTGGCGACATGGCGCAGTCTTCTCAAGCCAAAGGGAAAAAGACTATGTCCGTTGAATTGTCAGGGGAAGTGCAGTCGAAGGCCAAGAAGAGCGGCTTCAATAATCAAGAGTCTAATTTCCCTCCAAAATAGTACTCCTTCAGAGACGATCAGGTGGTCATAATATTCCATTTACTTTATAAAGGGAATAAAATGAAGCTGCCAGATGCTCGACGTCCCAATGAGATAGGACACACAAACGATCCTAAATACTGTCTCTTCCACAGGATGATTCACCATCCTACCGACAAGTGCTTTGTCCACAAAGACAGAATCCAAGCCTTGATCGACGCCGGGGTCTTGACACTGAAGTCAGAGAAGAAGAAAGTCACTACAAATATGGTGACCCTCGAGTTCGGCAAAACCCCAAAGGTCACAGTTCCTGACGGGACTTATCCAGTCCCTGCGCCACGGCTGGAAGTCAAACATTCTAAAACTCAAGATAATAAGGGTCTTGTTTCCTTAACACTAGAGACAGGGGAAATCATGTGAATACACTCAGACCTTGTCCAAGATGAACAATGGGATTCAAAGAAGTCCAAGTCGAAGGGCAAATCTTGCAATGTCATCTCCATCCGGCCGGATGATGGTAATCTCTCTCAGCGACTCTGATAGGGGCAGAATCTCGCTATAATCCTATCGAAAAGGAGTGCTTAGCTCTTGTCTTTGCCGTTCAGAAGACACGACATTGTTTGGTCGGCCAAACCATACATGTCATTTCCAGAGTGAATCCTTTGCGTCTTCTCATGATGAAGCCAGGATCACTGAATTCAAGATTGGCTAAATGGGCACTTCTTTTGTCTCAATACGATATGATCCTTATCCCTCAAAAGGCGGTTAAAAGCCAAGCCCTTGCGGAGTTCTTGGCTGCTCATCCAGTCCCAGAAAACTCAAAACTTCACGAAGATATTCCGGATGAAGTCTTCGAGTCCAATGTAACTTCAGAGGATGAAGTTTGGCAAATGTTCTTCGATGGAGCATCACGAATAGGTCCTAAAGGCAGGATCATAGCCGGCGTGGCAGTTGTGTTTATCTCTCCACAGAATCATGTCCTTCCTAGAGCATTTTCTTTAACAGAATCATGCTCTAACAATGTAGCGGAATATAATGCTCTACTTTTTGGCCTTTAGCTCGCCTACGGAATGGGGGTACGCTACCTTGAAGCTTACGGTGATTCAAAACTGATTATCAATCAGGTTAAAGGCGAATATGAGGTCCGTCACGAAGACTTGGTGCCTTATTATCACACGGTCATCGAATTGGCTAATCTATTTGATGGTTTCTACATCGGGCACGTGTCTCGATCTCAAAATACTAAGGCAGATAATCTTGTCACGTTAGCAACAACGTTAGCCTTGCCAGTCGACACCGAGTATCACCTCACAATGGCGACTCGACACCTTGTCTGCTCTAAACATATGTTAAGAACCAGAGAAGTCTATAATATCTCGACGGATCTTGAGCCGAGAGATTGGCGATTTCCTCTCATCGACTATGCCTTACATGGTTTGCTGCCAGACGATCCTAAAGAAGCAGCATCTATTAGACGAAGGTCTCTCCGTTTCCACTATGACCCAACTCTGAAGACACTTTACCGTCATTCACATGACGGTATCCTCCTCCGTTGCCTTTCTAATTCAGAGGCGCAAGAAGTGCTTAAAGAAACACACGACGGCATATGTGGAGCTCATCAGCCAGGTCAAAAACTTAAAGACAGATTGCATAGGCTTGGATATTATTGGCCAACCATGAAAGCCGATGCCATCCAATATGCATGAAGGTGTAAAGCATGTTAAATTCATGCGGACTTCATACACCAGCCTCCGGAGTTGCTCCATCCAACTATTGCTTCATGGCCATTTGAAGCATGGGGCATCGATGTCGTAGGGCCAATCAGCTCCTCCTCGACAAAGGGTCACCGGATTATCTTAGCAATAACCGATTACTTTTCAAAGTGGGCGGAAGCTATACCGCTGGTTGAAGTCAAAACAGCTAACGTGGTTAATTTTATCAAACACCATATCATCCATCGATTTGGTGTCCCTAGGCGGATCATCCATGATAACTGTCCCCAATTCATAAGCCAGTGATTGAGAAATTTAAGAATTTATAAATAAGAATTTGAGTTGTAGAATTTTTTATTCTCAATGCTATCCGCTGTAGCAAGGGCTCAAGCGGGTCATGATCCTCAGGGAAGGATGCGATGCAAGCTTTTCGACCCGATTCCTCTGTATCTTCAAAATAAGAGAAAAGAGATTAGATTTGAGATATATGATATGAAAGATGTGGTTTTACTGATTTTCTACCACAACCCTATTGCAAGTTAAGGAGATTGATCATCATATTGAGGTGTATGTAATTCACCCTAGTTTATTAAGAATAATTCAAGTAAGAAAAACCAATACAAGATTCTAACTAAGTTACATTATTAAAAACTAAACTATGGTTCAACCTAACATCTAGGTACAGCTTAAGAGAAGATTAATCTTAAATTTAGGTTGTCCTAGTTTTTAAGTTTGAAGTCATGAAGAGTCTTTTAAATATGCAACCTAGATTAAGAAGTCCAGTTATCTGTTTAATCTTCAAGAAAAGTAATTATTAAACCTAATATTTCCAGAGATGGTCATCAATCCGATCAAAGCCTAACTGCTCTAGGGTTGCTTTAAGAATCTCAGCAAACCACTAGAGGAATTAGTTCATTATTTTTTTTTTATCTTTTCAATTTATTTTTTTTTATGTTGCTTAATAAGAAAGATTGCAAAGAAGCAAAGAAAAAGAAAACCAGAAAAGATCACAGAGAATGAAAACAAAGAGAAAGACAATAAATTAAATGAGAAAAAAGGTAACCTTTATTTGATCACAGCCTCCAAATACAAGCTCCTTCTTCCACAACGTGCATGAAACGAAAATTACAATCTTGTAGAAATTTAAAGAAAAATGGCTAAAAGAAAACCCTAAACGTCTCTGGATGGATTCTCTGCTGCGCCTGCAGGGATATTTATAGGTGCAGAATGTGATAGAGTCCCGGATAAACTTTGCTACGAAATCTGGTAGGCAGACTCATCAGAAATGCCGTGGAATTGCGGCTTTTGCCGTGGAATTGCGGTTGTATAGTGGAATCTGGCCACGTGCTTTGGCGCGTGGCTTCTCCTGGTCCGTCCATCTGGTCGTTTGCTTCTGAAAGTTTGATCCTGGCTCTTTATCGTAGGATTTGGATATAACTTGGGAATCAAGTTATCTAGATTTCAAATCTCCCAATATCTTTATCCACGAATTTCCTTATCTTTGCATTCTTATCTTTGGCTTTTATCCTCATCCTGCAAGTGTTTAGGGTTGGATAGAAGTCTATCCTTCCCTCTTCTTTGATAATTGCAACTTTAGCCCTTGTGTATTTGCATTTTTGCACCTGGGCTTGGACTTGGGCTTGGATCTAGGCTTTTGGGCTTCTTTAAGCTTTAATTCTTTATTTAATTTCACACTCAAGGCCTGAACATATTAAATAGCAAAATATTAATAAATGTGCATTATTATATGAATAAATGTGAAAATGTGATAGTAAATATGATGACAATTATGCATTTTTCACTACCAATCACACCCCCACACTTATCTTTTTGCTCGTCCTCGAGTAAAAATCAAAAAGAAAGAGAAAATCTAATCTAACTAACTCACTTTCGTAGGAATCACGGTTGCACTTAGCATGTGCAACAAGCCGTTAAACCTCTAGGTTACCCTAGAGGACGAGTGTTGTCTCGTGAGGGTTTTCAGCGGATTACACCCACAAAATTCATAAAAAGGAGAATATTCGAATTATATTTGAAGAGACTAAGTAGTCTATAAGTTTTAGGATTATCATTTTTATTCATTCTTAAACTTAGTCTTAATAAAGTGAATTGTTATTTATTTTAGGTAAGGATCAAAATTGAATGTTTGTATAGTCTTTTTCGTTACCAAAAATCATATGCATCCTTATGAATTTTTACTAGGAATTCCTTAACTTGGACTCTCATGCCTCTTTATTATTTTTATAACATCATCTAATTTTCTTTCGTGTAAGTATCAAGGCTTCTTGAGGCCCTCATACCTAACTAATTGACTATTAGATGTGTTAATATAATTTTTTTTTTTGGCATGTATAACTCATCTAATTTTCTTTCGTATAAGTATCAAGGCTTCTTGAGGCCCTTATACCTAACTAATTGACTAATAGATGTGTTAATACATGTATAATATTTCTCAATTTTCTTAGGCTTTCTAATCCACCCATGAGCGAACTTAAAGTCGGTGGCTCCAAAACCGGTCGGCGTTAGGGCACCAGGTGAGAAAACACCCCGCGGACTCAAATTCGAATGAACTAGGCCACAAAACTAAGGACTTTATTTTATTTAGAACTCACCTTTAGGCGTGAATACTTATGCTTCTTGAGGCACATGTATCCAGCTCAATTGGTGATTTTTTTTTTAATATTATTTATGAGGCACAAGGTCTTTGTCTTAGAATCCTAGATATGTACTAGAAATGCACATTTCATTAAGGTAAAAATTAAGAATAACTAATTATTCAAGTTCTCCTCCTATACCTAAAATTTAAACAATTTATTTATTTTGACCAAGTTTTTAGAAATCCTGATTTTCCTAATCCTTAAAACTAACTTAGATTTCTTTCAAAAAAATAAGTCAAAGTATTATCCTTTTATAAATTTTTTTTTTGCAATAAATAAAGAGAAAAAATATTTCTATCTTCTTTTATTATTTTTTTTATTTTTTATTTTTTATTTTTTTTACATATATTACATACCCTTCCCCCACACTTGTTTCATGCATTGTCCCTAATGTATGAATGAAATGCATGGATGCATGAACTGGCAGAAAGATATAGTTACCGATACAGTGGGTCAAAAAGACCCATGGCTGCATTTACTTCCGGTACTGACTCCAAAAAGATTTTAAGACATTGACAATTTACCTTGAATGCATTGCCATTTTTGGGGTCGTAGATCTCTATGGCTCAGTGTGGAAACACAGTCTTAACAATGAAGGGCCCTGTCCATCTTGACTTCAACTTGCCAGGAAAGAGATGAAGTCTAGAGTTATAGAGTAAAACTTTTTGTCCTTGGACAAACGTTTTTCTAGTGATGAACTTGTCATGAAAAACCTTAACTCTATCCTTCGCAATCTTCGCATTGTCGTATGCTTCATTCCTTAATTCCTCTAGTTCAGAAATTTGCAATTTCCGAAGCTCACCGGCCTTTTCTAGATCGAAATTCAGCTGCTTTATTGCCCATAAGGCCCGGTGCTGTAGCTCGACAGGAAGGTGGCAAGCCTTTCCAAAGACTAGTCTGTAAGGAGACATTCCTAGAATCGTCTTAAAGGCAGTCCTATATGCCCATAGGGCATCCACCAGTTTGGTGGACCAGTCCTTCCTATTCTAATTCACAGTTTTCTCCAAGATGAGCTTGACTTGCCTATTGGAAACTTCTACCTGTCCGCTAGTTTGAGGATGGTAGGGCGTAGACAACTTGTGAGTTATGGCATATTTTCGCATAAGAGCTTCAAAAGTTCTATTGCAAAAATGTGTGCCATTGTCACTAATGATGGCTCGAGGGATTCCAAAGCGTGAGATGATATTATCTTTCAAGAATTTGACAACAACTTTGTTGTCATTTGTCTTGTAAGGGACAGCTTCAACCCATTTTGATACGTAGTCTACGGCCAATAAGATGTATTGGTGCCCAAACGAATTAGGGAGGGGTCCCATAAAATCGATGCCCCAGACATCGAAAAGTTCTACCTCTAGAATAGGATTTAGGGGCATCATATTTCGTTTGGAAATTCTTCCTATCATTTGACATCTTGCGCAAGTTTTGCAATACTCAAATGCATCTCTAAACACGGTTGGCCAATAAAAGCCACTTTGCAGGATCTTTTCGGCAGTTTTGCGGGGACCAAAGTGTCCACCGCAAGCGAACTCATGACAGAAAGCTAGAACACTTCTAGTTTCCTCGTCGGGGACACATCTCCTAATGATTTGGTCGCTACAATATTTGAAAATATAAGGCTCTTCCCACATGTAATACCGGACTTGAGACAAGAATCGGTATCTATCCTGTTTTGACCAATTAGGTGGTGTTTGGTTTGTGACTAAGTAATTTACTATGTCAGCAACCCATGGCTCCTTAGAAATGGCTAGAAGTTGTTCATCGGGGAAATTGTCATTGATGGGCAGTTCGTCAGAAGGTGCGTTTGGCACACGAGAGAGATGGTCTGCTATGACATTTTCAATAACTTTTTTATCTCGAATTTCGAGATCGAATTCTTGAAGGAGAAGGATCCAACGAATGAGTCGGGCTTTCGCATCTTTTTTAAGCATAAGGTATCAAAGTGCAGAATGGTCAGTGAAAATCGTGGTCTTAGTCCCAAGTAGGTATGGGCGGAATTTCTCCAAAGCGAACACTACTGCCAAGAATTCCTTCTCGGTTGTAGTATAGTTCATTTGGGCGTCATTGAGCGTCCTACTCAAATAATAGATCACATGCTGCTTGCTATCCTTACGCTGTCCTAAGATAGCACCTATCGGAAAATCTGAAGCATCGCACATGATCTCAAAAGGTTTGGACCAGTCCGGAGGTGAGATGATAGGAGCAGAGTTAAGTTCCACTTTCAATTTCTCCCACACACTATGGCACCTATCATCAAAGATGAAGGACACGTCTTTAGCTAGAAGGTTTGTAAGGGGTCTAGCAATTTTGCTAAAATCCTTAATGAACCTACGATAAAACCCAGCGTGTCCTAAGAAAGACCGAATGTCCTTCACACATCGTGAAGTGGAAGCTTGGCTATTATCTCCACCTTGGCCTTGTCTACCTTAATCCCTTCCCTAGATATCACATGACCTAGGACAATTCCATGCTGCACCATGAAGTGACACTTTTCCCAGTTGAGGGTCAAGTTCTTTTCGGTGCACCTACTCAGTACTAGCTCCAAGTGATGGAGACACTGGTCAAATGAATTCCCATAGACGGAGAAGTCGTCCATGAAAATCTCTAAGAAACGCTCGACCATATCAGAAAACAGGCTTAGCATACAACGTTGGAATGTGACGGGGGCATTGCATAAGCCGAAAGGCATTCGACGGTAGGCAAATGTCCCAAATGGGCACGTGAACGTTGTCTTTTCTTGGTCCTCCGGGGCTATAGGGATTTGGTTATACCCTGAATAACCGTCCAAGAAGCAGTAGTACTCATGACCGGCTAATCTTTCCAGCATTTGGTCAATAAATGGGAGGGGAAAATGATCTTTCCTAGTGGCTGCGTTCAACTTGCGGTAGTCTATGCATACTCTAACCTTGGTAGGCAATCGTGTTTGCACTAACTCATGCTTGTCATTCTCTACCACAGTAAAGCGAGACTTCTTAGGGACCACATGCATTGGGCTAACCCATTCGCGATCGGAAATGGGATAAATGATCCCATTATCTAACAGTTTCACTATTTCGGCGTGTACAGCCTCCTGCATGAGTGGGTTTAGCCTACGCTGTGGATCCCTCTTCGGTCTAACCCCTTCCTCTAGATGGATACGATGCTAGACTATCGTAGGGCTCAGTCCCTTGATATCTGCCATAATCCAACCAATGGCTTCCCTATGTCTCCTAAGGGTTGCCAGTAGGTCTTCCTCTTGCTTATTAGTCAAATTAGATGCAACTATGACCGGTAACGTCTCTTGTTCACCTAGGTTGATGTACTTAAGATGTTTAGGCAAGGCTTTTAACTCCAAAGAAGAAGTTGGCTCGATGGGTGGAGGAGTTAAGCTAGAATCTCCCATCTCTATAGAACTCAGATTTGATTCTCATTCAACCTCATCAAGGCTGAGATCACTTGCTTCTAAATCTTCCTCTTCCTCTGACTCAAGTGTGATATCCTCATTATGCTCACTCGTCATGTTCTCAATGAAGTTAACCTCAAAGGGTTGGTCGGTCACATCGTAGGGATGCTTACCTAGGTTGAAAACATTGACTTCCTTGGTTATATCCCCAAAAGTCAGTCTCATGGATCCGTTTCTACAATTTATGATTGCATTTGCGGTTGCTAGGAACGGTCTTCCTAAGATGACGGGAGTTTGGGACCTAGGATTAGACACAGGTTGTGTCTCTAAGACAATGAAATCGACTGGGTAAATGAATTCTCCCACCCGTATGAGAACGTCATTGATCTCTCCCTTAGGAACTTTGATTAAGCGGTCAGCCAACTGAATAGTGACTTGGGTCGGGTTGAGTTCACCTAATCCAAGTTGTTGATATACGGAGAAAGGGAGCAAATTGATGCTAGCTCCTAAATCGAGGAGTGCTCGATTGATTTCGGCTCGACCTATGGTGCAAGAGATGGTGGGGCAACCAGGGTCCTTATACTTAATAGGGATCTGGTTGGACAATAGCTCACTAATGTTAGTGGCTAGAAAAACCTTCTTAGGCACATTAGTCTTTCTTTTCTTGGTGCACATGTCCTTAAGGAATTTGGCATAACTAGGGACCTGTTGGATTGCATCAAGAAGTGGGATGTTGAGCCTAATTTGATTGAACACCTCTAATAATTTCTCCATATGTGCATTGTTGTTGCTTCTAAGCCTATTTGAAAATGGAGCTATAGGCTGGTGCACCTGTCCTGCTGACTTTTCAACTTCAGTTTCATTGGAGCTGGGTGGAGAGGGAGTGGAGCTAGATGGAATGGATGACTGAGATGGATCCTGTAGCATGGATACTTGATTATCAACTTGTTTCCCCGATCTGAGTGTATGAACCATGTGACACTGATTTGGGTCTTGAGCCTCATTGGATGGCCTAGGATTCCTAGGATTTGGCAATGGTTGACTCGGTAGGGTACCCCTCTGTCTTTCTTGCTGATTTAATTGGACCTCTATCCTGGTCAAGACTTGAGCTAGTGTGTCATGGTTTTTAACAAGAGTGTCCACCTTTCTTTTCATGTTTGAAAGCCTTGTTTCAATTTGTGAATATTGGAAAGATGGTGGAGGATTTTGACTAGGAAAACTTTGCTGATAGGGCGAGTTTTGGAAATTGTTGGAGAATTTGGGCCTAATTTGATCATTGTTGCTTGGGCCCCATGAAAAATTGGGATGATTTCTCCAACCAGGATTGTAGGTGGGTGAATAAGGATTGTTGGCGGGCCTTGTGAAGGCCGCACTCATATGTTCGGGCAAGCTTTGATGCGCGAAAAAGACAGGACATTCCTCGAACACATGGTTCATATCTTGACAATAAGTACAACCCGCCGAAGATGTTGGGCTGACTTGGTTCACAGAGACTGGCTCTTTAGTTTCAAGGGCCTCTAGTCTTCGCATAACAGCAGCTAACTTAGCATCGGTTGCTATGTTGGCCTCAATGGAATGGATACCTCCTTTAGAAGAAGTAGGGTCATTAGTCCTAAATTTTTCCGGAGTAGGTTCCCATTGGATGGTATTTTCAGCTAATTCCTCATACAATTCCCATCCTTCATTTTCGTTCTTTTTCATAAATCCTCCTTGGCACATGGATTCTAACAACGTTTTAGTTTGATATTCTAATCCATCATATAGAACTTGGCAAAGTCGCCATTTCTCTATCCCATGGTGAGGGCATTGGGCAAGAAGGTCCTTAAAACGTTCGAAATATTTCCAAAAAGGCTCATTTGCTGTTTGCTTAAACTGTAGGATATTCTTCCTAATCAGTGTAGTCTTGTGAATGGGATAAAATTTCTTTAAGAAGGCCTTAACGAAATTATCCCAAGAAGATATAGAACCGACCTCTAGACTGTAGAGCCATTTCTTTGCTAAATCCTTCAAAGCAAAGGGGACAAACCTAAGTTTGATGTCATCTTTTCCTAACTTAGGAATATTCATCATGAGACATACTTCCTCAAATTCCCTTATGAAGAAGTATGCATCTTCGGAGTCAAGTCCATGAAATTTCGGAAGGGTGTTGATGTATTGTGGTTTAAGCTCAAATGGGTCAACACCTTCATCGTTAAGCTTGATGCAAGAAGGAAGAGAAGTCTTGATAGGATAGATCCTATCTTGGAGTGATGGTGGTTGTGCCATGTGTGAGTCGGGCTTGAGCTCGGGTGGTGAACTAGTTCTAGTTAGCCGGGATGTAAGTGGGTCTCTCGACCAAGCGGACATGCACAATGAGCAAACAAGTTCACCCAATCAATCAATAAAAAAGAAAAACAATCAAAAATCCTAATCTAGGGTAAGCCTTGACCTAGACGACTCCTAACTTTAGACTGTCCTTAGAAGGTCTACTGTCGACGTTAACCACAAGCTAATCGGCCAGGTAGGTGGCAAGACCGGTGGGAGGTTTTCCGTCAGAGACGTTCCTTAATTAAATAACCACCGTTCTTCGGGCTTTCGGCCCTCAATCCCCTGCCTAGACACCGATTTGACAAGAGTTAATTTCGAACAATTTTCCTCCTTCGGTCAATCTCCTATTGAGTTCGAGTTAACCTAGGGCCAACGTCTAGTCAAATTTTACTTAAGGTTAGGGTTGTGAGTGTGACGGATATGATTTGTGGGCCAAGGAAGGGTGATGAAATCCCCACCTTATCTTGTTTATGGGTTATGCCCTTAAGATATTTTTGTGTACGTGTAAAGCTGTAGAAAAGTAATCACTCAAGAAAGCAGTAAATCAGCCAAGAGTGTTTCCTAATCTATATGCTATGCAAACGTACCTTGTCGTCAGCACTCTTCAACAGAATTAAAAAAATTAAAATAGACACGTGCCCTAAATGCAAGAGTCTAATTTTTTTTTATTATCAACAAATGGGTTAATGTTATTAATTAGCAGTTGCAGAGTGATCACAGAGAAATTTAATCACAGCAGGAAGCAATATTTGCTATTCAGAGCAACCTGCAGAAAATTTGATGAGTAGTGAACTACTCTTGCCGTGGACCCGCGGCAAAGAAGTAGGCTCTGATGCTCTGCCTTCGAGGGCAGAGGCACAAAGTTGCTATGTGTCCTCGCTGCTGCTTTGTTTTCCTGTTCTCTGTATCTGCAAACAGAAAGAATAAAAAAAAATTAGTTTGAGAAAATCGTGCCGTTCCTTCCCCGGCAACGGCGCCAAAATTTAATTGAGAAATTTAAGAATTTATAAATAAGAATTTGAGTTGTAGAATTCTTTATTCTCAATGCTATCTGCTGTAGCAAGGGCTCAAGCGGGTCGTGATCCTCAGGGAAGGATGCGATGCAAGCTTTTCGACCCGATTCCTCTGTATCTTCAAAATAAGAGAAAAGAGATTAGATTTGAGATATATGATATGAAAGATGTGGTTTTACTGATTTTCTACCACAACCCGATTGCAAGTTAAGGAGATTGATCATCATATTGAGGTGTATGTAATTCACCCTAGGTTATTAAGAATAATTCAAGCAAGAAAAACCAATAAAAGAATTCTAACTAAGTTACATTATTAAAAACTAAACTATGGTTCAACCTAACATCTAGGTACAGCTTAAGAGAAGATTAATCTTAAATTTAGGCTATCCTAGTTTTTAAGTTTGAAGTCATGAAGAGTCTTTTAAATATGCAACCTAGATTAAGAAGTCCAGTTATCTGTTTAATCTTCAAGAAAAGTAATTATTAAACCTAATATTTCTAGAGATGGTCATCAATCCGATCAAAGCCTAACTGCTTTAGGGTTGCTTTAAGAATCTCAGCAAACCACTAGAGGAATTAGTTCATCATTTTTTTATCTTTTCAATTTATTTTTTTTATGTTGTTTAATAAGAAAGATTGCAAAGAAGCAAAGAAAAAGAAAACCAGAAAAGATCACAGAGAATGAAAACAAAGAGAAAGACAATAAATTAAATGAGAAAAAAGGTAACCTTTATTTGATCACAGCCTCCAAATACAAGCTCCTTCTTCCACAACGTGCATGAAACGAAAATTACAATCTTGCAGAAATTTAAAGAAAAATGGCTAAAAGAAAACCCTAAACGTCTCTCGACGGATTCTCTGCTGCGCCTGCAGGGATATTTATAGGTGCAGAATGTGATAGAGTCCCGGATAAACTTTGCTACGAAATCTGGTAGGCAGACTCATCAGAAATGCCGTGGAATTGCGGCTTTTGCCGTGGAATTGCGGCTGTACAGTGGAATCTGGCCACGTGCTTTGGCGCGTGGCTTCTCCTGGTCCGTCCATCTGGTCGTTTGCTTCTGGAAGTTTGATCCTGGCTCTTTATCGTGGGATTTTGATATAACTTGGGAATCAAGTTATCTAGATTTCAAATCTCCCAATATCTTTATCCACGAATTTCCTTATCTTTGCACTCTTATCTTTGGCTTTTATCCTCATCCTGCAAGTGTTTAGGGTTGGATAGAAGTCTATCCTTCCCTCTTCTTTGATAATTGCAACTTTAGCCCTTGTGTATTTGCATTTTTGCACCTGGGCTTGGACTTGGGCTTGGATCTAGGCTTTTGGGCTTCTTTAAGCTTTAATTCTTTATTTAATTCAACACTCAAGGCCTGCATATATTAAATAGCAAAATATTAATAAATGTGCATTATTATATGAATAAATGTGAAAATGTGATAGTAAATATGATGACAATTATGCATTTTTTCACTACCAATCACCAGGTATTCTATCGATTCTGCGATAAATACCGAATTCAGAATGTGGCTTCAATTGCCTAAAATCCCGCCGCTAATGGCTTGGCGGAAGCCTTCAACAAGACGATCATCAAGTTACTCAAAAAGTATGTCTCCTCGAATAAGCGAGATTGGGATGAAAAGCTTGGTGAATGTCTTTGGGCCTACTGAACCACAGTTCGGACCCTAACAGGCAATACGCCTTTTTCTCTAGTGTACGGGTGTGAATCAGTCATACCGTTGGAAATCCAGATGCCGTCATTACGAGTTGCTCTGACCACTAAGATCACATCAGAAGACAATGATCGGTTGCGTCTTCAAGAGCTCGAAGCCCTAGATGAGAAGTGACTACAAGCTCAGCACCACATCGAGTTGTATCAAGCTCTAATCTCAAAAGCCTTCAACAAGAAGGTCAAATAAAGAGTCTTCCAGAAAGGAGATTTTGTTTTAGCCGTCAGACGACTGATGATCATGACGCACAAAACCAAAGGCAAATTTCAGCCTAAATGGGAAGGATCGTTTGTAATAGAAACAGTCTATTTAAACGGAGCATATCACCTTGTGACTTCAGATGACGATTTACTCATGATGCCGATCAATGACAAGTTCTTAAAGAAGTATTATCCTTGATTAAGGATCCTTCTCATGGTCAAGTTAATACTACACCTCTGACTAAGACCTTCGAATCCAAGGTACATATAAAGAGCTCTCTCTTCCTCCAAATGAGATCATGCGACCATAAACCAGTAGGAACCTGGTCATACACTGGTTGTCTCAAAGGAGAATAAAGATTACACATGCACTAACCATTTGATCCAACACCTTTAACGGTTAAGGATAGAGGAAAATGTTGGCCTTTAAGCCCAACATAACTCCTCGATAACTCATCATGCTGAGGGGAATAGCATGGCTAGCCCGACTCAAACGGTAGTTGGTAAAGGCATATCAAACCCGTTGACAGCTGAGGATTTGCTAAAAATCCTAAGGACCTGTTCCCATTTGATTCCCTCTCCAAAATCACTTACCAATTCTCATCCATGGAATGGTAAAAACCACATATAAAGATCTTTTCATCCATTTTGCTGTTACGTTAACACTAAACCTATGACAATGATTTTTTCATTTCTCCCATGAGAACGAGACCCCTTTTATGCTATGTTTAACAGTATAAACTCTGGCATCTATTTTGCTGTTACGTTAACACTAAACCTATGACAGTGATTTCCTCGTTTCTCCGTGAGAACGAGACCCTTTCATGCTATGTTTAACAGTATCACCTCTGGCATCCATTTCGCTGTTACGTTAACACTAAACCTATGACAGTGATTTCCTCGTTTCTCCCCGTAGGAATGAGACCCCTTTTATGCTATGTTTAACAGTATAACCTCTGGCATCCATTTCGCTGTTACATTAACACTAAACCTATGACAGTGATTTCCTCGTTTCTCCCCGTGAGAACGAGACCCCTTTTATGCTATGTTTAACAGTATAACCTCTGGCATCTATTTCGCTGTTACGTTAACACTAAACCTATGACAGTGATTTCCTCGTTTCTCCCCGTGAGAACGAGACCCTTTCATGCTATGTTTAATAGTATAACCTCTGGCATCCATTTCGCTGTTACGTTAACATTAAACCTATGACAGTGATCTCCTCGTTTTGCGACCTCTGAACCGACAGATAGCCAAGTCTCACCTTTTAGTCTGTCAAGGACTACCTCGAGCTTGGTGGCTTCTCAACCGGTTATATCATTGCCACCTCTGAACCAGCAGATAGCCAAGTCTCACCTTTTAGTCCGTCAAGGACTACCTCGAGCTTGGTGGCTTCTCAACCGGTTACGTCATTGCGATCTCTGAACCGACAGATAACCAAGTTTCACCTTTCAGTCCGACAAAGACTACTTTGAGCTGAGTGGCTTCTCAATCGGTTACGTCATTACGACCTCTGAACTGACAGATAACCAAGTCTCACCTTTCAGTCCGACAAGGACTACCTCGATCTTGGTGGCTTCTCAATCGGTTACGTTATTGCGACCTCTGAACCGGCAGATAGCCAAGTCTCACCTTTCAGTCCGACAAGGACTTTTTTTGAGCTTGGTGGCTTCTCAATCGGTTACGTTATTGCGACCTCTGAATCGACAGAAAACCAAGTCTCATCTTTCAGTCCGACAAGGACTACCTCGAGCTTGGTGGCTTCTCAATCGGTTACGTCATTGCGACCTCTGAACCGACAGATAACCAAGTCTCACCGTTCAGTCCGTCAAGGACTACCTCGAGCTTGGTGGCTTCTCAACCGGTTACGTCATTGCGACCTCTGAACTAGCAGATAGCCAAGTCTCACCTTTTAGTCCGTCAAGGACTACCTCGAGCTTGGTGGCTTCTCAACCGATTACGTCATTGCGACCTCTGAACCAGCAGATAGCCAAGTCTCACCTTTTAGTTCGATAAGGACTTTATTGAGCTTGGTGGCTTCTCAATCGGTTACGTCATTGTGACCACTGAACCGGCAGGTAGCCAAGTCTCATTATTCAGTACAGTAAGGACTGTTTTCTCAAATGGTTGTAGTATAGCTTGAAAGCGACAGTTCAAAAGATAAAACAAATTGGAAATACGACAAGGGGAGTCAAAACAAAATTACTTTTATTGATTCCGAAAAGAAGAGATACATGAAGGCATATATATTACAAGCTATGATGGTGCTTCATAAGATTTGATCCGCCCTTCAAGAATGGCCAGCCTTGTCTTCCTGTCATCAGCAGCCCGGACAAGCGCCTGCGACCTAAGCTCCGCCTCATTAAAGCTCGCCGTCTGGGCTAAGCGAGCTTCAACTTCAACCAAAGTTGCCCTCTGAGCTAGCTTTCGCCGCGAGAGTTCGTCATTCCGAGCCCTAAGCTGCTCAAGCCGGGCAGTCTCTTCAAGACGCACTGGTTCAGCCTTGGATAAAAGGAGATTTGCCTTCTTGATCATCTCCTTGGCCTTTTCGATTTTATCTTCAGCGTCAAGAAGAGCACTGCTAGAAGCATCTATTGCGTCCCCGAGCTCTACCTTACTTGTCTCCAAGGATTTCAAGTCAGAAGAAATGGCCTTAGCGCCTTCCTGAGCGGTAAGATGAGCTTCATGCATCTGAGCGACAAGGTGCGCAAGCTGCTCATTAACCGAAGACTCTAGGTCTGAATGGCTAAGACAGCGCCATTCGTCTACATTCTTCTCAAGTTGATCCACCAGAAGTTCCAATGCAGCATCCTGGTCATCCCCTCCAAAGTCTCGGATACTCTTAATGCTTCGGGAGAGGACCACCTTCAAAGCAGAGAATGAGGTAGTCGAGCCTTTCAAAATCAAAGCGATGGATCGCTTCAAGCTCTTATAAAAGCTATCGACTAGCTTAGCCACAAATTCATTCTCGGCCTCAATCACTCCTGGCAGACGAGCAGCCCCTGAAGATTCCACTGGCTTTATTGACACCACTGTGGAAGGAATAGTAGAAGCACTAGCTGCAGCAACATGAGAGGTCATTGGTGATCTTGGAGGAGTCCTTATTGAAACAAGTACACTAGCCACAACCAAGGTTGGACTAGTGACTATTTCGGGAGAGCGGGCTCAACCACCAGTGTCGGGGAAGTAGGACTGATAATCACCTTTAGCTCCGCACCTGGCAAGATAGGCGGTGCTGGCGAAACTAATGGCATCTCACTCACCGATATGGTTGGAAGTGAGATCGGCTCCATGACTACCGTCTCCTCAATTTCAGTCCTCTGGCTGGTTCAGGCTGATAAGAGGGTAGGTCACCATACAAAACATCCAACTCAGCAGCATCCGTCGCGGTCGAAGTGCTTAGTTCACCCCTGGATCCCTCAGGAAGATTGGTTGGCTCTCTTGAAGTCGATGCACCCAGAGGTGGAACACCTGCGACAAGACTTTGTTTAGGCAGGGCATAACAAATAGCAAGTGCTAAAAGGTCAAAACAGTACCAAATGATAATGTCGCCTCAATCGTCTAGATGGCTGCTGTTGACTGAAATTTCCTGCACACAAAATATAGTATTTTAGTTTTAAGAATAGGATGTGCAAGTTCTCAATTCTAATCTGCTGTAGCAGGGCTATGCGGGTCGTGATCCTCAGGGAGGGACTGCGATGGAAGCGTTAAGCAAGTTTCTCTAAAGTTTTTATTTTTATTAGTTAAGTTAGAAAGGAAGTGGTATTTACAATGAATCGGAAAAGAAAGAATTGGGAGATAGTGATTTAATCTACAAAAATAGAATAAAAGAAAAGAAAAGAAAACTAACCTTGGTTGGAGAAAATATGCGAAAACCTAACACTTTCTACCTTATTTCGGAGGCGTTGAACGCATAAACCATGAGATCAATCTCAGTCCGCTGTTCGCATTCGATCATCAAGCCTTGGGCAAGTATGAATTGATATGCCTCGAGGAGGAGAACATCTCCATGGAATATCGTTGGCACCACCAAGATTTGTTATACTTGTGGTTCGGTAATCGCTTGCATGCTCATCAAAGATCAACAGAAATAAAGTAGAAAGAAAAAGAGAACAAAAGAAAAGTAAAGCAATGACATAAATAAAAATAAAAATTACCTTCATTACTTGAAACAATGGAGAAGAGAAGCATACATCAGTGTCACCCTCAACATAGCCATCTCCCTCTCTTGAAAATAAAAAGAAACCCTAATTACAAAACTAGAAGAAAGAAGAGAAACCCTAAAACCCTAACTTTGGCCCTTTGCTCTGCCTCTGGACGACCCTGTACGTTGCACTGCAGGGGGTATTTATAGGTGCAGAAGGTAGAGGAGTCCCGGATAAAGCAGCCCACAAAATTGGTCCAGAGATAAGCTCGGATTGCCGCAATTCTGCGGCTTTTGCCGCAGATTTGCGGCCCTTTAGTGGCTTCTGGCCACGCGCTTTGGCGCGTGGCCTCTCCTGGTTCGTCCATCTGGGCGCCTGCTTCTGGAAGTATGATCCTGGCTCTTCATATTGGGATATGGATATAACTTGGAAATCAAGTTATCTAGATTTTGTATTCTCCCAATCTCTTTTAAACGAATTTTCTTCTCATCTTTGGCTTTTATGCTCATCCTGCAAGAGTTTAGGGTTGGGTAGAATTCTATCCTTCCCTCATCTTTAATAATTGCAACTTTAGCCCTTGTATATTTGTACTTTGACTCTTGGGCTTCAAATATGGGCTTGGATCTGGGCTTTTGGGCTCTTTAAGCTTTATTTATTATTAAAATAATAATTCGAGGCCTGCACACAATAAATTACAAATTATTAATAAATGTGCAGAATTAAATGAATAAATATGAAAATGTGATGGTAAATATGATGATAAAAATGCACTTTTCACTACCAATCACACCCCACACTTATCTTTTTGCTCGTCCTCGAGTAAAAACAAAGAAAAAGAAAAGAAAAATTAATCTAACCTAACTCACTTTCGTAGGAATCACAGTTGCACTTAGCATGTGCAACAAGCCGTTAAACCTCTAGGTTACCCTAGAGGACGAGTGTTGTCTTGTGAGGGTTTTCAGCGGATTACACCCACAAAATCCATAAAAAGGAAAATATTTGAATTATTATTGAAGAGACTAAGTAGTCTATAAGTTTTAGGATCCTCACTTTTATTCATTCTTCAAACTTAGTCTTTATAAAGTTAATTGTTTTCCATTTTAGGTAAGAATTAAAATTGAATTTCTAATATAGTCTTTTTCGTTACCAAAAATCATATGCATCCTTATGTTTTTACTAGGAATTCCTTAACTTGGAATCTCATGCCTCTTTATATATATATTTTTTTCTTTTTTTTTATTTTATTTTTTTTTATATGTATAACGCATCTAATTTTCTTTCGTGTAAGCATCAAGGCTTCTTGAGGCCCTCATACCTAACTAATTGATTATTAGATGTGTTAATACATATATTATATTTCTTAGTCTTCTTAGGCTTTCTAATCCACTCATGTAACGAACTTAAAGTCGATGACTCCCAAACCGGTTGGCTTTAGGGCACCAGGTGAGAAAACACCCCGCGGACTCAAATTCGAGTGAACTAGGCCCCAAAACTAAGGACTTTATTTTATTTACTCACCTTTAGGTATGAATACTTATGCTTCTTGAGGCACATGTATCAGCTTAATTGGTGATTTTTTTTTCTTTCCTTTTTTTTTATGAGGCACAAGGTCTTTGTCTTAGAATCCTAGATATGCATTTGGTATGCACATTTCATTAAGGTAAAAATCAAGACTAACTATTTATTCAATTTCTCTCCTATACCTAAAAATTTAAACAATTTATTTATTTTGACCAAGTTTTTAGAAATCCTAATCGTGATTTTCCTAATCCTTAAAACTAACTTAGATTTCTTTCAAAAAATAAGTCAAAATATTTCCTTTTTATAACAATTTTTTTTTAAATTTTTTTTTATTAGCAATTTTTTTTGTTAGTTTTTACCTATGTTAGTATGTTAGTAAAACCCACCCCCACACTTATCTCATGCATTGTCCTCAATGTATGAATGAATGCATATATGCATGAAACAGAACAAGGGAAGGCGGAAGTTACCTTAAGGTGGTGGTTCCAGAGGTGGTCTAATTGGTCCACGAAATGCGGCCCAATCAAGATAACAGATAATTTGGTAGAACCCACCAGAAACTTTCCTTACATAACCCACTAAAATATATGTATAATCAGTTTTTAGTATTTCCACCCCATCAAATTTCCAATTTTCATAATAAATTTCAGAGTTAATTGTCTCAACCTCCTTGTCCAGAAATGGAGTATGAAAAGATGGAATTATTGACTTGGACATTATTGGTGCGGGAACGAATACCGACTCAGGGAAGAAGCTCAAATCAAGTAAGGGCTCAGGAGTCGGGCTAAGTTCAGGAAGTGGGTCCAAGTCAAGAAATAGAAACTCAAGTCCACAATCTTCTTCCCACAATGAAATGTGACCTAATATGAGTGATATCTCTTTACTTCTAATATTAAGGAATTTTAGCTCATCGCCATACAATTCTTCAAAACTAAGGTCAACATCTTCCGTCAGAATTGTACAATCAGTTTCAGAAGTAAAGAGATTGTGAGAATCTAGGTCAAGTTCAATATGATCATCTAAAATGGGTGATTCAATTTCATAATGAATTGGAATAGGATCCATTGTTGACTCGGGAAAAGTGAAATCAGGTGGAGACACTGGAGTCATTATTGGATCAGGAAATAAATTGAATCATCAAGTGGAAGATCATGATCATATTCATGTTCAAGTTCTAATTCAGGAAAGGAAAAACTTGCCAAGTTATCAGATTTTGAAGTTTCGGCAAGTTCACATGATGGTACTGAATTAGAATCTTGTTGTCCAAAGCAACTTGGTTCGTCGGCTCTAATCGAGTGGTCAATGAAAGCAGAAATGGCCGAACGGTGAGAACGTAAAGATTCAACCATCAAATCTAGGTCATGATCATGGGCTAATCTAGCCTGATTCATGGCGGCAAGCATCCCTTCATAGTCGATAGGTGCATCATGTTCTGATTGGACTTGAAAATAGGACGGGTAATCGTGATGAAGTTGTGAGTCGGTGGACTCACGCATCATCATGTCTAAGATTGATGGTGATTTTTGCTTGGACTCATTCATACTCATCATTTCCAAGATAGATGGATTTCTATTCTGAATGGGTGGATCTGAGTATGAATCTGGGAAGAATGTGGACTAGATGGATATGGAGGACAATTTGGTCGAGAATTAGACTCGGGGGACTCGAAACCCCATAAACTCTGTGACGAGTTGAAATTATTATGGAAATTATAGTCATAAGTTGGGGGGTGTGGGTTATCGTTATTCGGATAAGACCATTCCGGCACACTAGATTGGTCAAAGTTGTGATATGCCGGTTGGTAATATCCGAATAATAGTTAGGTGTGTAATATGGATTAAAGTTGGAATTATTATTATATGCCATATCACACCAACACAAACAAAGAAAAAAAACAAACAAATAAACAAACAAAAAAAAGAAAAATTCTAACCTAAGTTAGGGTAGACCTATGACCTAGACGACTCCTAACTGGTTAGACTGTCCACGGGAGGTAGGGTGCAAACTTTGACCACAAGTTAATCAGCCAGGTCAGGGCAAGAGTGGTGAGAGGTTTTCCGTCAAAGACGTTCCTTAATTAAATAACCACCACTCTTCGGGCTTTCGGCCCTCAATCCCCTTCCTAGACACTGATTTGGCAAGAGTCAACTTCCAGCACTGTTCCCCCTTAGGATAGTCTCCTAATTAAGTCCGAGATGTCCCTAGGGCCAACGTCTACTCTTTTTTAGTTAGGCTTGGGTTAGTGAGTGCTTGGGATATGATTTTGGGCTAAAGAAGGGTGATAAAATCCCCACCTTATCTTGTTAATGGGTTATGCCCTTAAGATGAATTAGTGCAAGTGTACGAGATAAATAGATAGAATTCACTCAAAGCAGATAATCAACCAAGAGATGAGTCCTATTCTACATGCAATGCGTACGTACCTTGCTCCTCCAGCACTCTTCAACAGTAAATAAAAATAATTGAAAAGACATGTGCCTAATATACAAACGTCTAATCAATTTTTATTTTAACAACCAATAACTTACTGTTGAATTATTAGCAATTTACAGGTATATCACAGAACAAAATAAACAGAGCAGTAAACAGAATTTACAATTTGCAGCAACCTGCAAAAATATCAATCAGTAGTTCTCTACTGTTGCCGCGTTTCCGCGGCTCTGGCCGCGGATCCGCGGCAAAACAGTAGGTTCTGGTGCTCTGCCTTCGAGGGCAGAGACACAGAATAGCAATATGTCCACTGCTGCTGCTATGTTTCTGTTTCCTGTTCTCCAAACCTGCAAACAGAAAAGAATAAAGAATTAGTTAAAAATTAAATTTTTGTTTTAGAGATAAACTTACCGTCCCTCCCCGGTAACGGCGCCAATTTGTTGACTGAAATTTCCTGCACACAAAATATAGTATTTTAGTTTTAAGAATAGGATGTGCAAGTTCTCAATTCTAACCCGCTGTAGCAGGGCTATGCGGGTCGTGATCCTCAGGAAGGGACTGCGATGGAAGCGTTAAGCAAGTTTCTCTAAAGTTTTTATTTTTATTAGTTAAGTTAGAAAGGAAGTGTTATTTACAATGAATCGGAAAAGAAAGAATTGGGAGATAGTGATTTAATCTACAAAAATAGAATAAAAGAAAAGAAAAGAAAACTAACCTTGGTTGGAGAAAATATGCGAAAACCTAACACTTTCTACCTTATTTCGGAGGCGTTGAACGCATAAACCATGAGATCAATCTCAGTCCGCTGTTCGCATTCGATCATCAAGCCTTGGGCAAGTATGAATTGATACGCCTCGAGGAGGAGAACATCTCCATGGAATATCGTTGGCACCACCAAGATTTGTTATACTTGTGGTTGTAATCGCTTGCATGCTCATCAAAGATCAACAGAAATAAAGTAGAAAAGAAAAGAGAACAAAAAGAAAAGTAAAGCAATGACATAAATAAAAATAAAAATTACCTTCATTACTTGAAATAATGGAGAAGAGAAGCATACATCAGTGTCACCCTCAACATAGCCATCTCCCTCTCTTGAAAATAAAAAGAAACCCTAATTACAAAACTAGAAGAAAGAAGAGAAACCCTAAAACCCTAACTTTGGCCCTTTACTCTGCCTCTGGACGACCCTGTACGTTGCACTGCAGGGGGTATTTATAGGTGCAGAAGGTAGAGGAGTCCTGGATAAAGCAGCCCACAAAAATTGGTCCAGAGATAAGCTCGGATTGCCGCAATTCTGCGGCTTTTGCCGCAGATTTGCGGCCCTTTAGTGGCTTCTGGCCACGCGCTTTGGCGCGTGGCCTCTCCTGATTCGTCCATCTGGGCGCCTGCTTCTGGAAGTATGATCCTGGCTTTTCATATTGGGATATGGATATAACTTGGAAATCAAGTTATCTAGATTTTGTATTCTCCCAATCTCTTTAAAACGAATTTTCTTCTCATCTTTGGCTTTTATGCTCATCCTACAAGAGTTTAGGGTTGGGTAGAATTCTATCCTTCCCTCATCTTTAATAATTGCAACTTTAGCCCTTATATATTTGCACTTTGACTCTTGGGCTTCAAATATGGGCTTGGATCTGGGCTTTTGGGCTCTTTAAGCTTTATTTATTATTAAAATAATAATTCGAGGCCTGCACACAATAAATTACAAATTATTAATAAATGTGCAGAATTAAATGAATAAATATGAAAATGTGATGGTAAATATGATGATAAAAATGCACTTTTCACTACCAATCAGCTGCATCAGTCCCTACGGGCTCCATAGGAAAATCTTTGGCGGAATCAACACGAATGGCTGGCCCACCTTCGCTTGCCGAACCCTCCAAGGTCCACCCAAAGGAGCTAGAAGCTTTGGGACTTCCTTTCGAGGTCCCAGTGCCTGAAGGACCTACATTAGCCGCATCATCTCCGGACTTTTCTGAGACGGCAAAATAGCTAGCCTCATCGCCCTCCTTATAAGTAAACAAGGGATCATAATGCTCCCCTTGTTCACCGACAGCTTCAGCTCTCGAGCTTCTCACCGCCTCAGTTCCTGCATCACAAAGCAAATAATTAGCTGTCCAGAACACATAAAAAGTATATTACAAGGACAAAGCTGATCTTACCCGGGTCCGGAGCGGATTTACCAGTAGTCGGTTTAGGAACCGACAATTCAGTTACTAATAGGGCAGGAGGAAGAGCCGCTGCAGGTAATTCGCCCTCTGCAACAACCGTGAGAGTGTAGCGACGAGGCTTCTTTACTACCCTCTTCCTACGAGATCACCCTCCCGTTTTCATTTGAAGTGGACATCGGGATCTTCTTCCTCCACTTCTTCAACATCGGCATGTTCTATGGGGACCGTCCCCACCACACCAGAAGCAGCTGCTGGAGTCTCAGCACCTTTATCTGCTTCGAAGCGAGGACTTCCTGCATCCGAGGTTTCACTGTCATCAACGGCAATGAACTCCCCAAGGCCTGGGACGCGAACTCTTTTACCCTCACCCTTCTCAGTGACTTTCCATTTCAGCCGCTGAGAAATTAACTTCACACCAGAAGAATTAACAGAAAAATCCAGTGGGTGTGGAGTTTGAGGTTGTACACCACTAGCAGAATCCCAGGCTCATCAGAAGATTCGGCGTCCTTAGCGGCATGCACAGCCGCGCTTCGGTACAGCCAGCGATAAAGAACCGCCAGACACGGCTCCATCAATGAGGCTTCCCATGAAAGCCAGATTGCTGTTCGGATTACCCACGTACAGTTGTTCATATCAAACTGACGGGCAAACCGACTTGGAACATAAGGCTCCAGGTAGCAGGTGTCCCCGCTTCTGTACAAGAAATGTGAGGTCCGAATGCTAACCAGCCACTCAAAAAACTCCCCGGCTCAATAATGTCTGCCCTTCCTCCACGTCCTTGAACTCTTCACCATAGCCTGCATCCTGAATATAGGGGAAGCAACGGAAAAGGCTATGGACGTCATTGCGGCATAGCAACTTGCGGATCGCAGCCACGTAAGTTTTCAGCCATGAACACCCCTCGAATCGACGAAGAAGCGCCATTCGAACACCTTCTGGGGGGTCCTCTCCGGCTTCGATCATGGAAGGACAGTGAAGGGTAAACCACGCCGTCAAATAAGTATATGGCAGACCTATTCTGGGGTTTGGTCTGTCACAGGGCAAAATAGTCCCCTTTCCTCGCTTCGTCGTTGGTGGCCTACAGAAAGCCTCCGTTAATGCGCGAAGGCCTCTCTGAATACAGCACATCATGGCTAGAAAGATTTCAAGAGAACGACCATGGACTAGACAAACGGCAGGCAACAAGACAGTCGGATGAATGACATCGCCCGAAGAAGATGACACTACACATCTCTTCAACTAGACCGTCAAGAAACCCGCCAGAAGTGCCTTCCGGGATGTCGGCCGACGAGCCTGGTGGTGGAAACTCTGAAGAATATTGCCTTTTTAATAGGAGCCATCATCTTCTTCCAAAATTAGATCCCCTTGAGAATGCTTTTGCATCCGGTGAAAGATGTCTTCATCAGCAACTCCACAATGAGCCGCCTCAGGAGTATTTTTCATGTCAGGGAACAAATACTTTCCCCAGCTCTTCAAACTGCACGAAGTTCCTTTGTGGCTTCCATGCATACTGGAACAAATGTACAAGTGGCACATCAATTCCCGGTAGGTCTCAAATAAGGCGGACTCCTGCTTCTCCAGAAGTGCCAATTCCGCCTCGCACGGGAAATATTCTTCGTATGGGAGGGATCCCAAAGGCAGAGTAGAGACTTCCCACATCTCAGCAGAGCCATACCCAATTCGCCAACAGGGGTGAAAAAGGTCCTTGTAGCGGGCAGTATAACTCAAAGATGGTGTAGAAGTTCGCTACGCTCATCTGAATGCCATAACAGGTCTCCCTGATGGCCTCATAAAGATTCAACCTCTCCAGATCCTCCTCGAAATGAGCAAGGACATATAGAGTCAAATCCCTCCACCATGCCTTCGGAGGGTGAATCCACCATGGAGTCCTAAAATCAGTGGCTGGATAGTTACCACGAACCTTAAAGAATTGATTCCCAAAGGTCTGCGCCACCGCAGGGTTTTCTCCCACTGGGATGTCTGGGAGTACATTCCCAGGGTGGAGACCCATTATGCAACGAGGAGGCCCCGCTTTTGTGTAACCGGGTGAGGGAATTATCAACTTTCCTACGTGAACAGATTCAGTAGTCAGACTCACTTGCCACTGCATCTTCCAAGCCCTTATCACGCATTGAAAGAAGGACAAGGGAAAATGCTGCTTGTTAGACGGAAGATAGAACTTCTCGCCATCTAATTGAAAAATTCACTGCCTCTCTCCGGCTAGCAGCTGGCGATCATGGTCTGGCGTCGCGTCTCCAAACATGAAGCCAGGCTTCCGATAGATTCGTCGGTCAGAATCTTCAAGGGGAGCAGTAGTTAAGATGCTCCTCATGGTGTGTTGGTCCCTACCATAAATAAGTGTATCCCGAGCAGGAGAGCTCCGCTCGCTGAACAGTGAAGCCTGCCCTTGGAACTGCAAGCTGACATTGCCATCTAGCCCCCTGGCCGTGCTAAATAGACTGTTCAAAGGACCAGGAGTATAGTGCACTGCAAAAATAAAGAAAAAACTATGGTTAGTTCATCTGCCAAACAAAGGCTAAAACAAAAATGCAATTTTTGTTAAGGCATAGCCTCGCTCTCTGAGCGAAGCTGACCTAATGATAGCTTCGCCCCAAAGCTTAGCTTCGCAGCTGCAGCGTAACTCCGCACTCCACACGAAGGCAGGAAGCGGGAAAATATCCAAGTGTTAGCTTCGCTCTAGAAGCTTAGTCTCGAATAACAGAATGCAACAAAGCCCCATGGGCTAACTTCGTCAGAAGGGGGTTATGGCCTAAAGGGCATTAAAGTCCTTTTCAGTTACACTTCAAAGGACAGCTTCGCATCCTGTCATTCAACAGGATGTGAACCACCTAAGGGATAGCTTCGCCTGGAAGCTTAAAGAAGAGACCCTTCGGTTCTAATATTCCCTGTCAAGAAATCAAGGGAAATTCAGGGAATTAAACTCCCTAAAATCACAAGATCATGATTGATCATCCTGGATTCATCTAAAGATAGCCAGAAATTAGCTTTAAGAGAGAGATGAAAATCTCTTATCAAAAGGAAAAGATCCCTACCGGCGATTGGTCATTCGATGACCGGAGGAGGAGAAGGACCCTCCGTTGCAGAGGTTGCAACCTCTTTTCCCACTCGTCTCTTGGGAGCCATTGAAGAACGGAGGAGATTCTTGGATTCTTGAACGAAGAAGAAGAAAAGAGTCAAGTGCTCTGGAAATTTCAAAGAGAAGTGATGCTTTCTCCCTCAGCCCGATCAGGCTTTTATAGGCTGATGATCGCCTAAAACGACGCCTCGATAAGAGCACAGGCTGTCGTTTCAAATTAATTTGAAACAGCGCCTAAAGTGCCTTCCCGAGAAGCGCTGATTCAGCCCACTAAGGGTTAACTCTGCCATAAGTCAAGTGCTGACTTAGCGCGATGTATCGACAACTTCGATGAAACACATGCCTTAGCTCCGTTGAAAGCACAAGCCCAAGCTTCGCAGAGAATTCATGCTAGCTTCACTGGAAGGATTCTGTTTTTAACTTCACATGAAGTCTAACTCCGCCAGACCAATTAAGTGTTCTCAAATCAAAAAGAAGGCAAAGCAAATCAGATGAGCAGAAACTAAACTTTTATTGATTTAAAAGGGAAGGTACATTGATACTACTACATCAAGGTTGTGTTTCGTACAACAGAATCATTTGCTCAAAAGGCATACAAGTGGTCCTATCTATTTCCAAGCCAAACCAATTGGACACGAAAGGTCTTCCTCCTGCACAAGGCCGTAATCCTTCGCATAACGACAGATTTTGTCATCATAAGGCTGGATCTTCTTTGATGAAAATTGGCAATGGAGGATCTGAGACCTTGCAGGTGACGTCCGCTTTCCCGAAGTGGATCATCTCGGATAAGCGACTACCAGCTTCGCCTCGAAGTGGATCATCTCGGATAAGCAACTGCCAACTGGGAACACATATCAGCTGCCCTAGTTGTTCCTCCTACTTAGGATTTAAAGTTTCAACTGGAAAAGCAAGAGGCAACCTTCTGGTCTCTTCCATCAGAGACTGGCGAACATAGCTCACTGCAATGCAAACTGAAATAAGTTAGCAGTAAGTCAAAGAAAAAGCTACAAGAGTGAAATGCTAAGTCAAATTCTTTGGGACGAAGCAATTTAAATCCGATTCAATTGTAGTTTAATAATGGATTCCAGTTTCAGTTAAGCAGAGGATAGCCTCGCTTGCGCAGTGATGATGGGCTAGCTCAGCATAAGCCAAGTCCTAGCCTCGCCTATATAGCTAAGCCAGACTGATCCTGAGGGACGCAGTCTTAGCCCACCTATATGGCAAGACTGGCTCAACTTTGAAGAGACTAAGTCCCAATTTTTGCCTATGTGGCAAACTTAGCAGGCAAGCATGCAATGATCTTTCTTTGATCAAGTCAAAATGATAACTTCGCTGGGAAGCTGGGCTAAAACCCTTCTCTGCAGATCAGTCAGATGCAAAATGAAGCACAAGGGAAATTAATTCCTAAGGCAGCTGTTAAAGCTAAATTAAGGGAGATAAACTCCCTTAAAGTTATTAGTCATTGGTAAAGTCTCTGGATGACGGAGACTTACCGGTTCTTGGCCGGGTAATGACCAGAGTGGGCATCCCCACTAGTTCAGAGATCTGAGTATCTCTTTCTAAATCAAGAGAAGATGAGAGCAGACCGCTTCTCTGCAGAGGACCTCAAGTGTCCTATTTATAGGCCTCATGGCCTGAGCGCACCGCTGCGGCTTCAAGCATGGAAACGCGAGCGGATTTAAGGCATTTATTGAGCCTTGAGAAAGGGAACGGTTTCCCTCAAAAACGTGCAAGGAAGAAATGATCTCCCTCGTTAATGTGCATTTATTGAGCCTTGAGAAAGGAAATATTCTCCCTTAGAAACGCGCAAGGGAGGAATGATCTCCCTCGATTAATGCAAGAAAGGTTATTCTAACCTCGAAAAAGGAGCAATCCTTCTCGTAACTGGCCGAAAGCAGTTGGCCTCAGGAAAGGGAAGATGTTCCAAAGCGAACCTATTCCGGAAGGCTCAGACGCGGAGCCACCCAGACGCGAGCTACCCAGAGTCGCGAATCTACAAGATTCTTTGGCGAATTTATTCCAAAGCAGGATTAAAACGAAGCTGAACTCAACCACCATGGCGATGTTCGTACTTCACATACCACCGGTCAAAGCAGTTCAAAGTATTTCGAAGTCTGAGCCATTGCAGACTTTCAAAAACTTTGAAGGGGGTCTTGTTGACACTTTAAAAAAGACAAGATTCTGACTGGCCTGAACAATGTCTAAACTTGTTGACATTTATAAAAGATAAGTGAAAAATAAGCTGACTGGCCTGAACAATGTCTAAACTTGTTGACATTTACAAAAGACAAGCGATAGATAAGCTGACGACCAGTTCTATACTTGTTGACATTTACAAAAGACAAGTGACAGATAAGCTGACGACTAGTTCTGTACTTGTTGACATTTACAAAAGACAAGTGATAGATAAGCTGACGACCAGTTTTCACCCATCTCCGAGGGACAAAGAAGCAATTTGGACTCTACTGATCCAGTGAAGCAGACAGTGAGCCCAGATTGTCTCTAAACAGACCTCAGCAGGTCTAAGATGCTAGCACTTAACATCACATGAGCCCAAAGGGATAGCCTTGCCTGAGAGGCTAAGATCACCTAACTTCGCCTTGAAGTCATTCACTGCTCCGTCAGGAAGCTAACTTATAGCTATGCCTGAAGTGCTCAGTTAACTCCGCAGAGAGTTAGCTTCGCTTGAAGCCACATGCAACCGTGCAGAAGGATGTTCGGTAGCTTCGCCACAGAGGTTATCTAGCTCTGCTGAAGAGCTTTCTTCTGACTTTGCCACATGCGCCTTCCAGCTCCGCTGCGCGCTCGACGCAGGCAGCTCCGCTGCGGGTCTGTCATGGTCAACCTTTGACCAATTAAATCTCCAGATGAGATCAAATCTATTCGGATCGAGATTAAATCCAATCAAGATCAAATCTGAGATCAAATTTGGTAGTTGATTGTCATAATCTCTTGACTCTCCTAAAATGAGTAAGAGGATCAAGGAGATCTTCCAATTATATGGAAAGGATCAAAACAAATCAGGAGACCGATCTACCTGCTACTTCTAGCTTCGCAGAAGCTGATTCTAGCCTCACAGCAAGGCTACTTTCCAGATTTAAACAGATTTGATTCAATCTGTTTTCATATTTTTAAGGGACAATTATACCCTTGCTCTCCCTATAAATAGCCCACCAGGGGCACAAGGAGGGAGGACCACCACGCAAGAGAGACCCCTGCACGAGAGGACTTCTTCACGACTGCACAAGGCGCGCATAGAGAGGCTAAACAGTGATCTATTCTCTTGCTTCCAAGAATTCAGAGACTTTAGAGAACTGCTTCTCTAATCAGGGTGTTGATACCCTAATATCTTCCTTCCTCTCAAGGAATTTTCGGAACCAGGCGAGAAGAATTCCTAAGTGAAGGCGGTTTTGAAAAGCAACAAGAGGGTTCTACCAACTTTCTGTTCTCCGATTCCCCGAATCAGGCGAGAAGGGAATCTCATCGCTCGCATCGTCAAAGGGACAAAGTGGTCGCGCGCTGACCAGACTCCTACAGGCACACTTCTCCATAATCTCCGAGGAGATCTACTTGTAATCTTTTGTGTTACTTGTAATTTAGCTCCTCGACCCTTCACTTTTTTTGTAAGTTTTTCCCTTTTGCAAATCAATGGAAAACAGTTTACACATTCAAATTTGTCCTAATAACTACCCTAACTAACCATAAGTTCACCTATAAATAGGGTTGTTATCTTAGGTTTAAAATACGAATTCAAATCTATAGTTTTCTGACCAAAAATCTTGCAAAAATTCTGGTCCTCTGAAAACTGTTCCCACTTTCTATTTCTTCACCAAATTCCTACTCCAAAGTGAAGATATCTGAAGTCAACCTATAATAGCCCTTGTCCATGATCACATACTGAATCAAGGCTTATAGACAAGTTTATAATCACTCAAAGGAAGCATTGTACAAGAGCGTCTTCTTAGTGTAGAAGAGAAGTTGTACTAGGTGTTGTGGTCTTCTTGGTTGTAAGAAGAGTTGTATACATTTGGCAAAAGGGATTTGTCAAGTGGGATACAAAGTATTGATTTTGGGTGTACAAAGTCAAAGGATAATGGAAAATCTCAAGCGAGTGGCTTGGGGACTGGATGTAGGTTGATTGGTAGTCAAAAGTGCATAATTATCATCATATATACCATCGCATTCGCACATTTATTCATATTATTCTGCACATTTATTAATAATTTGTAATTTATTGTGTGCAGGCCTCGAATTATCAATTTAATAATAAATAAAGCCCAATGAAGCCCAAAAGCCCATATTTGAAGCCCAAGAGTCAAAATGCAAATATCAAGTGTCAAAGTGCAAATATACAAGGGCTAGAGTTGCAATTATCAGAGATTAGGGAAGGGTAGACTTCTATCCAACCCTAAACACCTGCAGGATCAGATTAAAAGGCCAAGATAAAGAAGAAATTCGCGGAGAGAAGATTTGAAGAAATCTGGATTAAGGGTAACTTGATTACCAAGTTACCTCGAAAATCCAGATTTAAAAGGCCAGGATTACAATTCTAGAAGCAGGCGCCCCCATGGACGGACCAGGAGAGGCCACGCGCCAAAGCGCGTGGCCAGAAGCCACTAGATTGCCGCGGAACCGCGGCAAAAGCCGCGGATCCGCGGCAATTTGACCTTATCCGGATTCCAAATTTTGTGGCCAGATTCGTCCGGGACTCTGTGGCATTCTGCATCTATAAATAGCACCTGCATTGCAACATACAGAGCGTCCAGAGGCGAGCCAAGGGCCAAAGTTAGGTTTTTTCTAGGGTTTCTTCCTTTGTAGTTAGATTTTCTTTTCTTTTTATTTTAAAGAGAGAGAGAGATGATTATATTGGGGGTGACACTGATGTATCTTCTCTTCTCTGCCATGGATTAAAGCAATAAAGGTATTATTTTGTTTTGTTTCTTATTTCTATGTTTTACTTTTATTCTTGTTTTCTATTTCTTTTTCTCTTTTCATCTCTGTGATTGGTGATGAGCATGCAAGCGATTACCGAACCATAAGTATACCGAAGATCGGGGTTCCAACGATATTCCATGGCGATGTTCTCCTCCTCGAGGCGTATCAACTCATGCTTGCTCAAGGCTTGATGACCTAATGCGACAACGGACTGAGTTCGATCCAAGGTTCATACGTTCAACGCCTCCGAAAAAACGGTAGAAAGTATTAGGTTTTCACTTATTTTCTCCAACTCAAGTAAGTTTTCTTTTCTTCTTTTTTATTTCTTTTTTGTAGATTAAATCCATCTCTCTCCATATTCTTTTCTTCGATCCATTGTAAATACCACAACTCATTGTAAATACCATCGTGACTAACAAAATAACTAAAAAAGATAAATTTTTAGAGTATAACTTGCTTAACGCTTCTATCGCAGTCCCTCCTTGAGGATCACGACCCGCATAGCCATGCTACCGCGGATTAGAACTGAGAACCTCACACTATTATTTCCAAAATCTAATATCCTTATTTTTGTGTGCAGGAAAATTCAGTCAACAAATTGGCGCCGTTGCCGGGGAGGGACGGTAAGTTATCTCTAAAACAAAAAAAAAATTTTTAACTAATTCTTTATTCTTTTCTGTTTGCAGGTTTGGAGAACAGGAAACAGAAACTTATCGCAGCAGTGGACATATAGCTATCCTGTGTCTCTGCCCTCGAAGGCAGAGCACGAGGACCTGCAACTTTGCCGCGAAAACGCGGCCAGAGCCGCGGATCCGCGGCAATTGCAGTGAACTACTCACTGAATTTTTTTTTTTTGCAGGTCTCTGTAAATTAAAATACTGCTTACTGATATATTCTGTTTTGTTCTGTGATACACCTGTAAATTGCTAATAATTCAACAGTAAATCATTGGTTGTTAAAAATAAAAATTGATTAGACGTTTGCATATTAGGCACGTGTCTTTTCAATTATTTTTATTTACTGTTGAAGAGTGCTGGAGAAGCAAGGTACGTACGCATTGCATGTAGAATAGGAATCATCTCTTGGTTGATTATCTGCTTTGAGTGAATTCTATTTATTTATCTTGTACACTTGCACGAATTCATCTTAAGGGCATAACCCATTAACAAGATAAGGTGGGGATTTCATCACCCTTCCTTAGCCCAAAAATCATATCCCAAGCACTCACTAACCCAAGCCTAACTTAAAAATTAGTAGACGTTGGCCCTAGGGACATCTCGGACTCAATTAGGAGATTATCCTAAGGGGGAACGGTGTTGGAAGTTGACTCTTGCCAAATCAGTGTCTAGGAAGGGGATTGAGGGCCGAAAGCTCGAAGTGTGGTGGTTATTTAATTAAGGAACGTCTTTGACGGAAAACCTCCCACCACTCTTGCCCTGACCTGGCTGATTAACTTGTGGTCAAAGTCTGCACCCAACCTCCTGTGGACGGTCTAACCAGTTAGGAGTCGTCTAGGTCATAGGTCTACCCTAACTTAGGTTAGAATTTTTCTTTTTTTGTTTGTTTATTTGTTTGTTGTGTTGGTGTGATATGGCATATAAGAATAATTCCAATTTTAATCCATATTACACCCCTAACTATTATTCGGATATTACCAACCCGGCATACTCTAACTTTGACCAATCTAGTGTGCCGGAATGGTCTTATCCGAATGAATATAACCCACACCCCCCATCTTATGACTATAACTTTCATAATAATTTCAACTCGTCACAGAGTTCATGGGGTTTCGAGTCCCCGAGTCTAATTCTCAACCAAATTGTCCTCCATATCCATCTAGTCCACATTTTTCCCAAAATTCATACTCAGATCCACCCATTCAGAATAGAACTCCATCTATCTTGGAAATGATGAGTAGGAATGAGTCCAAGCAAAAATCACCATCAATTTTAGACATGATGATACGTGAGTCCACCGACTCACAAATTTATCACGATTACCCGTCCTATTTTCAAGTCCAATCAGAATATGATCCACCTATCGACTATGAAGGGATGCTAGCTGCCATGACTGAGGCTAAATTAGCCCGTGATCATGACATAGATTTGATGGTGGAATGCTTACACCGGCCGGCTGATTCTGATATCGATGACCACTTGATTAGAGCCGACGAACCAAGTTGCTTGGAACAACAAGTTTCTAATTCAGTACCATCTTGTGAACTTGCCGAAACTTCAAATTCTGATAATTTGGCAAGTTTTTCCTTTCCCGAATTAGAACTCGAATGTGACCTAGATTCTCAAATCTATGATCAAGTTCAAATTCCTGAATCATTATTGACTCCTGTTTTGTTACCCGACTTAGGTAATATTTTAGAGTCAGTTTTGATTCCCACATCTATCATTCCTGAACTTGAATCACCACCATTGAGTCACATTCCATTGTGGGAAGATGATTGTGGACTTGAGTTTCAATTTTTTGACTTGGACCCACTTCTCGAACTTAGCCCGACTCCTGAGCCCTTACTTGATTTGAGCTTCTTCCCTGAGTCAGTATTCGTTCCCGTACTTCCCATGTCCAAGTCAATCATTCCATCTTTTCATACTCCATTTTGGGACAAGGAGGTTGAGACAATTAACTCTGAAATTTATTATGAAATTTGGAAATTTGATGGGGTGGAAATTCTAAAAAATGATTATACATATATTTTAGTGGGTTATGTAAGGAAAGTTTCTGGTGGGTTCCACCAAATTATCTGTTATCTTGATTGGGCCGCATTTCGTGGACCAATTAGACCACCTCCGGAACCACCACCCTAAGGTAACTTCCGCCTTCCCTTGTTCTGTTTCATGCATATATGCATTCATTCATACATTGAGGACAATGCATGAGATAAGTGTGGGGGTGGGCTTTACTAACATACTAACATAGGTAGACACTAACAAAATTTGCTAATACAAAAAAAAATTTTTAAAAAAAAAAAAAAATGTTATAAAAAGGAAATATTTTGACTTATTTTTTGAAAGAAATCTAAGTTAGTTTTAAGGATTAGGAAAATCATGATTAGGATTTCTAAAAACTTGGTCAAAATAAATAAATTGTTTAATTTTTAGGTATAGGAGAGAAACTGAATAAATAATTAGTCTTGATTTTTACCTTAATGAAATGTGCATACCAAATGCATATCTAGGATTCTAAGACAAAGACCTTGTGCCTCATAAAAAAAATAATAATAATAAAAAAAAAAAAAGAAAAAAAAATAATTCACCAATTAAGCTGATACATGTGCCTCAAGAAGCATAAGTATTCATGCCTAAAGGTGAGTAAATAAAATAAAGTCCTTAGTTTTGGGGCCTAATTCACTCGAATTTGAGTCCGCGGGGTGTTTTCTCACTTGGTGCCCTAAAGCCGACTGGTTTGGGAGCCACCGACTTTAAGTTCGCTACATGGGTGGATTAGAAAGTCCGAGGGAACTAAGGAAAAATTACTTAAATGTACTAACAAATCTAATAATCAATTAGTTAGGTATTAGGGCCTCAAGAAGCCTTGATACTTATACGAAAGAAAATTAGATGAGTTATACATGCCAAAAAATATATATATATATATATATATATTAACACATCTAATAGTCAATTAGTTAGGTATGAGGGCCTCAAGAAGCCTTGATACTTACACGAAAGAAAATTAGATGATGTTATAAAAATAATATAGAGGCATGAGAGTCCAAGTTAAGGAATTCCTAGATTCACAAGGGTGCGTATGACTTTTGGTAACGAAAAAGACTATATTAGAATTTCAATTTTAATCCTTACCTAAAATGAATAACAATTGACTTTATAAAGACTAGGTTTGAAGAATGAATAAAAATGAGGATCCTAAAACTTATAGACTACTTAGTCTCTTCAATAATAATTCAAATATTTTCCTTTTTATGGATTTTGTGGGTGCAATCCGCTGAAAACCCTCACGAGACAACACTCGTCCTCTAGGGTAACCTAGAGGTTTAACGGCTTGTTGCACGTGCTAAGTGCAATCGTGATTCCTACGAAAGTGAGTTAGGTTAGATTAACTTTTTCTTTTTCTTTGTTTTTACTCGAGGACGAGCAAAAAGATAAGTGTGGGGGTGTGATTGGTAGTCAAAAGTGCATAATTATCATCATATATACCATCGCATTCGCACATTTATTCATATTATTCTGCACATTTATTAATAATTTGTAATTTATTGTGTGCAGGCCTCGAATTATCAATTTAATAATAAATAAAGCCCAATGAAGCCCAAAAGCCCATATTTGAAGCCCAAGAGTCAAAATGCAAATATCAAGTGTCAAAGTGCAAATATACAAGGGCTAGAGTTGCAATTATCAGAGATTAGGGAAGGGTAGACTTCTATCCAACCCTAAACACCTGCAGGATCAGATTAAAAGGCCAAGATAAAGAAGAAATTCGCGGAGAGAAGATTTGAAGAAATCTGGATTAAGGGTAACTTGATTACCAAGTTACCTCGAAAATCCAGATTTAAAAGGCCAGGATTACAATTCTAGAAGCAGGCGCCCCCATGGACGGACCAGGAGAGGCCACGCGCCAAAGCGCGTGGCCAGAAGCCACTAGATTGCCGCGGAACCGCGGCAAAAGCCGCGGATCCGCGGCAATTTGACCTTATCCGGATTCCAAATTTTGTGGCCAGATTCGTCCGGGACTCTGTGGCATTCTGCATCTATAAATAGCACCTGCATTGCAACATACAGAGCGTCCAGAGGCGAGCCAAGGGCCAAAGTTAGGTTTTTTCTAGGGTTTCTTCCTTTGTAGTTAGATTTTCTTTTCTTTTTATTTTAAAGAGAGAGAGAGATGATTATATTGGGGGTGACACTGATGTATCTTCTCTTCTCTGCCATGGATTAAAGCAATAAAGGTATTATTTTGTTTTGTTTCTTATTTCTATGTTTTACTTTTATTCTTGTTTTCTATTTCTTTTTCTCTTTTCATCTCTGTGATTGGTGATGAGCATGCAAGCGATTACCGAACCATAAGTATACCGAAGATCGGGGTTCCAACGATATTCCATGGCGATGTTCTCCTCCTCGAGGCGTATCAACTCATGCTTGCTCAAGGCTTGATGACCTAATGCGACAACGGACTGAGTTCGATCCCAAGGTTCATACGTTCAACGCCTCCGAAAAAACGGTAGAAAGTATTAGGTTTTCACTTATTTTCTCCAACTCAAGTAAGTTTTCTTTTCTTCTTTTTTATTTCTTTTTTGTAGATTAAATCCATCTCTCTCCATATTCTTTTCTTCGATCCATTGTAAATACCACAACTCATTGTAAATACCATCGTGACTAACAAAATAACTAAAAAAGATAAATTTTTAGAGTATAACTTGCTTAACGCTTCTATCGCAGTCCCTCCTTGAGGATCACGACCCGCATAGCCATGCTACCGCGGATTAGAACTGAGAACCTCACACTATTATTTCCAAAATCTAATATCCTTATTTTTGTGTGCAGGAAAATTCAGTCAACATAGGTCACGAGGACCGAACCAGGATAAATCTCTCGTGTTTGCGTTTGCTTAACATTTCTGAGATTTAATTTCCTTTTATTGCAAGTTCTTTATTTATTTAACTCAAATCATCCTTTGTTTAGTATATGTGTTGACATTGTATTTTAGATCCACAATTGGCATCATCTCGGGACCAACAATTGGTATCAGAGCAGGAACTATAATTGGTATCAGAGCCCTGCATATCCAGTCAACAACATACAAGGATGACAACGGAGTTTCCTTCGTCACAATTCAAAGAAGGACATTCTACACAACGTCCACCGCTATTCGATGGATCCAACTACAACTATTGAAACTGTAGAATGAAGATCTTCTAACAATCGCTCAACTATGAACTTTGGAACATTGTAGAAGCACCGTACACCAAACCGACAACCAACTACAATGCTTGGAGTAATGATCAAAAGAAGAATGCGAACCTTGACGCCAAAGTGATGAATGCTTTATTCTGTGCCTTAACTAAAGAAGAATTCAACCGTGTGTCGATAGCCACTTCTGCAAATCAAATATGGCACACTCTTCAGGTAACACATGAAGGCACAAATAAGGTTAAGGAATCTAAAATTTCTGTTCATGTCCACAGGTTTGAACTATTCAAAATGAAGGAGAATGAAACAATCTCAGAAATGGTTACTAGATTCACCGACATTACCAATTTCTTAGCATCCCTTGGAAAGGAATACACCCAAGTAGAAAAAGTTCGTAAGATCCTTCGTGCACTCACATCAGATTGGGAGAAGAAGACAATCGCAATGGAAGAAGTGAATGATCTCTCAACAATGTCGTTAGAAAACCTTATTGGTAATCTAATAGCATATGAAGTACAACTCGAAGATAGAAAGAAGGATGAACAACAATCTCTCTCAAAGAAGAAAGAACTTGCCTTCCATGCATCCTCAGACACAGACAAATCAGATGACGATGAAGAGGAGATGGCAATGCTTTCAAGAAAATTCAAAAGATTCTTAAAGCAAGGTAAGTTTAAATGTTTTAATTGTAATAAAACAGGTCATATGAAGAAGGTTGCCCATTGCTCAAAAACAAAGGTAAATTTAAGAGCAAAAAGTTTAGAAAGAAGAAAGACTACCAAGCATCATGGGAAAACAGTGATTCCTCTTCCTCTGACGAAGAAGAAACCAATGAACATGCCAACATCTGTTATATGGCGCTAGAAGAAGATGAGGTATAATATACTGAACTTTTAGATGCATTCCATGAATTATTCAATGATCTAAGGAATGAAAAAATGAAGAATAAAGTTTTATTAAAGGAAAATGAAAAACTTTTCAAAGAAAATTCATGTTATGTCTCTCGAGTTTCTTTTATAAATTTTCAAAAAGATGATTTTGAAAAAGTGATATCATCATTGGAAAAGGATAATGAAAATTTTATAAAAGAAAATATTTTGCTTAAAAAGGAAACTTTGTCTTTAAATGAAAGGATTTCAGTTTTAGATAAAGACATATCTATTTTCAAAATAAACTATGAAGAGATTTTGAAAAATGTGACTAAATTTAATCAAGGAAAAGAAAAGTTGAATGATTTGTATCATATCAAAAGATGTCACATAATCTTTATGGTCTTGGATTTTTTGAAAAATCTTCACATGTTAGTAATCCATATAATTCTTTTGTGAAAAGAAAGTCTGATTTTATTTCAAAAAAAATTAAGAATAAGTTTATATGGATTCCTAAAAACTTAAGCATTATTGATAAAAATACTTATATTACATCATACATACATGATATATGTAATTCATGCAATTATGTGTATACTAACAGATGGAAACCAAATTCAAATTGGGTTTGGTCTCCTAAAAGTTAATGCTTTACTCTTATGATTGGTACTATCTAATGTTTATCTTTCAGGTACCATAAAAGAAGTTTGATAAGAATAATATTTCAAATATTTATCATATATATATATATATATGTTATGATATATTTGTTGCAGAGGGAGAACACCAGTGTTTCTACATTTGTTATAACCCATTTTCTGCAGGGGGAGAACATATAACTTATATTCTGTAGGGGGGCATTTGTGCACACAAAGTGTCATCATCAAAAAGGGGGAGAATGTTGGAACTTACTTTTGATGATACATTTGTGAAGCCATATCATATGGAGCTCTATCTCAAAATTATTCAAGAGTTCTATATGATCAAGACTTCCAAAAGAGAGTTGATAATGATGTGTATTGTAATTGTTGATAACATGTTAAAAGTTTTGAAGCACACACACATCATAGCCTATTAGTCGACTTATACCCATTTGTAGTCGACTTAAACATATTATAGTCGACTTGCCTTTTTATGGAGTCGACTAGATTTGTGTCTTGAATATATACCAACTCTCTGTTTGCATTATTAGTCAACTTAACAGTCTTCCTAGTCGACTAATAGATGTTGTAGTCGACTAATCCCTTAAGTCTAGTCGACTAGTTTCAGTTTCTAGAAACTTGTCAATTGATTCAAACTTGACTTAGTCGACTTTGTCTTTTCTATAGTCGACTAACCCTGAGAAATTTGCCTACCCTAGTCGACTAACTTATATCTTAAGTCGACTAATAGCAGTTTCTGACTGTTGGACAGTTTCTATTTTCTGGTATTTCCTTCAACGTTATCCAACATTTAAACATTCAAATTTGTCCTAATAACTACCCTAACTAACCATGGAGTTCAGCTATAGATAGGGTTGTTATCTTAGGTTTAAAATACAAATTCAAATCTATAGTCTTCTGACTAAAAATCTTGCCAAAATTCTGGTTCTCTGAAAACTGTTCCACTTTCTATTTCTTCACAAATTCCTACTCCAAAGTGAAGATTTCTGAAAGTCAACCTATAATAGCCCTTGTCCACGATCACATACTGAATCAAGGCTTATAGAAAGCTCGTAATCACTCAAAGGAAGCATTGTACAAGAGTGTCTTCTTGGTGTAGAAGAGAAGTTGTACAAGGTGTTATGGTTTTCTTGGTTGTAAAAAGAGTTGTATATATTTGGTAAAGGGGATTTTTCAAGTGGGATACAAGGTGTTGATTTTGGGTGTACAAAGTCAAAGGATAAAGGAAAATCTCAAGCGGGTGGCTTGGGGACTGGATGTAGGTCACGAGGACCGAATCAGGATAAATCTCTCGTGTTTGTGTTTGCTTAACTTTTCTGAGATTTAATTTTCTTTTATTACAAGTTCTTTATTTATTTAACTCTAATCATCCTTTTTTTAGTATATGTGTTGATATTGTATTTTAGATCCACAATTGGCATCATCTCGGGACCAACAAGATCGTGTGGCAGAGGCGGTTGATATTTTACAAATTTTGTTGATCTAGAATCTTGGGATGCAGGCTAGCTTTTTCGAAGATGATGCTGGCTGACTATTGAAGATTGGAGATTTGAATTGGGGACACTTTGACTTCTCTATCTATAAATAGCTTAGAGCTTTAAGGTTGAAATTGCTCATCTTCTTCTTATAAATGTCCTTACTTTCAAACTTTTAACTTTGGTGGGTTGCCATGTCGTTCTTCTTTGTCCGGTGAAGGAAAGAGAGGTAGAGGATGGAGATGTTGGGAACAGATGTCAGATTCTTGCTGTTTGGGAGTCTGGTTGGCACAAAATGTCAGTTTTCTTAATGAGTTTGTCAGAAAACATCAGTCTTCATGAGAAGGCTCTGCTGCCAAGAAGGATGGGATGGGCTTCTCTTTTGGCTTGGTTTGTTCATCTGATATCTGATCGGATCAATCCTGCCTCACTTAAGGCTTGGTGTTCTTCTTTCCTGGTAACATATATGAGGAAGGAGCGGGGTTTTTCTGGATAGTCATGGGGGTAGATCCGATTCAATTGTCGTCTTTCATGTCTACTGATCTTCACTCCGGTCGAAAGTCATTACTTCGCCCGTGGGAAATCTTTCCTTGCGGCGAGCAATTGGAACGAAGCATAGGGGTGTTCCTCGGGATCTCTGTTGATGAACCGCCCCCTCTTCTCCATCTCTGACTTCATCCTTGAAATGAGAGGTTGATTGTGAGATGTTGATTGAAGTGAAAGTAGTGCACAAAAGATAAAGTTTGTAAATTAAAGATTAAATATCGTGCTATGGCTTCCTTAATTCTACTTCAATAGCAAAGTGGCTAAGTATGTCATGATCCACAAGGAGGGATGCAATAAAAGCTTTTTAGTATATTTATTAATTCACTAAAATCGGATAAAATAATTTTCTTTGTTTTGAAAAGAGAAAAGGAAGGAAAAATATAAGTCAGAAGAGTAGGAACAGAAGAAGAAATGGAAGAAGAAAGTGTTTGTATTTTTAAAGTTGTTTTAAAAGAAGAAATTAGAAGTTAAGAAATATCATGGCTAAAAGCTACTAAGTGCTCCTACTAGTGTACTTATCTCTAGATGCATGTCTTACCGTGGATCTCTAGCAACTTATCGAGCTTGACTGGAAGGCAATCTCCGCATGGTTGATAAAAGAAGACTCAGATCTTTTCCAATCCAGACGTTATTATGGTTGATATCGTGTGGCTGAGCTGTTGATATTCTACAGATTTGGTTGACCTAGAATCTTGGGATGCAAGCTAGCTTTTTTGAAATGTTGGCTAATTTTTCAAAGATTGGAGATTTGAATTGGGGACACTTTGAATCCTCTACCTATAAATAGTTTAAAGTCTTAGGGTTGAAATTGTTCATCTGCTTCTTTGAAAAGTCCTTGCTTCTAAACTTTTTACTCTGGTGGGTTGCCATGTCGTTCTTCTTTATCCAGTGAATGAAAAAGAAGGAGAGGATGGAGATGATGGGAATGGATGCTGGACTCTTGCTGTCTGGGAGTCTTGTTGATACAAAATGTTAGTCTTCGCAATGAGCTTGTCACAAAATATTAGTTTTCACGATAAGGCTTTGCTGCCAGGAAGGATGGGATAGGCTTCTTCTTTGGCTTGGTTTGTTCGTCTAATATCTGATCAGATCAATCCAGCTTTCATCTTAGGGTTAAGTGTTCTTCTTTCCTAGTAACATATATGAGGAAGGAGCGGGGTTTGTTCTGGATAGTCATGGGGGTGGATCCGATTCGATCGTCGTCTTTCATGTCTGATGATTTTCACTCCGATCGAAAGTTGTTACTTCACCCATGGGAAATCTTTCCTTGCGGCGAGCAACTGGAAGAAAGCATGGGGGTATTCCTTGGGATCTCTATTGATGAACCATCCCCTCTTCTCTATCTCTGACTTCATCCTCAAAGCGAAAGGTTGATTGAAGTGAAAGTAGTGCCAGAAAATAATGTTTTTAAATTAAAGATTAAATATTGAGCTCTAGCTTTCTTAATTCTACTGCAATAGCTAAGTGGCTAAGTGGGTCGTGATTTGCAAGGAGGGGTGTGATAAAAGCATTTTGGTATTTTTGTTAGTTCACTAAATACAGTTAAAATGTTCTTCTTTGTTTTGAAAAGAGAAAAGGTTTGAAAAAATAAGTCAGAAGAGTAGGAAGAGAAAAAGTAAATGGAAGAAGAAAGTGTTTGTATTTTTTAAAGTTGTTTTAAAAGAAGAAATTAAAAGTTAGGAAATATCATGTCTAAAAGCTAATAAGTGCTCCTACTAGTGTACTTACCTCTTGATGCTTGTCTTACCCTGGATCTCTAGCAACTTACCAAACTTGACTGGAAGACGATCACCACATGGTCCATAAGAGAAGATTCATGTCAACTCCATAGTAGATTATCAAAAACACTTTATTTTAAGCATGAAATGATACCGAAAGAGAAGTAGATCCATCATCATCAGCCATCGGTGGCATTTGGAGAGGCAAGGTTATTTCGATGCTATTAGATTCATACGAATTGCAAACAAGAAGGAAAAGACTAGAAGTTTAGTAGAGTTAAGCCATGAAGTAAAACCAAAAGATGAATACATAAAAACAATGTGAATTAAATTGAGAAACTATAACAGAAAGGAAAAAGTTTACATTAAGTATTACTAAACTTAACTCTCTCTCTCTCTCTCTTTCTTTTGAATCTCTCTCCAATCTTAGCTATAAAGAAAACATAAAATTATATTTAAAAAGAAAAAGAAAAGAAATACTAAACTAAACTACAAGTAGAATCCTAGCCTAAGCTCTCTGTTGTATACTCTGCCTCTGGTGCTCAATGTATAGGAGAAATGAAGTGGGGAAAGCGTGTTGTAGATGTGAAAAAAGTGCGGGCCTAACAGCCATGCTACGGTCGCGTAAACACGGCAAAAGCCGTGTTTGTGTAACATAGATCTGGTCGTTGGGCCAGATCTTTTAAGGGCATGGATCCTTCTTCCTTCTTATCCATTGATCTCTGATTAAACAGTCTCTGGATTTCTTGATTTTCCACTATCTTTGTTGATTCTTCAAGGTAAAAAGATAAATCCATATAAATCTGATTTAATTTGGATAATTTCGGGACTTTCTTCTCCATCTCCATTAATTACAACTATACACCATTAGACGACAATTAGGTTAAATAGTAGAGTTTTATTACATTAAATGTGAAAATATGATAATAAATGTGCAATATTAGTGAATGAGTCACTCTCGCACCTATATTTTGCTCATCCTCGAGGAAAACAAGAAAACTAAAACTAAAAGATTACTAAGTTACTTTCGCAGGTCACCCAACTGTACAGAGTATGTGCAACAAGCCTTTAAATTTCTAGATTTTTTTCTAAATGAGGAGTTATAGTCTCCTGTGGATTTTCAGTGAATAACACCCACTAAGTCAATATAAGAAAGAAAAATAAAGTGTTAGTATTTTCAAAAATGCATCTTGAAAGAGAAATTTTTTGAAGAATTCTTGCAAAAATCAAGTAATCTATAAGTCATAGGATTCCCAAACTATTCATTCCTAAACTTAGTCTCTATGTAAGAACTTATTATCCACAAAGATAAAGATTCAAACTGTATTTCTCACTTAATCTATTATTTTACACTAAATTATATGCATCTTTGTGATCGTGAATATTTGACTTGAGATTTTTAACTCTAACGCTTATGCCTTATTAATAGTTTATGGCTATATTATTTTTTAGTCTATTAAGCTCTCTAATTCGCTCATGTAACGAGCCTTTAGCCAGTGACCCCAAACTAAATGGTCTTAGAGCACCAGGTGAGAAAACACCCATTGCACTTAAGGACTCAAGCAAATAAAGCCAAAAAACTAAGAGATTTAATTGGTGATTTAACCACTTTTAGGCGTGAATTCTTATGCTTAATGAGACACTAATACCCAGCTTAATCAGGATATATATATATATATAAATTATAAGACACAAAAGTCTTTGTTTTTTAATCCTAAGTGTTTAAGTGCATATATAGAGTGCATATTTCATCAAGGTAAAAATCAAGACCAAATTACTTTTTTAATTTTCTTCATAAACCTAAAAAATAAACAAATACTCTTATTTTGACTAAGTATTAAGAAATCCAAATTATTATTCTTCTACTCCTTAATATTATTTTAATTTCTCACAAAAATAGATCAAAATATTATTTTCCACATCAAAAAGTTTTTTTTAAAGGAAAGAAAAAGTTCTAATCTAAAATTTTGAAAATAAGAAAAGAGAAATTTCTAGGAAAAGGATTTTTTTTAATGTATACAAAAAAGAAGAAAACCTATGTTTATAAAACCCTATCCCACATCTATCTCATGCATTGTCCTCAATGTATGAATGAAATATATATATGCATAAAAAACAGAAAGGGAAGGAAAAATGTCAACTCAAGGTGTTGGTTCCGATGACAGTCTGACTGGTGCAAGCATTACTGCCCAATCTAATTGATGCGAAGTTTGCAAGAACTCACCTTTGGCCTCTATCCCATTGACATTGTTATTATCCCCAGATTGAATAGATCATGCGGGATCCTATTATGACACTCATGCAGGTTAAATGACCGATCTTGAAAAATCATCTCAGAGTCATAATGTCCTACACCTGGTCAGACAAAGGAATATGATTGGCTTGAATGGTTGATTTGAGCTCAAGAATGAAAGGTACAGAGCCAATACTCTCTCAGGGAGTTGACATAAATCAAGTTTTGGTTCAAGAGTCAAATTTGATTCAAGAGTTGGGTCCAAATCAAAGAGTAGAGTTTCATATTCATTTCCCAACAATGTAATGTGACTTTCCAAAATTGGTTGTTCATGTTCAAGATTTTTAAGTACGGGAATCAATGTAGGCTCAGTAATATGATCTAAATCGGGTAAGGATACTGGAATCAACATAGATTCAAAATTTTGAACTGAATCACAAAGTTGAAGATAGGAGTTACATTCATGTTCAACTTCAATCTAATTTCAAGTGAAAACTTGCCAATTTGTCAAAGAATTGGTTTTGGTTAAGTTCAAGATGGTATGATGAAATTGAATCTTGGTTATAGCTTCTAGGACACCATGATTCTTGGGGCTTGTTAATATGGCTTAGAAAATCAGGATTGGTCAAAAATGTGTTAGGTAGAGTTTTCTCATTCCTAGCATTCATTGGGTTACATAACTGATCTAATTCTACCTTATTGATAGACTAATTGAAATAATTTTGGCACTAAATCATGACTTCTATACTATTTTCCAAGTTAATCGGTTCTTCGTATTGTTATGATGGGTCCTGGAAAAGGAAGTATGGAACTTGGTTTTGAAAATTTTGAAGGAATTATTAGTCCATCATATTTTGAAATTGGTTTTGAGACTCAAACATGCCTCTAAACTCTAGTCAACTCAAATTTATCTTCTATGGGTGATCTTGACAAGAAGTATCTAAAGCTAAATCTTGGAATGGTGGTTGACCATATGACTCGAAGGAGGGTATCTCCACTGACTCGATGAAGAGTGAAGATGATTGTTCAAATCTTCTTTATAATACTGGGATTGGAAAGTTTGTTAAGTCGGATAAAACCAATTCAGCATATTTGATTGGTTCATGTTATGTAATGTCGGGTTGGTGATATCCGAGTCAAAAGAGGTCAAGATGAAATATGAATTAATATTAGCATGGAAAAATTTATGGTTATTATCCATTTCATATGAAAATAATAAATTAACAAAAACAAACAAATAAACAAACAAACAAACAACAAGAAAGAGAAAATCAAGCCTATATTAGGGTAGACCTTAGACCTGGACGACTCCTAACTGGTTAACTATCTAGGAGAGGTATATTGCAGCAGTCTGACCATAGGTTAATCGGCCATTGAGAGCAACAAGCATTAGTTACGCAAAAGCACTAGTTTTAGAGGATCTTGGCTCCTAATCCCCAGCCTTAAACATTGATTTGATCAGAATCAAACTCTATCAACTTCCTCTCAAGGTCAATCTCCTATTGAGTCTGAGATGTCCCTGAGCCAATGTCTACTCAGATTTAGCAAGGCTGGTTAGAGAGTGAGGAGATAGTTTTTGGGCTAAAGGAGGGTAATAACCCTCCCACCTTATCTTGTTTATCGGTTAAGCCCTTAGTCATTTTTGTGCAACGTGTACAAGTAAATAGTAAAAATTACACTCCAAACAATAAATATAAATATCAATCAAATGTATTTCCTTAGCTACATGCGATGTAGGCATACCCTGGCTTCAGCACTCTTCAAAAGAAATGAAAAGAAATGAATTAAACGAATGCCTAGATGCAAGTCTAATCATTTTTTAATATTTAAAACCAACCAATTACTGTTGAGTTAGATACAGTGTCCACAGTGAGTTGACAAGTAAAATTAATAGATGTAAAGATAAATTTTTGCAATTCAAGCACCCTACAAAAAATCAGATTGAGGAATTCACTCTGTTTGCTGCGCAAACGCGGCTGTGGCCATGTTTTTGCGGCAAAGCAGAGAGTACCTGTGCTCTGCTTTCTAGAGTAGAGGCACATGGCTACTATTTATGTCCTGTAGTAATAATTTTTCTATTACCTGCACCTACACACAAAAACAGAGAAGAAACTGTTAATCGTTTAGTAAAAAAAGAAATATCGTCCTCTTCTCGGCAATGACGCCAAAATTTTATTGAAGTGAAAGCAGTGCACAAAAAACAAAATTTGTAAATTAAAAATTAAATATCAGGCTCTAGCTTCCTCAATTCTACTGTAATAGCAAAGTGGCTAAGTGGGTCGTGATCCACAAGGAGGGGTGCGATGAAAGCTTTTCAGTATTTTTGTTAATTCACTAAAACCGAATAAAATAATCTTCTATGTTTTGAAAAGAGAAAAGAAAGAAAAACTAAGTCATAAGAGTAGAAAGAGAAGAAGTAAATGGAAGAAGAAAGTGGTTGTGTTTTTAAAGTTGTTTTAAAAGAAGAAATTAAAAGTTAAGAAATATCATGGCTAAAAGCATCTAAATGCTCCTTTTAGTGTACTTACCTCTTGATGCTTGCCTTATCTTGGATCTCTAGCAACTTATCGATTTTGACTAGAAAGCAGCCATCACATGGTCCATAAGAGAAGATTCATGTCAACTCTGCATTATATCATTAAATACACTTTAGTTCAAGCATGAAATGATACCAAAAAAGAAGTAGATCCATAATCATGAGCCATCAGTGGCACTTGTAGAGGAAAGGCTATTTTGATGCAATTTGATTCATATGGATTGCAAACAAGGAGGATAAGACTAGAGGTTTAGTAGAGTTAAGCATGAAGTAAAACCAAAAGAAAAATACATAAAAACAATGTCGATTAAATTGAGAAACTATAAGAGAAAGAAAAAAGTTTACATTAAGTGTTATTCTCTACTCAACTCTCTCTCTCTCTCTCTCTCTCTCTCTCTCTCTCTTTTTCTTATGAATCTCCATCTAATCTTTGTTATAAAGAAAACATAAAATTATATTTGAAAATGAAAAAGAAAAAGAAAAAGAAAAGAAATACTAAAGTAAACTACAAGTAGAATCCTAGCCTAAGCTCTCCGCCATGTACTCTGCCTCTGATGCTAAATTTATAGGAGAAATGAAGTGGGAAATGCGTGATGTAGATGTGAACAAAAAATGCTGGCCCAACGACCATGCTATGGCCGTGCAAACGTGGCCAAAGCCGTGTTTGCATGGCATAGATCTTGCCATTAGGCCAGATCTTTTAAGCGCGTGGATCCTTCCTTTGATCTTTGATAAAACAGTCTCTGGATTTCCAGATTTGCCACATCTTCATTGATTCTTCAAGTTTACAAAATAAATCCATGTAAATCTGATTTAATTAGGATAATTTCATGACTTTCTTCTCTGTCTCCATTAATTACACCTGCACACCGTTAGACAACAATTAGGTTAAATAGTAGAGTTTTATTATATTAAAAAGTGGATATATGGTAATAAATGTGCAGTATTAGTGAATAATCAAAGGTCGACAGTGACCATCACTCCCTCGCGAGCATTTGTCTGAGGTTCGAGGTGTGATATTTGGTTCTGGAGCTTCCTAAGAGTTCTCGGTATCATCAGCCTCCCGGAAGTAGTGGATTGCTTGTTTGGGAGTCGCCTTATGGCTGTTGTAGTGGACGTTTGCTTCTGAAAAAGCTTCTAATGTTGACATTGGGGCGGAAGAAGCATCTGTATTTCGTTTTAAAAATGTTCACGTGGGAATGTGACATAATCTTGTATTACTCATATTATATATAATCAAGTAATGTAATTGGAATGAAAAAAATTTGGAATAAATGTTTGAATAAATGTTGCATGGTTTATTTTACCATTTGTTATGTTTGGAATTGATTGTCTCCTCGAAGTGCTTGTCTTTGACTCTAGAACATTTGACTTGGTGTGTGAATGGCTTGGTATGTTTGTTGTGTACGTGAGTAGGGATAATCCCATTAGCGATACCTGTAAGTTTTATTCTCTGAGTGATAAAAATTTCAGCCGCGCAGCTACGCCTCCGAGAAGGGGAAATCTCTATTGCGGAGTCGGATTGCATGTGCCTCTGAATGGGGAAAATCTCATCAATGGAGTCACGAAGCCAAGAATCTGGGAAGGAAAATTCCTGCAACAGAGCCTGGACTCTGAGTGGGAAAAATCTCAGCTGTTAAGTTGAGTTCACAGTCGCTTCCAAGTGGGAGAAATCCTACCAGCAAAGTCGTGATTCTCAGGACTCTGAGAGGAAAAAATTCCTACAATAGAGTCGGGCCTCCTAGTAGGAAAAATCCTATCAACCGAGTGTGAATGTTGGTAAGGCTCTGACTATGAGAAAATAGAGTTTAGAAAAGATATTATCTGAGAGTACGATATTCTCTGATTTCTCGCAATTTAACCGCGATAGCAAGTGGTTAAGCGGATTGAATTTACAGGAAGGAATCAGTGGAAGCTTTTCGCTACAACCTTCTCTATTCAAGAAATAAAAGAAAAGAGAGGAGAAGTCTTTGTTTTGGATTTGGTTAATTTATAATGTGAGAAAAATTCAAAACTAATCATCTAACACACAACTAAGTTACTAAACTTTGACTAATCCTTCATTTTAAATGAATGTTTTAACCTGAGAGTTTAACAAGCATCAAGCAAGACATATAAGATGACAAAAATCCCTTCGTGCATCAACACTTAATCTAGATTCAATATTAAACTATCAAGTCAATTCAAGCATTAAGTAAGAAAAATAATGAATGTTTAACTATAAACTATCTAGGCAATCCAAGCATTGAATAAGAAAAATTGTTAACAAGTATTTAGCGATTTAGTAAATTACAACATCCTTATAAATCTTCAAGAATATTAGCATAACTAAAAGGTTTCGATTCAATCGGTTTTAAAACAAAGTATTAGAATCAGTGGGTGTAGAGATAAGCAAGTTAAAAGAAATTAGTTACCCATGACTAAAGCGAAATAAAGCATAGTAGATAAAATAAAAGTTTGCATAATTAAAGAAATAGCGAGTAAATAACAAAGAGATTTATGAGAAGAACAAAAGAATCTTGTATTGATCTATCACTCTTCAATTACAATTGCTTCTTCCTCTTTACAAAATTACTCTTTCTCTAAAAACCTAGGGAATAAAAACTAAAATTTGGAAGAAAAAGAAACTAAAGAAAATTCTAACCTTTGATCTCTTGACTGGATTATGAAATAATTTTTTATGAGAAATTGCATATCTTTAAATAGACCTCAGAGTCCAATTATAATAGGGTACACATTAGGATTTCTAATCCAATCTCAATTCGATATGACGAATTCAATTCTGAATTGATCTGCAACAAGTCAGCATGTTGAATACTGAATATGACTTGTCAAATGACAAAATTGAAAATACTGACCAACATAAGAATTATAGCCCTTTAAATTCTCTTTTTGGATCATCTTGAATCATTGGATTTAAATTTCTATAGCGACATTATGATCAAGGAGTCCAGTCTGAAATTGATTTAGAACTCCAAATTTAATTTGAATTTCTTTTAAACTCCAAATAGGATCTCCAAATAGGATTGCTTTAAACTCTGAATTAAATGGGCTCTTTTTGCCTTTTTGGGCTTTTTTCTTCTCTTCTTATATTTATAAAGGCCTGCACATCACTAAGCAAAAAGATGATTAAATAGCACTGTTTTATTAAAAATAAATGTGAGATTATAGTGAAAATATGCAGAAAGAAAAGTAGTCATACCCGCAGACCTATCTTTTGCTCGTCCTCAAGTTAAAACAAAAAGAAAAAAGAATAACTAAACTAATTCTAACTCACTTTCGTAGGAAGTACGATTGCACTTGGCATGTGCAATAAGTCATTAAACCTCTAAGTTACCCCTACAGGACGAGTTTTACCTCGTGAGGGTTTTTAGTGAATTACACCCACAAAATTCATTAAAGAAAGAAAAATAAAGTGTTAGTATTTTCAAAAATGCATTTTGAAAAAAAAGAGAAAATATTTGAAAGATTTTTACAAATATTTAAGCAATCTTTAAGTCTTAAGATCACCAAATTATTCATTCCTAAACTTAGTCTCTATGCAAGTACTTTTTATTAATCTAGTTTAGGATTAAAACTGTATTGCTCATCTCGTCTATTATTGTCGTGTCCCGCTTCCCAAAATTTGTGGAAACGAAGTCGCGACGAGAGTCGGTGATGTATATACGCGATAAAAATACCTCACGTATACACGCTAAGCCTAAAGTAACCTGAACAAGCTATAAATTTAACCATACTAATCAATGATCACTGCAATAATACATATAATGACTACTCATGATCTCAGATGAATAAGGGATGGAACAAAAGCTAAGTGTGATATACAGTAATCAAAGAATAATAGCAGCAATATCTATAATCAGAAAGAGAGACTCTAGCTCCTCGCGAGGCGTACGATCTCAATGAAACCTGAACAATATAAGAAAATGTCCAATACCCTGGACGTGCGAATACAAGATCGTCAGAAGCGACCTAATGAGTGTGTGTGTAACAAGGAAGATGCTCGTGCATAAAAAAAAATAATGTAAGCAATAACAACATGATAATCTGAAAATAAAAGGTAACAGAATAATTAATATCAATAACAAACTATGAACAATATATAACTGATATCATGATAACAGGGAACAACTAATGTCAAAATGTATAACCCAGCATATGTCCTAGTCATGTGTACAATCCGATCATGTGTACAATCATAAATCTATCATAGTTTATATATGTATAGTCAGGTAATTAGGGTCAGTCACAATACAATATAATAGTTTATAATTATTAATTATGTCAGTGAACACCAACTGCCACCTGTAATAGACACATCACATACTACGCCTATCACACGTATCAATCGAAGTCGTGAATTATTGAAGCTGATTGGTTGAGACATTGTCCATGCTTTAGATGGGTTCCGTACATACCCGGAGCCACGGCCCAGTCCCCTAGCACTGAACCAGGTCCTACCGCTAGGTAGTCAATAACAATAACAATGTGTCAATAACAATGACAATATGAATAATACGGGATGTTAGTCATCCCCCGGAACCCTACAGTAGAACCGTATCTCGGCTATGCAACCTGTATCTTAGGTCCACCCAAAATACAGACGATGTCTCCTCCATCAATTTTTCTCATCCCAGTGTAAGTTGTCAATTTACATTATTATTTATAACAATCAATATCCATGTTATTTTGATTACTAGGACGATATGGTGACAGTAACAATAGCAATGATATAATAATAATAATATGAACAATTTACCGTATAAACGGTAGAACAATAGAACAATGTATATGTTACGGTCTGATAATATTTTTCCAGTAACTTTCAATAACATGAATACAATAACAAGCTCGGATACTACTCGATAGATGGCTCATCTAGAACTGATCAATATCATCCATCTGTACTAAGATACAATAGTAAGTGATCCATCACCCAATAGTCCCAATACAATCATCAGGAACATCAAGTATCAATTCATGTCACAGTATTCCAGTACAGTAACCCACAAGTTAAATAAATTAATAACCAGTCCTCTCATCATATCAATCTACTCTAATCCTCACATCATCGATATATCCATTCTCTGAGTCACCGATATATTTGAATCTCACTAATTACAATACTACATGTTCTGATACATATAATCAAATCCCCACACTCTAATCCGATCAAGATCATCATACACTCTTGCTTCTATTAAGGTCAATCACAAGATCTCCAAAACTCAAGTAACATATCAAGTACACATATTTAAAAATCCACCAAGCCAGATCAAGTCAACACAATCAACATCTATTCCTTAACCTCCAAGTCAACTCCAATCCAATCGAGTCTACCGATAAGTTCAAGTTCAAGATTTCATTTTATTAATAAAGATCTCCTATTTATTCAATAATCGATATCCAAATCAATCAAGATCGTAACTAAGAAGTGTAATATTCTCGATCAACATGGAATCTAGATCACCTCTACACCTAGTAGTCAATATCAATAAGGTCATTACTACATCAGTCAAACTCACCAATGTGATAATCCAAAAATAATAGCTCCAAAAGGCAGTCCCATCGCATACATCAGCGTCTAGGGTATCATATTTACACATATCCATGCATCAGTAAAACAGTCTATCAATAAAGCAACATCATGTCTAACACGTCCTCAATATCTAAAAGAGTTCTAGTCGGAATAGTCACCAAACAATTTGTCCAATAAATACCATACATAAATATGAATCTTTAATCCTCAATCATCAATCAATCAGCCTCAAGATTAATATACTTATATTCTAAGATTTATCACAGTTAGGTCAGTTACAAAGTCAAGTCCGGTCTACGGTATATCAATACTAGGCCTAAGTCAACAATGGCGATTTACCAATACATGAAATAAGACTTTACAAGCTCATATCAACTACACAAATAATGTGAACAATCAACAATGTCTCATGAAGTGATACAACAAATCAAATGGGTAAAATATAATATAAAGTCACATGAAATAATACGAATAAACACAATAGCGATAAAGAAGAAAATGACATAAGAACAAACACTCACATGAAATGACGCGGTGTCGGAACCAAATCGCCGTCTGGTCTTCACTGCACGAACCGGTACTGATTTATAGATCAACTCATGGATCGGTCTTTGAATCGCTTATGTGTCGGGTCCACAACGAGTATGAATCCGGATCGGGTCTCGGTCTCCTGCAAGGGGTCTGGGGCTCACCGAACGAATCCGAAACGCTGCAACACGCAAGCGAACAAACAAATAAATATAAATATACACTTAACACACTCCCGAGCACACCGACACATACGTGTACCCCCATGTACACATAAACACACAATATATGTACAAACATACCCAACATGTATATATATATATACATACAAACTCACACACACATATCATGCATGCACATAATTAAATATACATCACCCAACATCATACTTACATATACAAAAATACATATACACACATGCATACACACGCGTATACACCCATGTATATACGTATACAAGTATACACATACATGCATACTATATGCATACATACCCACACTTACATACATACATATATACATACATACATACATACATACACACACACACACACACACACACACACACACACATATATATATATATATATATATATATATATATATATATATATATATATATATAACACATGCAGCCATCATGTAATATCCACAATAATACCCAAACACCCACATAATAAATATAGCCATGCACTTAATTAAATATACATACATAATAATATTCCCATGCATTAATACATGCATACATGCATACATACCCACAACCACACTCACGCACATAACCATACACATTTAATTACACTTCCATATTATTACAAGTTTACTCTTACACATATAAATGCACTAACCTCGGGGCGATTTGCAGCGCACCGACGGAGGCTCAGGCGGAGGTGGCGGGGGCCGCGGAGGGTGCAGAGGGTGTCGATGGATAGAGGATCTCGCCGTGAAGGGCGTGAGCGCGTTCGTGCTCACCGATGGCGATCAACGGTGACCCACGGAGAAACGGAAGATGGCATCCCACACAAATACATATACATATGCACTCACATAATTAATCAACAACACCTATATATATATACACAAACACATATATATTGTACACAAAATGAGAGTGGGGGAGAAAGAAACTCACGCAGGGAGGGTGTGCGACTGCTACTGGCTGCCGTGCTACTGGATCGGCGGTGGTGGGGGGGCTGCTGTCGTGGAACGCAGGGGGTGCTGGTGGTGGTTGGGGTTGTGCACCAGGGCTGCTACAACTAAGGGAGGGATCCAGGTTGCTCGGGGTTGTGTTGGAGCCGACCAAGGGGCTGCTGGGTGCTAGGGGGGACTGTTGTGCGCGCATTGGGAGGAAGAGGTAGCACAGGCCTGGGCATGGTGGAGGTGTACGGCATGATGATGCAGCCAAGGCTTGGGGGAGGCGCACTTGGGCTACCAGGGGGGATGCGGCTGGAAGAGGAGAAGGAGATGGAATTAGGGATTAGGTTTAGGATTAATGAAATGAGATTATACAGGTAAGTATAATGGGTTATGGGTATTGGGTCTAATTGGGTTTGGGTTGAAGTTGAGAAAATAGCCTATTGGATATGGGTTTGGGTCATGAGTTATAAGGTAAAGGGGTTACAGGGTTAAGGAAAATGAAAAGGATAAATGAAAGAATAATAATAATAACAACCATATTGATATTAGTTAACCAAATAATAATGATAACATTAACTAAATAATAATATTAACAAATTATAATAATCACACTTAGTAATAAAATACTAATAATAATAATCATGATGGAAGAATAATAATAGTAATAACTACCACTAATAATATCAGTAAATAATAAGTGATGCTATAAATAATATTAATAAGGAACTAAAAATACAGATAAGAGATAATGGTAAATATATATATAAAGCTAAAATACCATTTACTATCTTAAAAATAATTTGTATATTAATAATAATAATAATAATCACAAGAAAAGATAATAAATTAAGTTGATAAAAAATAATCAGTAAATCAAAATAAATACTTTAGGAAAAATATAAATACAGTATTACTAACTAGGGATATTACAATTATTTTACCCTAAATCATATGCACTTTTGCCACCGTGAATGTTTGACCAAGGATTTTTCAACTCTAACTCTTATGCCTTATATATATATATTTTTTATATTATGGCGGTAATATCCCTTAGTTCTATTAGGCTTTTTAATTTGCCCAAGTAACGACTCTTAGGTCAATGACTCGCAAACTGAATGGTATAGGGCACCAGGTGAGAAAACACTCCTAGGACTTGAAAACTAAAGAAAACAAGGTCACAAAACAAAAAATTTTATTTATGATATAAATCACTTTTAGGCGTGAATATTTATGCTTCATGAAGCACTAATGCCCAGCTTAATCAAACATTTATATATATATATATATATATAATATATATATATATATATATATATATATATATTTATTTATTTTTTTAATAAGGCACAAGAGTGTTTATTTTGAATCCTATGTGTGCATATGTATAAAGAATGCATATTTCATCAAGGTAAAAATCAAGACTAAATTAGTTTTTGAGTTTTTCTTCCTAAACCTAGAAATCTAATATATAATCTTATTTTACCAAGTATTAAGAAATCTAATTATGATTTCTCTAATCCTTAAAATTGAATTAATTTTTTACAAAAATAAATAAAATATTATTTCTTATTTGAAGAAGTGTTTTTTTGGTAAGAAAAAAAACTAAACTATGTTAGTATGATAGACGTTAAAACCCTCCCCCATTCCTAAATTGTGCTATGTCCTCATGAACATACACAAATACAGAGATAGAATGAGTATAGCATACGTGCACACAACGAACGAGTAAAGCATCCAATTCAAGCATACATAGTAGAATATGTGAAATAAATATGCTTGAATGAGAAACACTCACAGTACACTGAATAAGTCAGCTGCAAAAGCAACCCAAAGACTCTTGTGTATTTGAATGCATCCTCGCTTATCTTGTATAACTTACAATATTTTTGACACATAAGTTAGCGAAGAAGATACACAAAAGACTCGCTAAAACTGACTCGACTATGAAAAAAAGACTCAAAACTATAACAAGTATATACATATGTACAACTAAGGTCTCCCCCACACCTAGATTTTTCTAGGTCTCTTCCCTCAAGACCGCTTTCCATCATTCCAATGGTTCTCTTTAGTGGCGGAATTGGAGAAGTCAATTTTTTTGTTATCTTAGTTCTCATCCTCTCTAATTTATTTTTCACCTTCCTCGACCTCCTTCTACTCTTCTTCTCACTTTTTCTCCACAAATTTATCATTACCACACTGCATAATTAGAGTGTCCACAATATGATTGCCTAAAAATTTAAGCTCATCCTCAAACATTACCTCAAAACATGAATCAATAATTTCTTTAGGAGGTGTGTAACTGACCAAAGCATCCCTAATCGATTCATTCAAACACATAAGTTCATCTTTGAAGAGGTTATCAAAGTTTTGGTCAATCAGATATTCTTGAATTATGATTTCAAATGATTGATCATTGGTTGGCTCATCGAAAGTGAAGTTACTCAAATCAAGTTTTTTTTTCAAAGAGAACTCTAGATTTAAGATACTCAGCACACATCTTCTCACTAATAATATTGCACTCATCCTTAAACAACATATCAAGAAATAGAGGCCCATCATCTATACAGGAATCCTCACAACACGATTCAACTTGCTCCACAGGAGGTGTATGTGTAACCAAATCACCTCGAAATAATTCATCCACACACAGAGAATCATTGTCAAATTTTCACATTTCATGCACATGTACAACTTCCATAACATGCTTCTCATATTTAAGCTTTTCAACTCGATTCACGTGAAATGATGAAGTGGACTTGAAGGGTATCTCTATGGAATAAATAGACATGTAAATATGATCATCGATTTGCTCTTCAAATTTTAATGTTTTTAATTTTGTTCTCTTCATGAAAATAAATGTGCTTTAGAATTGAAGATTGCCCAGGAACAGAATGAGTAAACAAGGAATCTTTCACTTGCCCCCTTTGACTCAGTTGCTTGCCTATCTAGTTGGTCATTAATGTCATCAAGCACTTGCGTACAAGTTTTAAAAGTTTTCTCTTTTATTAGTTGTGTGTCCTTCTGATTGCCATTGAACTCAACTTGTGAAAGTTGATGGATCTCTTGAAATTGATCAGGATTTGGGGTTAAAATAGGTTGATTGAGGTGAGTCATAATCTTATCAATAGGCGCCTCCATGCGAGCACATGACTCGATCACTCACTGATGAGATTCTAGACTTTCTAATGTTCTCCTCATTTCCTCATGCTTATTATCAAATCCCCAAAAAGGTGGTGATGATTTAGTGTAGGACCAATTAGACTGAGTATTTGTATATGACTGGTCCCATGCAGAATCAGAATAATCCTAACACCCTAAATTGAAATTTGATGGATAGGGTTCGCTCACAGGTCCTTGAAATGTGTGGAATTGATTTTGATTTAGTCCTAATGAATACCATATTAAAGGACACTATTCTGAAGGATGAGACGAATTAGGCAGTGATTGCACCAAATAGGAGGATACGAGGTAAAAGATGAGATATTTTGTTGGGTGTAGTCATGAAGCTCGGAAGAGAGGTTGGTAGATGGAAAGGATGTTCTGGCCTATAAAATGAATCGTAACCAAATGAATATAGATAGGCCATAGCTGGATTTGGTGTTGGTGGTGAACAGTTTCTTGTTAACCTAGATGTAATTGGTTTCTTCACCATACTTGCATGCAAATCAATTAAAAATAATATAACCAATTAAAAATTAAAAATCAACCAGGCCTATTCTAAGGTAGACTTAGACCTAGACAACTTCTAACTTTAGATTATTCATGGAAGGTATATTGTAGTAATCTGATAACAAGTTAATTGGCCTGGTGGGTGAAAAGACTAGTGGGAGATATCCGTGCTTAGAGTAACGAGTCTAATTATGTCAAATCACTATTCTTTGAGGTTTCACCTTTTAATCCCCAATCTTAGACACCGATTAATAAGTGTTAAATTCTAACAACTTTCTCCTTAGGTCAATCTCTTAGTGAGTCTGAGATGTCCTAAGGCCAATATCTATTCAAATTTTAAATTAGGCTTAGGTCGTGAGTGCTTGGGATATAGTTTGTGGGCCAAGAGAGGGTAATGACTTCTCCATCTTATCTTCTTTTGGGATTTGCCCTTAATTTGATTTTGTGCAAAAGTGTGCAAGTATATAGATAAATAGCACTCCAAGCAATTTAAAATCACCAAAAAGTGTTTTCTAATCTAAATGCAATGCAGACTTACCTTCCATCCAGCACTCTTCAATAGTAATTTAAAAGAAATGAAATTAGATAGATGCCTATGATGCAAGTCTATCCGTTTTTTAAATAAATTAAGCAATGGATTACTGTTGATTATAGAATATTGTGCAAAAAAATAATCAAGAAGACTTAAAATCGCAGAGACCAAGTTTGCAAGGAGAAGAACCTAAAGAAGACTCAATAGGTGAATCCACCACCTGGCCGCATTTGTGCGGCTAGAGTTTGGAGTCTTGTACTTTGCTTTCTTGAGCAGAGGACAGGCAAGCAAGCAAGTTTTTGCAACTCCCAGTTCTTTTAATAATGTTCTTGCACACACAAATTGAGAACATTATGTATTAGTAACTGTACCGTTCTCTCTCCGGCAATGACTCCAAAATTTGATTGTGGTAAAACATAGTTTAGAAAAGATGTTATCTGAGAGTCGATGTTCTCTGATTTCTCACAATTTAATCGCAATAGAAGCGGCTAAGCGGGTTGAATCCACAGGGAGGAATGCGATGGAAGCTTTTCGGCACGATCTTCACTATTCAAGAAACAAAAGAAAGAGAGAAGTGTTTGTTTTGATGTTGGTTTATTTATAATATGAGAAAGATTCAAAGCTTACTAATTATCTAACATACCACTAATTTATTAACCTTTGACTAATCCTTCATTTTAATCTATATTTCAACCTTTGAGTGTATTTGCACGACTTCTATCCCTATGAGACAGTACGTCAAGGGGATAATCAAAACAAAGAAACCCTCTTAAATATACCTTGTGTCCCATATAGCCATTGACCGAGTATAAACAATCTGACTTGTCCAAAATGAGCATTTAAATTTCAACCACGCATAAAGATGAATTAAGGGTTTACCTAACATTTCCTTCCTTCGGAGAGCGTTCGGCTCATAGCTACATCAAGAGGATAATACAAACAAGGAAATCCTTATATATACCATGTGTCTCACGAGTAGTCATGGTCCCTGAAGAGCTGCAAAAATAGGTCTAAAGTGGGGATATCACCTAATGACAGATTAGATGCGTCTACTCTGAGTTGGGGCCCCAAATAAATTAGAGTGATGATCCGGTATCTTCGAGCGGGTAAACCCAGCAGTGGAGCTGACCTTCGTGTGGGGGAAATCTTATAGCAGAGCTGGCTCTTGAGTGGGAGAAATCCCATCATCATAATACAGAAGCTCCTGAGCAGAGGTATTCAATGCATCAGAATATGGTTGCTCTCGAGTGGGGAAAATCACACTCTCAGAATTTTGAAGGAAGTGACAAAGAGAAACTGTCGGGGATTCATCCGCCCCATAAGCTCAGATGAGGGAGCCCTTAGGCTAGTATTTGTACTCCAAGTGGGAAAAATCCCAACAATGAAACATTAATTGCCAAAAAGAATACAGAGAATATGAAAAGTGTATGTGATTGGTTTTGACTCTAAATCTTTGCAATTTAATGGTGGAGCGAGGGCTATAGGGTCGAATCTCAGGGAGAGATGCGATGGAAGCGTTTCGGTATTGTTATTTTCTTACACCATCTTTTGTTTGGAGAACTTAAAGAAAGAGATTGGTTGAAAGAAGTTTCGATTTGATATCAATTAAGAGAAAGATCACAACCTGCTAATAATCTACCACCATAAAGAAATAACATCAACTGGATATTACCTTCACGAACCCAAAACATGACAAATTACCCTAGGATTCAAGTAAAACACATAAAACAAATAACAAGATTCGAATTAAAATAATATTAATTAAAATTTAACATTAAAATATCAAGAAAATGATCAAGCATAGATTAAGAAAAATAATTAAAGAGTACTAGCAAGTAGTTCACCTAATTATCATCATTATGTGACTTCAAGATAAACCTAGGGTTTAAGCATGAATGAAATTTAATTGGGTTCTCTATTCAATACTATAGGTCCATGGTGGTGATATTAGCAAATCATGAAAAATAGATTTAGCACTCATGGTGAAAGAGAAATAAAGCATGATTTTTGAGTAAGAAGATTGCATGAAATAAAGAAGCAAAATAAAGAATAAAAGTAAGTAAATAATAAAGAAGTCATAAAAAGAACAAAATCACCTTGTATTGATATGTCACCTCAAATTACAATAGCTTCTCCTTCTTACAAATCTTCTTCAAAGTAAAAAAACTTGAAAATTACAATGAAAATTTAGAAAGAAAATAGCTTAACGAACTAAGCTTCAGCTTCTGAGACGCCTCTCCTCTGTTGATCTTCAGAGGTATTTATGGGAGATCCTAAAGTTAGAATCTTAGTAGAACACTTCCACCAAAACTCCACGCACGCGGCTACAGGATAGCCGTGTTTCCACGGCATTTCAGGAGAAAACGTGGCTAAGTTGGGGAGTCAGGGCACGCGTTTTGGGCTGCTTCATCTCATTCATTTATGTGAAGATCTATCCTCAGAATCTTAGTTTGATCCCCGAATTTTGAAATATTTCATTCTCCTAGATAACTTGAAGAGAAAATTATCTCTAAATCCGGTTAATTCAAATTTCTTCCCTTTATCTTCAATTTGTGGTGCACGCAACCGGAATTTGAATAGAAGTCCACTTTATCTTTATTTGGGATGAGGATTTATCTTGTTCTATCTTTTTCCTCCTCTAGATTTTAATTAAATTTATTTAAAACCTATTTTAAAATAGAATAGAATAGAAGCTTCCTTTATCATTCTAATTAATTTTTATTTCATAATAACTGTGGGTTTCTGAGCTTCTTTTGGGCTTTCTCTTGGATTATGGAGGTCTGCACATTACAAAAAAATAAATGAATTAAGTAGTAATATTTTATAAAAAATAAGTATGAAAATATTAATAAAAATATGCATTATTATTGACCAATCATACCGCCATACCTATCTTTTTTGCTCATCCTCAAGTAAAAAAACAAAAAAAATCTAAACTAACTCATCTAACCTAACTCAATTAAGCAGGAATCACGATTGCATTTAGCACGTGTAAAAAGCCGTTAAACCTCCAGGTTACCCGTAGAGTACGAGTTTTGTCTCGTAAGGGTTTCAGTGAATTACTGATTAGTCTACAATTTTGCATTATTATATCGCATTTTCCTACTATCGGTCTAAACCGTGTTTTGGTCTCTCTTACAGATAATCAAGATAAGAAGGGCAAAAGGGTAATAAGAGCTTAATTAAACCCATTTTTGAGTAATTAAATCTGGATTTCTTATAGGCCAAGTAAAGGAGCTTCTAAAAGATGCATTGAACTTAGACCCTTGCGCACGTCAGACGAACATCCAGGCGAAAATACCCTAAACCAAGTATACCAAGAAGGTCCTAGAAGAGATGGGGAACTTTCGCTAAAAACCAGGGACCTAAGTCCCTGGCTTGGCCACGAAAACGCGGCTATGGCCGTGTTTTCGTGGCCATATGGTGAGGCCACGTGTCGATCTTCGATGCGTGGCCCCGTCTCATCTTCTAGAAACCCTGTATGCCTATATACAGCCCTACAGAGTCCACGAACGGAAGCAGATTTGGATTTAGGCTAGATTTTCTCTCTTTGGTTGTAGGTTAGGATTTTCTTTCTTTTTTATTTTGTATTTTCAATTTGTTTTTAGATCTTGTTGGCCCAAGGTTACAATCACCCATGATTAGTGTATTTTGATGATTACAAAACATATTAGTTATTTGTACTAATAACATTTGTTGTTTAAGTGTGTTTCAGATTTCTATTCATTCTAGAAGTCTTCTCTCACAAATACAAGGATTTAGACTCAAGTCAACTCCAATTGGGCTCAAGGAACAAGTGTTGAAGATTATATGAAGAAGCCTATTGAAGATCTTGAAGTCCTTAGAAACATTGTAAGAAATAGAATGTTAAAGTTTGAGTATATGAAATTTGGCTCTAGGATTTGCACACACACTTGTTTCATATATTTCCTATGTTTTGAAAATGGTTATATCTAAGTTTTATGCCTTAGTTTATATATACATGTACCAAAAGCTTTATATCTTGAAAATCTTGTATAAAACATGTGTATAAACTATTTTCTGCATAATACTTAGCTGTATGTATTTTTAAAATATTTCTCAAAATTTTTCTAACTCAAAAAACCAGCCCAGTTTTCTGTTTCAGGCAACTCCGGCCGACCGGCCCGGTCGACCGGCGATGTGTCTGGACATGCACTGTTTGTGCATGTCTGTCGGTCGACCGGACCGGTCGACCTACGGAGAGCAAATTGCTCACAGTTTGTTTCGGTCGACCGGACCGGTCGACCGGAAGGAAACTGTGTTTCCTCTTTTGGGACGGTCGACCGGACCGGTCGACCGAGAGCCAACGGCTCTTTGCAGCTGGCCTTGCGGTCGACCGGACCGGTCAACCGCCAAGCCTGCTATAGCCTAACGGCTCTTTCCTCTTTGGGCTATTCTGAAAAACTATTTTTGTTTTCAGCTTTAACAGATTTTTGGAGAGTTGTTGGGGAGCTTTTTCAGAGAAAATAAGACCAAAAGAAATTGTTTTTAACCTATTTTTAACCCTATAAATAGAGGAGAAGTCTCTCTTTCATATTACTAAGAAAAATCCTCAAGTTTGTGTTGTTTTCAAAAGAGAAAAGAAAAGAGTTTAAAGCTTTCATTCCAATTCTTTTTTAGCTTGTTTTTCAGTTGTGTTTGATTACTAATATCACTCTACAACTGAAGTTTTTCTCACCACACTTCATAGAGCCAAAAATCCTATACTCATTCTATAGTGAAGTTGTAATAGAAGTGAGAGTGTTTGTAAAAGAGTTTGAGAAAAAGTGTAGTGATCTTGTTGTGATCACTTTGTTCTTGTAATCCTTTCCTTGTGGAGCAACCTCTTCGGTAGAGGTCCTTTGTACTCGGTGGAGCTCGGTGCTCGGTCTTCGGTAGACCAAATTGTAAAGGCGTCCTCGGTGGATAGTGGAAACCCTTCACGGAGGTGAAGGCGGGGAGTAGAGCGGTGGCTCGAACCTCGAAACAAATCACTTTGTTTGCGATTGCCTTTGCGTCTAATTCTTGCTTTACTTTTCAATAGCTCCTTATTGCTTTCTATTGCATACTTGTGATATTGTTTAATTTTCTTGTGCTACTATTTGCTTGCTTGTAATTCTTGCCATATATCATTGTGTTTGCATCATTCTTCATATCATCCATTTCATACTTGTGTGTGCCAATCCCGTACTCATCCAACAAGAGCTTCACATAGCGCCTCAACCCATATCAAGGGGAATCAAGAGGAGTTTAGTCCAGAGCCTCGCAAGAGGAATTCGGCTACACTTGTTGAATTGTACTAAGTTGAGCCTCACTTGTTTTAGGTTTCGCATTTAGAGAGTTAAAATTTTTAAGATTAGCAATCACACCTATTCACCCCCCCTCTAGGTGTTTTTCAATTGGTATCAGAGCTTGGACTCTAGGATTTGGTTTGACAACCTTAGAGAAGATCCTAATTTGCTAATCATTTCATTCATATTCATATAGTAAAAATGGCCGATGGAATTAAGACCCCTCCTAAGTTTGATGGACTTAACTTTCCCATATGGAAAGTTAAGATGACCGTGTTTTTGCAATCTCTAGGTAGCCGAGTTGCAAAAGCCGTGACTAAGTCCTTTAGTGTACCCCCCGGTGACGAATCCACTTGGTCCGAAATAGAGACTAAGGAATTCGATGCCAATGCCAAAGCTCACTATGCACTTCTACAAGCCCTTAATGATGATGACATTTCTAGGGTTATTCATTGCAAATCCGCATATGAGATTTGGTCACATTTGATAGTCACACATGAGGGGACCTCACAAGTAAAGAAGGCTAAGATTGACCTTCTTCGGTCCCAATATGAAACATTTAGCATGCAAGAAAATGAAACCATAGATGATATGGTTACAAGATTTACCAAGATTACTAATGGACTCTCTTCTTTAGGTGAAGATATCAACAATGATCAAAGAGTAAGGAAGATCATCCGTGCACTTCCTCCTTCATGGGAAGTCAAAGCAACAACCTTGAAGGAACTCAACGACAATGAAGAGATGGAGCTTATAGGTCTCATTGGGAACCTCAAAACCCATGAGATGGAAAGGAAAGCTAGGGAGGATATGGCTCCTTCCAAAAAGAAGACTATCGCCTTCAAGAGTCAAGCTACACACTCCGATGAAGACGATGAAGAAGAAGATGATGAGGAGCTCTCACTCCTTGTTAAGAATGTTCGGAGGATGTACAACAAGGCGAAGTACCAAGGTAGAAGAAGATGGCAAGGAGGCAAAGAAGAAAGAAGGATCACTTGTTTCAATTGCCAAAAGCCCGGACACATTGTTGCGGAGTGTCCGGACAAAGCTAAGCCCTCCACTTCAAAGAAGCCTTACAAGAAGAAGGCTATGAAGGCAACTTGGGATTCGGAGACCGAATCCGAGGAAGAAATAGACACCGCCAACATGTGCTTCATGGCTAATGAAGGCACAAGCAAGGTAACCTCTTCCCCTTCTCATGATAATGAACTTTCTATGGATGTGTTAGAAGAGGCTTTTGTTGAGTTGTCACAAAACTATGATTTCTTAAAGAAAAAGTATCTTAAAATAAAAAAGGATAATGAATCTTTAAGTCTTCAAGTTTTTACTCTTACAAAGGAAAAAGATGATTTGGTTTCCACTTTGGCCACTACCAAAAATGATTTTAAAAAATATAAGATTTCTTGCAAAGGTAAGGCCCCACTAATTGATTCTAATGAAGTTTCTATGCTTAAAGAAAGCTTAGACTCATTAAGTGTTGTTTTAAAAGATTGTGAGTTTAACAAGAAGAAAATTGAGGCTATGTTTCCTAAGAAACAAGCCCCAAAGAAAAATGCTCATGCTCATGTTCATGTTCATACTACACAACCTAAACAACATGGCAAAACCCCAAAACATGCTCACACTACACATACACATCATGCATTCATGTATGGTAGAGTGTTCTCATATTCACATTGTGGACGGAAAGGGCACTTAGCCAATTTTTGCTATGATAGATTAAACGTTTCACGTCATAATGTTTGGGTTCGAGGCACTAACTTTAAAGGACCCAAGAAAGTTTGGGTACCAAAATCAACAATTATGTTAAATGATGTAGGTACTTTCCAAATCCCAACGACGTAGAGGATTGTGGTATCTTGATAGCGGTTGCTCAAGGCACATGACTTGGGACATCAACAACTTTGCAACCCTATCAAGATATCATGAAGGTGGCACCGTCACCTTCGGAGATGACGCCAAGGGTAAAATCATCGGTATTGGTAATGTAAAACTTGGCACCTCTCCTTTAATTGAAAATGTAGTTTTAGTTGATGGCCTCAAGCATAATCTCTTGAGTGTTAGTCAACTTTGTGATAAAGGTTTTGATATTGTTTTTGATAATGTTGCTTGTAAAGTAATTGATAGAACTTCTAATGTTTGTGTATTTTCCGGTTTTCGTGAAAGTAATGTTTATATGATTGATATGTTAAATATGTCTTGTAATATTACTTGTTTGAAAGCCCTCGATGATGACTCTTGGTTGTGGCATAGGAGATTAGGGCATATTTCTTTTGATCATATTTCTAGGTTAAACACAAAGGAAATGGTGAAAGGTATTCCTTACTTGAATTTTAAAAAAGACCGAGTTTGTGACGCATGTCAATTTGGGAAACAAACTAAGTCTTCTTTCAAGTCAATTAAGGATATCATGACATCACGTCCCTTGGAGTTAATCCATATGGATCTTTTTGGCCCTACACAAACCAAAAGTCTAAGTGGGAATAGATTTGCTTATGTTTGGTTGATGATTTTTCAAGGTTTACTTGGGTTTTCTTTCTTGAACACAAAAATCAAGCATTTTCATATTTCCAAACTTTTAAGAAAAGAGTTGAAAAAGAAAAAGATGTTTCGATTTTGAGAATAAGAAGTGATAGAGGAGGTGAATTCATTAACCAACCCTTTACCACTTTTTGTGATGAACATGGAATAAAGCATGAACTTTCTTGTCCTAGAACTCCACAACAAAATGGAGTAGTTGAACGGAAAAATAGAACATTGCAAGAGATGGCTAGGACAATGCTAAGTGAATATGGTCTACCACATTATTTGTGGGCCGAGGCCGTAAATACATCATGCTATATATCAAATCGTGTTTTCTTGTGTAAAAATACTACTAAAACTTCTTTTGAAATGTATTTTCTAGAAAACCTAATGTTTCCTATTTTAAAGTTTTTGGTTGCAAATGCTTTGTTTTAAACACAAAAGATAATTTAGGAAAGTTTGATGCTAGATCTTATGAGGCTATTTTGTAGGTTACTCAAACACTAGTAAGGCTTATAGAGTTTTCATTAGATCATCATTGACTATTGAAGAGTCTATTCATGTTAAGTTTGAGGAATCTAACAAGTTTGTTAAGAATGTTGTAGAAATAGATGCATTGGATGAAGGTTTGGAGAAAGTGACCTTGGAGGATGCTTCTACTATGGGAGACAAACCAAAGGATGATGAAGGAAGCGAAGCTAAGGTGGAAGAGGCACAAGGAAATGAAAATCAAACACATGAGGTGGAGCCTACTCAACCACTACCAAAGGATTGGAGATACAATCCACATCATCCCAAGGACCTCGTCATAGGTGAAGTATCAAAAGGGGTAACTACTCGCTCTAGACTTCATGACTATTGTGGTAACTATGCATTCATTTCTCATATTGAACCCAAAAATGTCCTCGAAGCCGAGGCCGATTCATATTGGTTGCTAGCCATGCAAGAGGAGCTCAATCAATTTAAGCGCAACCAAGTTTGGCACCTTGTTCCTAGGCCCCATGATAGACCAACAATTGGTACTAAGTGGATCTTTAAGAACAAGTTGGATGAATCGGGTAATGTAGTTAGAAACAAGGCTAGGTTAGTTGCCCAAGGTTACACTCAAATCGAAGGGATCGATTTTGAAGAAACCTTTGCACCTGTAGCACGGCTTGAAGCCATACGGATGACACTAGCATTTGCCTCATATAAAGATTTCAAATTATTTCAAATGGATGTTAAAAGTGCTTTTCTAAATGGATTTATTGAAGAGGAGGTGTATGTTGAACAACCCCCGGGTTTGTTGATCCTACACATTCGGATTTGTTTTTAAATTAGACAAAGCTCTTTATGGTTTAAAACAAGCCCCTAGGGCTTGGTATGAAAGACTTTCTTCATTTTTGATTTCAAATGGTTTTAAGAAAGGTAAAATTGACACAACTTTGTTTACAAAACATGTAGAAAAGGATATTCTTATTGTGCAAATTTATGTGGATGATATTATTTTTGGTTCTACTAATGAATCTCTTTGCAAAGCTTTTGAGTCATGCATGAAGGATGAATTCGAAATGTCTATGATGGGGGAACTCAACTATTTCCTTGGACTCCAAATCAAGCAAAAGAAGGATGGGTTCTTCATCAATCAAGCCAAGTACACAAAGGAACTAATCAAGAGATTTGGGCTTGAAGGATCGAAAGTAAGCAAAACTCCCATGGCAACAACTACAAAGCTTGACAAGGATGAACAAGGTAAAAGTGTAGACATTAAATTATATCGTAGCATGATTGGTAGTTTGCTTTATTTGACGGCTAGTAGGCCGGATATTATGTTTTCCGTTTGTCTTTGTGCACGTTTTCAATCTTGTCCTAAAGAATCTCACATAATTGCGGTTAAACGCATAATTAGATACCTTAAGGGCACTATTGAAATGGGTTTGTGGTATCCTAAAACCGGATTATTTGAAATGAAGAGTTTTCGGATGCCGACTATGCGGGTTGTAGGGTAGATAGGAAGAGCACAAGTGGAACATGTCAATTCTTAGGTAATTGTCTTGTATCTTGGTCTTCCAAAAAGCAAAATTCGGTAGCCCTATCAACCGCCGAGGCGGAGTATGTTGTAGCCGGAGCTTGTTGTGCACAAGTTCTTTGGATGAAACATACTCTCCTCGACTATGATTTACACTTTGATCATGTTAAAATATTTTGTGATAATACTAGTACTATTCACATGACAAAGAATGCAAATCAACATAGTAAAACCAAACACATTGACATTAGGTATCACTTTCTTAGAGATCACTATGAGAAAGGTGATATTGTTATTAAATATGTTTCTATCGATTTTCAACTTGCCGATATTTTTACTAAACCATTAGACTATGCTAAATTTTCATTTATTTGTGGTGAGTTGAATGTTTGCATTATGGATTCTTAAAAATAAATTTTTTCAATTGGTATTTTAACCCTTTTTGATGTATGACAAAAAGGGAGAGAATAAGTTTAGTTTGATATTTAGTTTTGATATTATTTGAGTTTTATTTTATGAAGAAAAAGAAAGTTTGTTTATTTAAGTTTTTTTGACAAAACTTTTGTACATTGAATGCTTTATGTATTGTGCTTTCAATAGTCCAATTTTTTATACATAGCATTAATTGAGGGGGAGTTTTTCAAACTCCTCTTCCATGTTTATTTAAATAACCTATATGTTTTGTCATCATCAAAAAGGGGGAGATTGTTGGCCCAAGGTTACAATCACCCATGATTAGTGTATTTTGATGATTACAAAACATATTAGTTATTTGTACTAATAACATTTGTTGTTTAAGTGTGTTTCAGATTTCTATTCATTCTAGAAGTCTTCTCTCACAAATATAAGGATTTGGACTCAAGTCAACTCCAATTGGGCTCAAGGAATAAGTGTTGAAGATTATATGAAGAAGCCTATTGAAGATCTTGAAGTCCTTAGAAACATTGTAAGAAATAGAATGTTAAAGTTTGAGTATATGAAATTTGGCTTTAGGATTTGCACACACACTTGATTCATATATTTCCTATGTTTTGAAAATGGTTATATCTAAGTTTTATGCCTTAGTTTATATATACATGTACCAAAAGCTTTATATCTTGAAAATCTTGTATAAAACATGTGTATAAACTATTTTCTGCATAATACTTCGCTATATGTATTTTTAAAATATTTCTCAAAATTTTTCTAACTCAAAAACCAGCCCAGTTTTCTGTTTCAGGCAACTCCGGCCGACAGGCCCGGTCGACCGGCGATGTGTCTGGACATGCACTGTTTGTGCATGTCTGTCGGTCGACCGGACCGGTCGACCGACGGAGAGCAAATTGCTCACAGTTTGTTTCGGTCGACCGGACCGGTCGACCGGAAGAAGGAAACTGTGTTTCCTCTTTTGGGACGGTCGACCGGACCGGTCGACCGAGAGCCAACGGCTCTTTGCAGCTGGCCTTGCGGTCGACCGGACCGGTCGACCGCCAAGCCTGCTATAGCCTAACAGCTCTTTCCTCTTTGGGCTATTCTGAAAAATTGTTTTTGTTTTCAGCTTTAACAGATTTTGGAGAGTTGTTGGGGAGCTTTTTCAGAGAAAATAAGACCAAAAGAAATTGTTTTTAACCTATTTTTAACCCTATAAATAGAGGAGAAGTCTCTCTTTCATATTACTAAGAAAAATCCTCAAGTTTGTGTTGTTTTCAAAAGAGAAAGAAAAGAGTTTAAAGCTTTCATTCCAATTCTTTTTGAGCTTGTTTTTCAGTTGTGTTTGATTACTAATATCACTCTACAACTGAAGTTTTTCTCACCACACTTCATAGAGCCAAAAATCCTATACTCATTCTATAGTGAAGTTGTAATAGAAGTGAGAGTGTTTGTAAAAGAGTTTGAGAAAAAGTGTAGTGATCTTGTTGTGATCACTTTGTTCTTGTAATCCTTTCCTTGTGGAGCAACCTCTTCGGTAGAGGTCCTTTGTACTCGGTGGAGCTCGGTGCTCGGTCTTCGGTAGACCAAATTGTAAAGGCGTCCTCGGTGGATAGTGGAAACCCTTCACGGAGGTGAAGGCGGGGAGTAGAGCGGTGGCTCGAATCTCGAAACAAATCACTTGTTTGCGATTGCCTTTGCGTCTAATTCTTGCTTTACTTTTCAATAGCTCCTTATTGCTTTCTATGCATACTTGTGATATTGTTTAATTTCTTGTGCTACTATTTGCTTGCTTGTAATTCTTGCCATATATCATTGTGTTTGCATCATTCTTCATATCATCCATTTCATACTTGTGTGTGCCAATCCCGTACTCATCCAACAAGAGCTTCACATAGCGCCTCAACCCATATCAAGGGGAATCAAGAGGAGTTTAGTCCAGAGCCTCGCAAGAGGAATTCGGCTACACTTGTTGAATTGTACTAAGTTGAGCCTCACTTGTTTTAGGTTCCGCATTTAGAGAGTTAAAATTTTTAAGATTAGCAATCACACCTATTCACCCCCCCTCTAGGTGTTTTCAGATCTTATAGTAGGCTGAGAGATTTAGAGAGAGATAGAGAGATATTGATGTAATAGATGGTGACAATCTATGTAAAGGTGTCTCCTTTCTTCTCCAATGTAATCTTCTCCATCTTCTACATGATGTTTAGCTAATCTTTTCTTCTCATGGCAATCTAACTACTAACCACTAACCATCTAACCACTTACTTGATAATCCGCATGAATCTAATAGCCTCTACAAGGCCTTGCTCTTGCAAGAGCCATTGATGGCTCATGATGATGGATTCTAACATTCTAACATTTCTAACACCTAACCCAATAATTTGCTAACTTGCAATGTCTTCTTTATTTCATGCTCACCTCTAACAGATTTTGATGATTTAATAGTAGCTTGCAACTTGTTATGTGGTATGGATGTATTGTTTGAATGTAAAAGAACAATCTTATGGGCCATGCTCTGTATCGTCTCTTGAAGCCAAGGATTAGTGATGGCCAAGGATCATGTGAGGCAACTATCACTAAGAGGCTAACATGGTTAGTGGAGTAATTAGTAGTTAGTAGCCATGAGTTTTCTTTTACTTTGTTTTAAAATCAATTCCAAACTCTTTTATCATTTTTTTTATCGTTGTTTTACCATCTTCTTTGTTCACCTTAGTTTCATCTGCTTTTCTATTTTATTTTACAAATCACTTCTCTTTTATTTCCACATCGTCGCTTTCATCGCTCTCCTCACCTATCACTTCTGAATTTTCTTTATTTTTCTTTTTCTAATTCTTTAACAAAGAAGAAATTGTTAACAACCAACGTGGACATAAACTGTTAATGCTTCTATTGCCTCCCGTCCTGTGAATTGACCCGTTGAGCCAATGCTTATAACAAAAGTATCGAGGGAACATTAGCACATACAAGCTTTTCATTGATTTCATATTACATGTTTTCAAGTGCTCGTTCCGCCCCGATCAAAGTTTTGGCGCCGTTGCCGGGGATGGGAATGGTTTTAATTTCACGTTTTTGTTAACATTTTCTTCTCTATTTTGTTATGCTGGTATTTTTTGTAGAAATTGAACATTGCAGAACTCTCCTTTGCTTGCATGTCCCTGCTCTAGAAAGTAGGGACCCTGCTTCTAAAACTTTGCCGCGGAAATCAAATTAAAGCCGCGAGAACGCGACAGTTTTATGGAATTTGTGCTTTATCTTTTGCAGGGAATTTGCAAGTTGCATATATTATTATTTTCTGCTGCTAATTTTCTGCTTTAATTGCCTACACATTGCAATAATTAAAGAATTAAAATACGGTATTTTGACACCTTTTAAACGGTTTAGACATTTGCATTTAGGCACGTGTCAATTCAATTCCAATATACTGTATTTTGCTCTGTTGTTGTGATTTGGATTGAGGCGTACAATGGCATTGCATATAGCATAGGACAAACACGTAAGTGATTTATCACTTTGTATTTAACTCTTATCTATATTGCACACTGCACGAATTGAAATTAAGGGAAAAACCCATACAAGATAGGGTGGGGATTTAATCAACCTTCCTTAGCCCAAAAACCACCTCCCCACTCACACAACCCCAGCCCTAATAAAAATTGATAGACATTGGCCCCTAGGGACATCTTGGACTCATTAAGAGATTGACCGAGGGTGAAACTTGTTTTAAATCTTACTTTTATGAAATCAGTGTTTAAGGTTGGGGATTAAGAGGTTACGTCTCAAAGATAACGTGGTTTCACGTAATAAAGGCCCGTTGCTTACGCACGGATACCTCCCACCGTATTTTGCCCCTACTTGGCCGATTAGCTTGTGGTCAGATTCATACAACAACCTCCCCTGGGTAATCGACTAGTTAGGAGTCGTCTAGGTCAACCTTAATATAGGCTTGGTTTTGATTTTTCTTTTCTTTTTGTTTGTTGTTTGTTCATTCATTTTTGTTTGTCATTGTTTGTGAAATGGAATTCAACAACAACAATTCTTTCAATCATAATATGAATCCATATTTCACACTGACCTCATTTGATTCGGATAATTTCAACCTGGCCTTTTACAATATGAACCAACTAAATACACGGGTTGGACTTGTCCGAATCAATACAACCCATACCCACAATCTTATGACTATAATTTTCAAAATAATTTCAACTCTTCACAGAGTCAATGGGAATTCACCTCTGTAAGTACACATAGAGGGGGTGAATAGGTGTATGACTAATCTAATGACACATAATGTGAAATTAAAAATTAATTGCAACACACTTAGTGTAACCAAAGAGTGTAGCCGAATTCCCGATGAAGGACTCTGGACTAACTCCTCTAAATTCCTCTAAATAAGAGTTGAGGTGCTATGTAAAGCTCTCTTGGTTCAACACAAGTATGAGACACAATCAAGCACAAACATATATATTATATGAACAATATGATGCAATGCACAATATAAGAGAGAAAGTAAGAGATAGTGGATCAATCGCAAACAACAAGATATGTTTCGAAGTTCGAGCCACTGCTCTACGTCCCCGCCTTCACACAGAAGGATTTCCACTATGTCGTCCACACAAGACTTCCCACACAGGGAACCTCCACTGAGGATTTGGGTAATACAAATCGGGGGTCTCTCCAATAATACAACCTCTACACAAGAGGCAAGGCACAACACAAATCACCTCTACACTTAGAGGGATGGGCTCTTAGCCAAATAAGATCAACCTCACAATAGAGGGATAAGGCTTAAAGCCCCAACTCCAACAATCGCCTCTTCACTAAGAGGGGTACCAACACAACCTCCACAATCAGCTCTCACTAGAGAGATAACAACACAAACACCTCCCACTAGAGGGATATCACAAAGTAAGGAGGGTTTACAACTCTTGGTGGTATCAACAACCACAAACCAATTTTCTCACAAAATAGATCCTAATAGATAGAATAGATAGATAGCTCAAGTGTGAGATTATAAAGAGTTTGGAAAACTAAATCACAAAGAAAAACTCTTAGGAAAACTTTTAGATAGCTATAGAAATGAAGAACAAAAACAAATTCCCAAAGACTCTATTTTTCTTTGATTTTTCCAACCCTTTAAAAAAATAAAGATTGATCTTTTAAACCCAAAAACTCTTTTAAAACTTGTAGCTAAAACACTTAAGAAGATGAGGATTTTTGCTCTTAAAATTGTAGGTTGAAACAGCCCAAAGAAGCGGGTATTTATAACCCAAAACAAAATCTGCCTGTTGGCAGCAGCAAAGGGCAATTTTGCCCATCCGGTCGACCGGCCAACGGTCAATTTTCTAACCGTTGTATCACCGGTCGACCGCCTGGTCGACCGGGACTGGATACAGAGAGCAACAGCTCTCTGCTGGTCGGCTGGCCGTTCTACAGGGGCCATTTCCAGAGAGCAGAGCTCTCTGGACGGTCGACCGCCCGGTCGACCGGCCCACCAACCCAAGCTGGCGTGCACGTTTGTGCACGTCGGTCGATCAGACTGGTCGACCGTCTTCTGCAGCGGTCGACCAGACTGGTCGACCGATAGAAGGCCAGTCCAGGTTTTAGGGATGTAAAAAACTTGACTTTTTATTATCAAATAAATCTCATAAAATCGCATAAATTTCACAAAAATATGTTCTTATAAGATCTTTGAAATACAAATATATGTGAAAAAAATTCAACACATATTATAAACAATTGAACCATTTTTGTGATATAGAATTTGGCTTAAATCCAAAATCGATATTTTTCAAACAACCAAACTTTGAAATGGAAATCCGATTTTCTAAAACACGTGTAAATAGAAGAACATGATATTGAAACAATTTGAAGCATATTGTATATGGATAGAATCCAATATACATGTAAAGATATCTATCTATGTTTTTGACATGAAATCCGAAATTGGTTAAACCGAAAACCAAAACCAAACATTTAAACTTGTGTGTGTATGTGAACTTGAGCATATCAACACTATCTAATCTTTACACAAAATCTAAACTATTAATCTAAACAAACCAAAGTCTTCTTGTAGAACTCTGTCTTCAAGTCGACTCAATCAAAAAATGATCCAACCAGCTTGACTCCAACCGAGTGCAATATGCGATCTTGACGCTCGAGCTCTTGAATCAATATGTAAAAGCTCCAAAACTCCTTTGTTGAAGCTAATCACCTACTAATAACTTGATCAAATATCTGAAACTAAATATCACAAGATTATTAGTAAAGTATAACTACATGAGTTAATCATCATCAAAACTAGAGTTATGAGCCTCTGGGCCAACAATCTCCCCTTTTTGATGATGACAAAACTCATGGAGTTATATATGCATGGATTAGAGTTAAGCTTCATAGAAGCTCCCCCTTAACTCATGCATAGCAATAAACATAAAAATATACACTAAATGCTCAACATAAACATGCATAAACATGCATACTAAACATGAAAATAAATAAACATGCTCTGATATCAATTGCTCTTATACCAATTGTAAAAGTAAACAAAAGTAAACATGCATATATAAATCTCCAAATTTCTCTCCCTCTTTTTGTCAAATCATCAACAAAGCGGCACAAAATAAACTCAAAACAAATTTTCTTCTTTTGGTCAAAGCAAACAATAAAGTTATATATATGCGATATACATTCATGAAGAAGAGAGACGTAAAGTTAACTCCCCCTGCAAACATGCATTTATATAAAAAGAGAGGATTAAACCCTAACCACATAAAGCATAATATATAATGTATAAAAGGAGATGTGAAGCTCCCACTATACACGTGTAAGACATACCAAAGAGAGTTCAATCACTTCAATATGAAAAGTACACTCAACATGAATCTATATATATAGAAATGATGTTAACTTCCCTTGCATATAAGCAATAAATATCAAAATATTATGATACTAAATTATGATACAAATAGAAACTAAACAAAATTTGAAGGTACCAAAAGATACCAATTGAAAATGAAATGTAAAGATTGATACCAATAGAAAATGAAACATTTTGTGTTTTTGATACCAATTGAAACATAGACATATATTGTTAATCTTGATACCAATTGTAAATATTAGTACCAATTGAAAATATTTATAATTTTGATACCAATTGTAAGAATATATATGTATTGTAAGTATTGATATCAAATGAAAGTAAAAACCAAATTTTAGGTAAACACAACTCATTTCAATAAAGATACCAATATAAAATGAAGCATGATACCAATTGAAAAACATAAACCAACCTTTTAGTTAAACACTAAAATCATTTTGCAATAAAGATACCAAATAGAGAATAATATCAATTAAGATTCTTGATACTAATATTGAAAATGAAACATATACCATTGAAAATTTTTTCATTAGGAGCATAGGGAACCAATTGAAAAGTAATATATCAATATCATTTTTAACATAAAGAGTGGGAGTAAGATACCAATTGAAAATAAAAGCCGATTGAAAGAAAAAACATGAATTTTCTCCATCTTTATGAAATACAAATGAAAATGATGCAAAAGTTTGTATAAGATACCAATTGAAAAATAATTGTCATTAAGGACTAAACCAAGCTTAGCATAACAAAATTTGTGCTCTAAGATATAAAGATATAGTAAGCACAATCAAATCATATATATGTATGAAAATATAAATACCAATATAAATGATACTATTGGAATTGAAGCATACATATATAGAAAACACAAATATGAGTATACAATAAAAAAAAAATGTCAATTGTGATATCAATTGAAAGCACAATGAGGATCAAGTGTATAACTCATAAAGACCACCCTATCATGCACAAGTTAAAATGATTTTCAATTTGAGCATACAAGATATGGTCGCCCATCCAATCACCCTTCGATGGAAGGGGTTTTCAAAAAATAGGATTTGAAAATAATTTTGACAAATTTGAAAACTCTTCCAAAATGAAGAAATACGCAACTAGTTTTATGATAAACTTGAAAAACTAGTACGAAATCCTTCAAGTAAGGAATAAAATAAGAATATATCCATGAAAATATAAAAATCGCATAATCATCAACACTCAAAGTCTATATAGCACATATAATACTCATGAAAATAAGGTCATAAGAAAACATCAAATAATGTGAGTGTACAAAGTTATGTAATCAATAAAATCATAGAATGAGGCATTTAAGCCCAATATGAAATACCTTTATCAAAATTATTAAAACTAAATCTACTTCAAGGTATATGTATGTTTAGTCTAAACTAGAAGTATACATACATATCCAAACACAATTGAGTCCATAAAGAAATTTTGCATGAAACACAAATGACTCAAGGGTATACATGTATATCTTAAAGTTTTAACAAAATTACCATATACATGAAGCTAAATACATATTCATACAAAACAAGTCCAAAAATAGGGAATACAAATTAGAATGCACTAATCATCAAAACTAGGCTATACTAGTACATCTAATGGGTACAAATGAGCAATTAAGCACAAACATATAATAATCAATTTGTGGCTCACTAGTTGTACAAGTATATACACAAGTTTTAATGAATATTACATTTAAACATGTAATCAAAATATGAAGCATAAAACAAAACATAAACTAATATGATCATTAAGTAAATGCACATGTCTTAGATCTATGATATACACAATAGTTAAACTATAGTGAGAACACAAAAATATAAGTCCATATAAACATGGGTGTATCTCAATTACTATGCATGTATGTCATAAGTCTAATCATCATGACATTTAATGTAATAATCATGAAAAATCAAAACATGCTAAAAATTATCAATATAGAAGCATGTAAACTAAATGGGAGTTAGAGATCACTACCAAAATCATTAGGGTACATCTCTGTATCTCCAAACCATGGTGGTCCTCCTACCAAACTTTCCTTGAAAGTGATGCATCCAAAATTGTCACCGTTTAGCTCAGAATGCATTCACCTCAAGGCACTAATGCCCTCACGTCAAGTGAGAACCCACACCTACATCAAATAAAATAGGAGTGACTTTTGGTACCCATACCTTATCGGGTCCATAGAGGTTAGCACCTTTCCTAACCCAAACAAACTTATTTGCAAAATTTGAATCATGTAATCTATCATAACAAAATTTTACAAGGTGGCCCTTACGTCCACAATGTGTACAAGTGTACACATGAGCATACATGGTGTTATGTGCATGAACGTGGGAAGCATATGTATGTCGTGGTTTGTGTGCATGCATAGGTGGAACTTGTCTCTTGCAAAACATGAATTCCAAACGTGTGTGGTTCATGACACATTGGCTCAAAGTGGAGCCCAAACAATCAACACTCTTCTTTAAAGCATATATATCATTTGCAATAATAGAAGAAGAGGTGGAGCATGCTATAGGTATACTAGGTGGTGAAGCTACGCTAGCATGACAAACATGTGAAGACAAATCATTTTTCAAAGATTTATTTTCGTTAGAAATCAAATCCAAATCCTTTGAAATAGAAATAATTTTGTTTTTTAAAGAATCGTTTTCTTTTAAAACAAAAACAAGTTTTGAAGATAGAACTTCATTTTTCTTTAAAAAGTCATCACAAGTATTTTTATTTTTCAAGATTTTATTTTCTTTTAGGGCAAGGTCAAGTTAGGATTTCAATGAGTCACGTTCATTTGAAATCTCAACCTTCTCTTGCAAAGCCAAATCAAGTTTGAAACCAAATCCTTATTTTCTTTATTTAATTTAAAGGTTTTCTTTGTCAAGCGTTGGTATTTTTGTAAGAGTTTTCACAAACAATAGATAGTTCTTCATTTAAGACATTGGCATTAACATAATCATCGCCGGGAAGAACTAGCACTATCATCTAGTTGAGTTTCTGAATTTACCTCAAGGGAGTTATTCCTTGAACTATGTAGAAAGCTTGTTTGGATTCATCCTCACTAGATTCCTTCTCCACAATGTTTGGCATTTGAAGTTTTGGAGAGGTCAAAGTGTTCCACACTACAAAAGTGGAATCACAATGAGAAATCATAGACAAATATTCTTTTCTTAGAGTGCTTCTAAGTGCCTCAAGGGCTTGTGCATTGGCCTCTATATGCTTGCTATTACCAAGATAGGATTTCTTGGTAGCGGCAAGGAAAACATGCAATCCTAGAGATTTTAGGTACATACTCATCCTATGCTTCCACATAACGATGTTAGAAACATCAAACTTAGGAGGTGCAAGATAATCCATGAGTGTGTGTAAACAAGTATGTGTGCAAATACAAATCTAGATTAGCAACCAAGATCTCACTCCTAGGTGGTTAAACCTAATATCAGGAGCATAGGGTCTGATACCAATTGTAAGTACACCTAGAGGGGGGTGAATAGGTGTATGACTAATCTAATGACAAATAATGTGAAATTAAAAACTAATGTAATACACTTAGTGTAATCAAAGAGGGTAGCCGAATTTCCGGTAAAGGGCTCTGGACTAACTCCTCTAAATTCCTCTAAATAAGAGTTGAGGTACTTGTAAGCTCTCTTGGTTCAACATAAGTATGGCACACAATCAAACCCAAGCATATATATGATATGAACAATATGATGCAATGCACAATATAAGAGAGAGAGAGAGAGTAAGAGATAGTGAATCAATCGCAAACAACAAAATATATTTGAGGTTCAAGCCACTGCTCTATGTCCCCGCCTTCACACAGAAGAATTTCCACTATATCGTCCACACGGGACTTCCCACACAGGAAACCTCCACTGAGAATTTGGGTAATACAAACCGGGAGCACACAACTTCTCTCTCCAACAATACAACCTCTACACAAGAGGCAAGCCACACCACAAATCACCTCTGCACTTAGAGGGATAGGCACTTAGCCAAACAAGATCAACCTCACAATAGAGGGATAAGGCTCAAAGGTACAACTCTAACAATCGCCTCTTCACTAAGAGGGATACCAACACAACCTCCATAATTACCTCTCACTAGAGGGATAACAGCACAAACACCTCTCACTAGAGGGATATCAAAAAGTAAGGAGGGTTTACAACTCTTGGTGGTATCAACAACCACAAACCAATTTTACCACAAAATAGATCCTAATAGATAGGATAGATAAATAGCTCAAGTGTGAGAATATAAAGAGTTTGAAAAACAAAATCATAAAGAAAACTCTTAGGAAAACTTCTAGATAGCTATAGAAATGAAGAACAAAAACCAATTCCCAAAGACTCTATTTTTCTTTAAAATTTTCAACCCTTAAAACAAATAAAGATTGATATTTTAAACCCAAAAACTCTTTTAAAACTTGTAGCTAAAACACTTAAGAAGATGATGATTTTTGCTCTTAAAATTATTGGTTGAAACAACCCAAAGAAGTGGGTATTTATAACCTAAAACAAAATCTGCCCGTTGGCAGCAGCAAAGGACAATTTTGCCCTTCCGGTCGACCGACCAATGGTCAATTTTCTGATCGTTGTGCCATCGGTCAACTATCCGGTCGACCGGGACTAGATACAAAGAGTAACAGCTCTCTGCCGGTCGACCGGTCGATCGCGGGGCCATTTCCAGAGAGCAGAGCTCTCTGGATGGTCGACCGCCTGGTCGACCGGGCCACCAGCCCAAGCTAGCGTGCACGTTTGTGCACGTCGGTCGACCGAACTGGTCGACCGACTTCTGCAGCGGTCGACAGGACCGGTCGACCGGAGAAGGCCAGTCCAACTTTTAGGGATGTAAAAAACTTGCTTTTATTATCAAAAAAAATCTCATAAAATCACATAAATTCCACAAAAATATATTCTAAGATCTTTGAAATATAAATATGTGTGACAAAAATTCAACACATATTATAAACAATTTGAACCAATTTTGTGATATAGAAATTTGGCTTAAATCAAAAATCGGTATTTTCCAAATAACCAAACTTTGAAATGGAAATCGGATTTTTCCAAAACACATGTAAATACAAAAACATGATATTGAAACAACTTTGAAGCATATTGTATATAGATAGAATCCAATATACATGTAAAGATATCTATCTATGTTTTTGACATGAAATCCGAAATCGGTTAAACCGAAAACCAAAACCAAACATTTAAACTTGTGTATGTATGTGAACTTGAGCATATCAATACTATCTAATCTTTACACAAGATCTAAACTACTAAACTAAATAAACCGAAGTCTTCTTGTAGAATTCCGTCTTCAAATCGACTCGATCAAAACATGATCCAACGAGCTTGACTCCAACCGAGTGCAATATGCGATCTTGACGCTCGAGCTCTTGAATCAACATGTGAAAGCTCCAAAACTCCTTTGTTGAAGCTAATCACTACTAATAACTTGATCAAATATTTAAAACTAAATATCACAAAATTATTAGTAAACTATAACTATATGAGTTAATCATCATCAAAACTAGAGTGATGGGCCTCTGGGCCAATAACCTCCCCGAGTTAAATTTTCAATCTCCTTGTCCGTCGTATCTACCTTGTCCACAAATCTCACAATATTCATTCCCCGATTTTGCTTCCTATACTCCTTTTCTAGAAGCACCAATTGAAGAAAAATTTGAGATAGAAAAGAGTGTAGAAGCCATGTAGGAGGCCGAACGAAAATTTTAGAAAATGTTTGCCTCCCCAAATCCACACTATATTGAAGGTTCATACTCAGTCCCACCAGTTCAAAATAGAAAACCATCAATCTTGGAAATGAGTATGTGTGAGTCCGAACAACAAACACAAAATCTGATAGACTCACGATTTCACCATAATTTTCAAAACAAATCTTCATCTTTTCAAGCCCAATCAAAACAAAACGATGAACCAATCGACTATAAAAAGATACTTGAAATCATAACTCAAGCTCAAATCGCTCATAAACATGACAAAGGTATGATGGTCAAAAGTCTTCAGTCTCATCCTTTGACCTTTCTTGATGTCACTAACCATTCTGTTAGAGTCAAAGAATCATGTTGTTTTGAAAATCAAGATTCAATTTCAGTTCACCCATTTGAACTTGACCAAACTCTGACTATTGAAAATCCATTGACATTTTTGTAAGTTATCCTTTCCTGAAATTGAACTTGAGCATGAATATTATCCTAAACTTCAACTTGGTAATTCAATTTCACTTCCTGATTCAATATTGACTGAGGTGTTTTTACCTGATTTCAGGCTTTTTCCCGAGTCAACATTGGATCAGTGCCAATCCATTATGAAATTGAATCACCAATCATTTATGATCATCATATTGAACTTGACCAATTTCATACTTTTTAAAGTCCCATTGACACGTTGGCAAGTTCTAATTTTTATGAAATTGAACTCAGATAAGAATGTGACTTTGATCCTCAAATTTGTGATTCAGTTCAAATTTTTGAATTAATATTGACTCCAATTTTATTACCCAAATTGAGCAACATTTTAGAGTCAGTTTTGGTTCCCATACCTGTCATTCTTGAACTGAAATCACCAACCTTAGGAAGTCACATTCTATCATGAGAAAATGAATGTGGACTTGAGTTTCATCTTCTTGATTTGGACCCACTTTCTGAACCAATCTTGACTCCTAAACCTTTACTTGACTTAAGTCTTTTCCTGAGTCGGTATTAGTTCCTGTACTTCCTGAGTCCAAATCAATCATTCCATTCTGGGACAAGGGTCTTGATAGATTTGACTATGAAATTATTTTGAAAATTTGAAAATTAGATAAGGTAAAATTCTTAATAAAAATCATCCATGTATACATCATAATACTGGATTGTATTATAGAGGTCTCTGGTGGGTTTCTTCGGACTCCACACAAATTAGATTGGGCCACATTTCGTGGACCAATCAGACCACCACCGGAACCACCACCTTGAGGTGATTTTTCTTCCCTCTCTATTTGTTTCATGCATACATACATCAGATGCATTAACAATAATACATGAGATAAGTGTGGGGGAGGGTTTACTAACATAGAGTTTTTAGATTTTCTTTCTTTTACACTTTCTTTAGGATATTCTTAAAATTTCCTTTGTATAGGATTTTTTCCTTTCTTTAAAAAAAAAACTTTTTGAAACAAGAGACAAAGTTTTGATCTATTTTAAAGAAAATTAAGATGATCTTAGAAATTAAGAAAGCATTACATTATGACATCTTAAACCTAGTTGAAATGATGGACCTTGTTTAAAATTATAGGTTAAGTATAAAAGATTGGGGAGATAATTTTATCTTGAATTTTTTGCCTTAGATAATTTGCAATTTTACACAAACACAATTTTTGTGATGGAAACAAAGACCTAAAATGCCATAAAGTAAAAATAAATAAAAAGAAATATATATATATATATATATTATATACGAAAAAAATCACTTATTAAGCTGGATAATTATGTCTCAAGAAGCATAATTATTCACGCCTAACAGTGGTCAAAATAAACAAATAATCCCCTTTAGTTTTGTGGCTTTGTTTACTCTAGTCCTTAAACCCGATGGATGTTTTCTCATCTGGTGCCCTAGGACCGTCTGGTTTGGGAGTCATCGGTTAAAGGCTCGCTACATAGGTGAACTAGAAAGCCTAATGAAGCTAAGGGAAGAAGAAAAATATATATATATATATATATATATATATATATATATATATATATATATATATATATATATATATATAAATGGCTTGATGGTTAGAATTGAAATCCCAGAAATTTTCGCTATCACAAAGTGCATATTATCTAGGTTTTATGAAGGATAAAATATTCAATCCAATTTTGAATTCTTACCTTAATTGAAGACAAGATCTTGCATATAGACTAAGTTTAGGGGAGAATATTTTTTGGTGGACTTATGATCTTAGATCACTTATATATTTGCAAGAATATTTCGTAAACTTGTCTCTCTTTCAAAATGCGTTTTCAAAATACTAATATTTGTCTTCTATCTTTATGAATTTTGCGGGTACAATCCGATAAAAACCCTCAGGAGACAAAACTCCTCCTCTAGGGGTAACCTGGAGGTTTAATGGCTTGTTGCACGCGCTCAGTGCATTCGCGTTACCTGCGAAAGTGGTGTAATAACATTTGTAGTGCAGTTTTTCATTTTCTTGTTTTGCTTAAGACGATCAAAAGATAAGTGTGGGGTATGATTAGTCTACAATTCTGCATTATTATATTACATTTTCCTACTGATTTATGAATAAAATGTCGGTCTAAACCGTGTTTTGGTCTCCCTTGCAGATAATCAAGACAAGGAGGGCAAAAGGGTAATAAGAGCTTAATTAGACACATTTTTAGGTAATTAAATCCAGATTTCTTGGAGACCAGGTAAGGGATTTCTAGAAGATGCATTGAACCTAGACCCTTGCGCACGTCAGACGAATATCCGGGCAAAAATACCCGAAACCAATTATACCAAGAAGGTCCTAGAAGCGACGAGGAACTCTCGCCAAAAACCAGGGACCTAAGTCCCTGATTTGGCCGCGAAAACGCAGCTATGACCGCGTTTTCACGGCCATATGGTGGGGCCACGCGTCGATCTTCGACGCGTTGCCCCGTCTCGTCTTCTAGAAACCCTGTATGCCTATATGTAGCCCTGCAGAGTCTCAGAACGGAAGTAGATTTGGATTTAGGCTAGATTTTCTCTCTTTTGCTGTAGATTAGGATTTTCTTTCTCTTTTGTTTTGTATTTTCATTTTGTTTTTAGATCTTATATTAGGGCTGAGAGATTCAGAGAGAGATAGAGAGATATTGATGTAATAGATGGTGACAATCTATGTAAAGGTGTCTCCTTTCTTCTCCAATGTAATCTTCTCCATCTTCTACATGTTGTTTAGCTAATCTTTTCTTCTCATGGTTATCTAACTATTAACCACTAACCATCTAACTACTTACTTGATAATATATATGAATCTAATAGCCTCTACAAGGCCTTACTCTTGCATGAGCTATTGATGGCTCATGATGATGGTTCTAACATTCTAACATTTCTAACACCTAATCTACTAACTTGCAATGTCTTCTTTATTTCATGCTCACCTCTAACCGGTTTTGATAATTTAATAGTAGCTTGCAACGTGTTATGTGGTATGGATATATTGTTTGAATGTAGAAGAACAATCTTATGGGTCATGCTCTGTATCGTCTCTTGAAGCCAAGGATTAGTGATGGCCAAGGATCCATGTGAGGCAACTACCACTAAGAGGTTAGCATTGTTAGTGGAGCAATTAGTAGTTAGTAGCCATGAGTTTTCTTTTACTTTGTTTTAAAAACCAATTCCAAACTCTTTTATCATTTTTTCTATCGTTGTTTTTACCATCTTCTTTGTTCACCTTTGTTTCCTCTTCTTTTCTATTTTATTTTCCAAATCACTTCTCTTTTATTTTCACATCGTCACTTTCATCGCTCTCCTCACCTATCACTTTTGGATTTTCTTTCATTTTTCTTTTTCTAATTCTTTAACAAAGAAGAAATTGTTAACGACCAACATGAACATAAACTGTTAATGCTTCTATCGCCTCCTGTCCCTGTGGATTCGACCCGTTGAGCCAATGCTAGAACGGAAGTATCGAGGGAACATTAGCATATACAAGCTTTTCATTGATTTCATATTACACATTTTCGAGTGCTCGTTCCGCCCCGATCAATTACACCTACAAAATCCATAAAAAGAGAAAAATAAAGTGTTAGTGTTTTCAAAATTTATTTTTGAAAGAGAGAAAATATTTGAAATATTTTTGATAAAATCAAGTAATCTATATGTTTTAGGATCACCAAATTATTCATTTCTATACTTAGCCTCGGTACAAATATTTATTATCAATTTAGGTTAGGATTAAAACTGAATTTCTCACTTAGTCTATTATTTTACCCTAAGTCATATGCACCTTTGTGACCATGAATTTTTTTGACTCGAGATTCTTTAACTTCAATTCTTATGCCTTATATATCAATATGTGTGTGTGTGTGTGTGCGTGTCTATATATATAACTTTTTTTTCTTTTTTTTTTGAAGAAGTTCGAAGTATTACCACTTCATTGCCCTTTAAGCACTTTTTTTAATATGTATAACTCATCTAATTTTCTTTTGTATAAGTATCAAGGCTTCTTGAGTCCCTTATACCTAACTAATTGATTATTAGATGTGTTAAATATATATATATATTATATTATATATTTTCTTTTTGTCAAACTTACCTAATTATCTTTCGCGTAAATACTAAGGTTTCTTAGACCAAAGCACCTAACTAATCAATAATTAGATTTTTTATTATATATATATATTTAAGGCACAAGAGTCAATATTTTGAATCCCAAATATGTAAGTGTATAAAGTATGCATATTTTATCAAGGTAAAAATCAGGTCTAAATTACTTTTTTAATTTTCGTCCTAATCTTAGAAATCAAACAAATAATCTGATTTTGATCAAGTATAAGAAACACTTATTATGATTTTCCTATTCATTAAAATTAACTTAATTACTTTCAAAAATAAATCAAAGTATTGTTTTTTTTCAAATAGTTTTTTTTTATGAAAAGAGAGGAAAAATTTTTGGTTAGGTCAAAAATTTTGTTAGTAAATCTACCTATGTTAGTATGTATATTGATTTATTATTTTAGTTTTTTCTTTTTTATCATGTCAATTATGATACATGTTAGAATGTTAGATGTTAAATGTTAGACCCTCCGCAACACCTATCCCATGCATTGTCCTCAATGTATGAATGATTATATTTATGCAAGGAATAAAGTGTAGAAAGATGTACATAAAAATAGTATACAAATATATGTACAACATCAGGTTTCTTCCATACCTATTTCTTTTAGGTCTCATCCCTCTAGCTCATTTTTCATCATTCCAATAGGTTTTCTTTATAGGCACAGTGAGAAGGCCAATCTTTTTGTCATTTTAGCTCTCTCCTCCTAAGTCTCACCTTCTTTAAGCTCTTCTTTCTCATATGTCGACATCTATTATTCAAAAATTGATTACCATCACACCTCTCAGTTGAAACTTCCTCAACATGAATGCTCAGGAACTCTAGCTCAGTTTCATACATCTCCTCAAAACGTAGATCAACACTTTTTCTGGAGTATGTAATTAAGCAAATTATCCCTAATCGTTCATCGAAACACAGGAGTTCTTCTTCAAAGAGGTTTTCAAAGGTTAGGTCAATCGGAGGTTCTTGAATTATATTCTCATGCGATATATCATTGATTGGCTCATCGAAAGTAAAGACACTCAAATTAGATTTTTTTTTTGAAGGGGACTCTAAAATTAGGATCTCAAAATGTGTCTTCTCATTAATATAATCGTACTCATTCATAATAATTCATCAAGAAATAAAGATCTATTGTCTATACCTTCACTTTCTTCTTTACAATTATTCTCAATGAAGTTTACCTCAAACATTGGTCTTTTATCTTACGACGTTATTTTTTTAGGTTGAAAACATTGGCCTCTTTAGTCATGTCTCCAAAGGTCAACCTCATGGATCCATTCCTACAATTGATGATCACATTTGCAGTTGCAAGGAACGGATGCCCTAAGATAACGGAAGTTTCAAACCTAAGATTGGATACAGGTTGGGTCTTAAGAACAATAAAATCTACTGGATAGATAAACTCCCCAACCCAGATAAAGGATATCGGCAATGTCTCCTTTGGGAATTTTTACAGACCGGTCAACTAATTTCATTGTAACTTTAGTCGGACTAAGCTCGTCCAACCCAAGTTGTTAGTAGACTGAGAAAGAGAGTAAGGCTATACTTGCTTCCAAATCAAAAAGTGCATGATTAATTGAAGTTTAATATATTGTGCAAGGAATAGTAGGACAATTGGGATCCTGTACTTGACATTGATTTGATTGGACAATAGCTCACTAATGTTAGTGGCTAGAAAAACCTTCTTGGGCACATTAGTTTTTTCTCTTCTCGGTGCACATGTCCTTATGAAATTTGGCATAGTTAGGGACTTGTTGGATTGCATCTAAAAGAGGTACATTAATCTTGAATTGAATAAAAATCTCACGTACCTTATCCATTTATGCACTTTGTTTGTTTATAGGCCCATTTGGGTAAGGTGATATAAGCTTGTGCATATTTTCAAATGTCTTGTCTTTTTCAATGTTGTCGGAGTCAAGTGGAGGTGCAGTGGGACTAGGAGAGGTGGATGCTTGTGTTGAACTTGATGGTGTTGACACTTGGTTATCAACTTGTTTTTTTGACCGCAATGTACGAATCAAATTACACTAATTTGGATCTTGAGCCTCATTGGCTTGCCTAAACTTTTCAGGGTTCGGCAATGGTTGACTAAGAGAGTTCCTTTCTATCATTCACTGATTGGATTAGCTTGCTGATTGACTTGATTTTCTCTATCCTAAGCATGGCTTGGATCAATGTGTCTTGGGTCCTGTTGAAGGTATCCAACTTTCTTTCCATATTGGATAATTGATTTTGGAGAGAAGGTGGTGGAACTTAATTGGGAATATTTTGTTGACAATGGGGTGGTTGGAAATTATTGGAGAAGTTGAGCCTTGCTTGATCATTGTTGTTTTGGGCCCATGAGAAATTTGGATAATTCTCCAATAAGAATTGTAGGTTTGTGAATATGGATTATTGGTGGGCGTTGTGAAGGCTGCATTCATGGGTTCGGGCAATATTTGATGAGCAAGAAAAATATAACACTCTTCGAATACATAGTTCATAGCTTGACAGTACGTACAACCCGCAAATTTGAATTGTGTTGGGCAGACTTGGTTTATTGGGGCTGGGTCCTTAGTTTCTAAGGCTTCTAGTCTTCGAGACATTAGCCTCATAAGTTGAGGACGTCTCTATTGGATGGAGACCTTTTTTTTGAAGAAATAGGATTTGTAGTTATAGACTCTTCGGGGGTAGGTTCTCAATAGAGAGTTTTTTTAGCTAGGTCTTCATATATTTCCCACCCTTCATGTTCATCTGCTTTCAGGAATCTCCCTTGACTCTTGGTTTCTAGGAGAGTCTTGTTTTGATAATCTAGATCATCGTAGAGAATTTGGCATAGCCGCCACTTCTCCGTGCCATGATGAGGGCATTGGACAAGAAGGTCTTTGAAACATTAAAAAATATTTTCAAAATAGTTCATTGGGTTCTTCCTTGCATTGCATTATATTTTTTCTCATAAGGGCGGTCTTGTGGATAGAGTAGAATTTTTTTAAGAAGACCTTTGCGAAATAATCCTAAGTTGTGATAGAGTTTTTCGTTAAACTACATAGCCATCTCTTGGCTAGGTCCTTAAGGGCAAAAGGGACAAAACATAGCTTGACGGCATCGTAACCCAATTGTGGTATTTTCATTATAACACATACCTCCTCAAATTCTCTTATGAAGAAGTATGCATCTTCAGGCTCTAGACCATGATATTCCGTGAGAGTATTTATGAATTGTGGCTTAAGCTCAAATTTATCACCGTCAGCTTCAGGAAGTTGAATGCAAGATGGAAGTTAGGATAGAATCTATCCTGCAAGGATATTGTTTGTGCCATTTCAGGATCAGATTTAGGTAATGAAATGTTTCTAGTTAATCTAGACGTAGATGGGTCTCTCGACCAACCTGATAAACACAATCAATAGCAAATAAGATCACACCAAAACGTCAAAGTTAAAATCCACCAAGCCTATCTAGGGTAGACTTAGACCTAGATGACTTCTAACTTTAGATTATCCGCGGAAGGTATAGTGTCAAATCAGAGCATAAGTTAATCAGCCAGGTAGGTGGCAAGATCGGTGGATGGTATCTGTCAAAGATGGGCCTAATTATGCCAAACCATCGACCTTCGAGATTTCGCTTCTCAATCCCCTACCTAGTCACCGACTTGACAAGAGTCAAATTCAAACAATTTTCTTCTTAGGTGAATCTTCTAGTGAGTCTGAGAGGTCCTTGAGGCCAACATCTATTCAACTTTTAGATTAGGTTTTGGTTGTGAGTCAAATGAGATGTTGTTTGTGGGCCAAAGAATGGTAATGACTTCCCCACCTTATCTTGTTAGGGGTTTTGCTCTTAAGTCAATTTGTGCAAGTGTGTAAAATAATAGAATAGTCTCACTCAAAGTAATTAAATCACCACACGTGTTTCCTAATCTAAATATTATGCAAACTTAACTCGATCTCTAACACTCTTCGATAGTAATTGAAAATTAAAATAAAAATAGACGAATGCCTAAATGCTAGTCTATCCGGTTTTTAAATTTCAATCAAGAGCTAATGTTATAGTTAGAAATATTGTCCAGATAGGTTGTAGTAAAAATCGAACAATTACAGTAGATACAGAACTCAAGTTAAATAACTACAGAAGAAAACAGAAACCCTAACTTACTGGGATTGTTGCGTTTTCGCGACTTTCCTAAAGCTTCTAGTGTTCTGCCTTCAAGGGCAGTAGCTATGCAGTACTTCTAATCCTTTGCAGATGCCAACTTCTTGTAACTGTCCTTGCACATACAAACAGAGAAAAATGAGTTAGAAAACAATGTATATCGTTTCCTCCCCGCCAACAGTGCTAAAATTTTGATTATCAAAAAGAATATAGAGAATATTAAAAGTGCATGTGATAGGTTTTGACTCTGATTCTTTGCAATTTAACCATATAGCGAGGGTTATACAGGTCGAACCTTAGGGAGATGCGATGAAAGCGTTTCAATATTGTTGTTTCCTTACACCCTTTTTTTTTGGAGAACTTAAAGATAGAGATTAATTAAAAGAAGTTTGGTTTTGATATCAATGAAGAAAAAGATCACAATATGCTAATATTCTACCACCATAAATAAATAATATCAACTAAAGATTACCTTCATGCTAAACCCTAAACATGATAAATTACCCTTGGCTTCAAGTAAAACACATAACACAAATAACAAGGTTCTAATTAAAATAGCACAAATTAAAATTTAACATTAAAATATCAAGACAATGGTCAAGCATAGATTAAGAAAAATAGTTAAAGAGCACTAGCAAGTAGTTGACCTAATTATCATCATTATGTGCTTTCAAGATTAACCTAGGGTTTTAAGCATGCATGGAATTTAATTGGGTTTTCTATTCAATACTATAGGTCCATGGTGGTGATATTGGTAAGTCATGAAAAGGAGATTTAGTTACTCATGGTGAAAGAGAAACAAAGCATAATTTTTGAATAAGAAGATTACATGAAAAAAGAAGCGAAGTAAATAACAAAGGAGATATAAAAAGAACAAAAGCACTATGTATTGATCTGTCACCTCAAATTACAATGACTTCTCCTTCTTACAAATCTTCTTCAAAGTAAAAAAAAACTTAAGAATTACAATGAAAATTCGGAAAGGAAATAGATCTAAAGAAAATCCTAAGCTTTAGCATCTGAGATGCATCTCCTCTGCTGCTCTTCAGGGGTATTTATAGGAGATCCTAAAGGTAGAATCCTAGTAGAACACTTTCCCTAAAACTCCACACATACGGCTACAGGATAGCCGCATTTTCGCGATATTTCAGGAGAAAATACGGCAAAGTTGGGGAGTCAGGGCACGCGTTTTGGGGTCTGGCTTCATCTGGTCCGTTCATGTGGAGATATATCCCCAGAATCTTCGTTTGATTCCTAAATTTTGAAATATTTTGTTCTCCTAGATAACTTGGAGATCAAGTTATGTTTAAATCCAGATTAAATTCAAATTTTCTCTTCTTTATCTTTGACTTGTAGTGCAAGCAATCAGAATTTGAATAGAAGTCCACCTCTTTCTTCATTTGGGATGAGGATTTATCTTGTTCTATCCTTTTCTCCTATAGATTTTAAATTAAATTAAACTAAAACCTAAGTTAAAATGGGATAGAATATAAACTTTCTTTATCTTCCTAATTAATTTTTATTTTCATAATAATTGTGGGCTTCTGAGCTTCTTTTGGGCTTTCTCTTAGATTATGGAGGCCTGCCCATTACTAAATAATAAATGAATTAAATAGGAATATTTTATATAAAAATAAGTATGAAAAGTTGACTAAAAATGTGCATTATTAATGACCAATCAAACATCAAATGGGGGTTCTCAGAGAGAAAATCCCTGCAGCAGTGAGGGACTCCGAGTGAAAAAAAATCTCACAACAGAGGATTTCAACTCCCGTAGGATGGCCAAGAAAGAGCTCGTAGACATGTCTGCATTGACGCCTCTGAGTGGGAAAATCCCATCAATGTATCATACAAACACAATCCTCCGAGTGGCAGAAATCCCACAGCGGAGGGTTTTGACTCTTGTAGAATTGCTGAGAAAGAACTCGTTGGCTTGTTTGCATTGCCACCTCTAAGTGGAGGAAATCCCATCTGTGAAGTGTACAGACACAATCTTCGTGTGGTGGAAACCCAACATCGGAGGAATCATGTAGCTGCCTCTGCGTGGGGGAAATCCCATCAACGAGGCGTGTAGATAGATGGATGTAATGCAATGGTTAGGAGCACAGAATAAAATTTATTCAAAAGTAGAGTACATAGAATTAAGATTGAAAGGAAGTACAACTTGGATAGTTAGTCGATCGCCTTGTACTGGGTGATCAAGTACTGTTCTCGGAAAGGTTGAGTGTTTGGTTGTTTGGAAATTGCTTAGGTAGTGAGAATGTACTCTTTGTGGAAGCCCTATTAGACGAGTTCTTTCAGGTGAAAGTACACCTAGAAAGGGTGAATAGGTTTAATGCCAATCTTATGCGGAAATACAACAATTAAAAAGAATAATGCAAATGGTTAACTCAAATCAAGAAGTAGAACCGGATTCTCAATTAAGGGCTCTAGAACTTTTCTTTTATATTTCACTAGATAAGTGTTGAGGTGCTCAATTTCTGTCTTGATTGAAAAAGGAAAATCGACAAGTATGAATGATGCAAGAGATGAATAGCAGTGTAATGATACTAAAAATACAAGAGCACACAATAGGGAGAGAGAATAAGAGTAACAGAGAAAGCAATCACAAACACAAGAGATTTATTTCGAGGTTCGAGCACCAAGCTCTATGTCTCCGCCTTCACCGCGTTAAGGATTTTCGCTATCCATAAGGGAACTTCCACAAAGGAATTACAAGGTCTACACAAGACCTGGAGTACATAACTTTAACTTTCAATTCTCTACACAAGAGGTAGCACAAAGCCAATGAGGTTAATAAGCTCTTAGCAATCACAATAGTTACAAACTCTCTCTTTATAACTTCTAGGGTTTTATGCGGAGAAATGAAGCTCAAGAAGTATGTGAGAGTAAAATTCAGTGTAGAACGTATTCCTTAAGAGCTGAAAATTTTAGAGAGTTATTGAGAATGAAAGCACTTTAACTAAGAAATAAAATCTTGATTCTTTTGAAAACTAGATCTAAAAAGCTTGAATAAAAACTTGTTAAAAACTTTTTTACCCTTCTTCTCTAATGACCAATATATATAGGGAATAGTTAAATACAATTAGAAGGGGTTTCTGGCCCTAACCCAAGGTGATTAGGTCAAAAGAAGTAAAAACGACCATTGAAGAAAATCATAAAACTGTCAAATATTCAAAGAGTAACCTTTACTGTAGCAGACACAAGCTATCGGTCGACCGATGGATGGTTAAAACTGGCCATTGGTCAACTTTTGGTTGACCAACTGGTCAGTTGATTTAAACAGAGAGTCCTAACAAGAAAGTCAATCGACCGGTCGGTCGACCTCTAGGCTGAAACTTAGCAATGGTAATAAGCTTGGTTGACCGGTGAGTCAACTGACCCAATGTACAAACTTCATGTTTCAGTTATGCATAAATGGTCGAATGGTCGGTCGACCGGGACAGTGTTCAAGACACTATCCCGGGCTGGCGGTCGACCGGCCGGTTGACCGTCCAAGCTAAAAAAATAGAACTTAAACCCATTTTGAATTTAAACTAATTTTTAAATAAATACTATAAGTATAAGATATGTTTTATCAACACATGGGTAGTAAACTACATTTATACAGCTGGTTTAAAATTTTTGAAAAAATATGGAGCACATATCAATAACAACTTAAGAACAAAAACTTTAAACACAAAATCGAAAAACTTGTATTTTGAAATTTTGTGAACGTGTGTGTAGTTCTTTCTTGAGCATGAATTAAACATCAAAACTTACACGTACTAAAATCTTATAAGGATATAGGCTTCAAGTCTTCATCAAAGGGGGCTTCTCCAAATCTTCTTTTGATCATCAAAGCTAGAATCCCTTCCTTGACTCGACTTGATCTACAAACCACCTACAAACCTTCCTGATGACAAATAGTAAGCATCTTTTAAAATCTAAATCCCTGTAAGTTTATTAAACACTAAAACTTGATTGGTACCTTATAACTGCATGTGTTTTGTAACCATCAAAACAAAACCGGGTGTACCCTTGGGCCAATAATTTACCCCTTTTTGATGATGACAACCTATGAGTTATTTAAAACAAATAAAAAGAAGAGCTTAGAATGCTCCCCTTGAAATCATGCTTATCTATCAAGTTCAAAATATTCTTGACTAAAAGATGTAGCAATAACAAGCAAGTCATATGCATATGGGTATAAGTATGACAATATAGAAGATTATGCATAAACAGGCCAACCTCCTTCCATGCCGCCAACCACAAAAAAAAATTAAGTATGCAATAAGGAATAAGATACCAATAATTAAATATTTGCAAACAATCATGAGAAAGAATGGATAAGAGATAATTGCGTAAAAATAAATCTCTAACTAAAACTAATATCATGAAAAACAATCTCAAACCAATAAACAACTCTAAATACTTCTCTCCTTTTTTGTCATATATCAAAAAAAGGAATACCAATTGAAAAAAAAAGAAAAATACAATTTGAGAATAGATCATTTGAAAACTATCATGATACCAATTTAAAAGAAAACTAAAAAAAAACTCAATTCTATTGAAAATTCAACTCATAAACTCAAAACATCATGTATCCATCATAAAAATATTTAATTCACCACAAATGAAAGAAAATCTATTATAGTTAAGAGAAAATACCGGCCAACTGAAAATCTATAGAAACATAATCAATTTAAATATCTCCTTTCTCATAATGATTTATAAGAAAGTGACATCGAATCTCTTTGTGGTTGGTCTTACTATTTGATTTATATTTTTGATCATACAAATAGTACTAGTATTATCACAAAATATTTTAAAATGATTATAATGCAAATTATAATCAAGGAGAGTATGTTTCCTCCAAATGACTTGTGCACAACAAGCCCCCGGTCGCAACATACTTCGCCTCGATAGTTGAGAAGGCTATGAATTTTATTTCTTGAAAGACCACAAAAAGAGACAATTTTTAAGAAATTGAGAAGTTCTACTAGTGAGCTTCCTATCTACTCTACAACCATCATAGTCGCCATCCAAATAACTTGTCATGGAAAAATATCCGTTTTTCGAATACCACAAGATCATTCCAATAGTACCCTTAAGATATCTAATAATGCGTTTTACCATAATCAAATGAGACTCTTTAGGACAAGATTGAAATTTAGCACACAAAAACAAATACTAAATATAATATCCGGCCTACTTGCCGTCAAGTAAAGCAAGCTACTAATTATGCTATGATAGAATTTAATATCAATATTTTTATCTTGTTTATCCTTGTCAAGCTTAATTTTGGTTGCCATGTGAGTCTTGCTAATTTCACATGTTGAAGCCCAATTTCTTGAAAAATTCTCTTGTATACTAATTGATGAAGATCCCATCACTCCTTTTCTTGATTTGGAGTCCAAGAAAGTAGTTGAGCTCTCCCACCATAATCATTTCAAACTCTTTCTTCATGCATGATTCAAAATTTTACAAAGATTTCATTAGTAGATTCCAAAATAATATCATCAACATATATTTGCACGGTCAAGATATAATTTCTACAAGCTTTGTAAATACAGCGGTGTTGATTTTACCTTTTACAAATCCATTGGAAAAAAGAAAATTACTTAATCTTTGTACCAAGCTCTTAGAGCTTGTTTTAAACCATATTAAGCCTTTTCACGTTTGAAAAAAAAAAATCTGGATGTGCAGGATCAACAAAGCCGGGGGTTTGCTCAGTATTCACCTTCTATTCAATAAAATCATTTAAAAATGTACTCTTAATATCCATTTGAAAAAAACTTAAAATTCTTGAAAGAAGCAAAAGCAAGTGTCATTCGTATGGCTTCTACTCGTGCTCCTCAAAATCGTTGCCTTCGATTTGGATGTATTCTGGGGCCACTAGCCTAGCTTTATTCCTAATAACATTTTTTAACTCATCCAACTTATTCCTAAATATCCATTTATTACCAATAGTTGGTCTATTATAGGGCCTAGGAACAAATAGCCAAATTCTTGCACTTAAATTGATTGAGCTCTTTTTGTATGGTAAGCAACCAATATGATTCGCCCTAGGCCTTGAGGATGTTTTTGGGTTTAATATGAGAAATGAATGCAAAATGACCACAAATATCATGAAGTTTAGAGCGAGTAGATACATCACCTATGATGAGATCCTTGGGATGGCTTGTAGTATATCTCCAATCCTTTGAAAGTGATTGAGTTGGCTCCACTTCAATATCTTGGACTTCACTATTAGTATTATCCTTTGGCTTGTATTCATCTTCTTGAGCCGGTAAGCCCTTTAATGAAATCTTTTCAATGTCTTCACCTAAAAAATCAGTTTCTATAATATTCTTCACAAGAGTATTAGATTCCTCAAACTTAACATGCATACAATAGTCAAAGTTAACCTTTTGAAGACTCATAGGCCTTACTATGTTTGAATACCCAACAAAAATAGCTTCAAAGGATTTGGATCAAACTTTCCTAAATTACCTTTGGTATTCAAAACACGTCCAAATATCTTTAAATATGAAACATTTAGTTTTCTCAAGTAATAAATCTCAAAGGAAGTCTTGTTAGAATTTTTGCAAAAATAAATTGGTTCCCAATGTAACATGAAGTGTTTACGGCCTCTGCCTATAGATATTGAGAGAGTCCGTATTCATTAATCATTGTCCTATCTATCTCTTAAAGAGTACAATTCTTCTTTTCGACGACTCCATTTTATAGTGGAGTTTTAGGACAAGATAATTCATGCTTAATTCTATTTTTCTCACAATAAGTGATAAAAGAATGGTTAATGTCACCACTTCTATCACTCTTATACGCAAAATCAGAAAATCCTTTTCTTTTCAACTCTTTCTCTAAAAACATGAAAATGTGAGAAAATTTCATCTTATGTTCTAAAAAGAAAACCCATATAAATCTTGAGAAATCATCAACTAAAATAAAAAAAAAATTGTTACCACTAAAACTTTTGATTTTAGTTGGACCAAACAAATTCATGTGGATTAACTCTAAGGGTCTTGATATTCTTAATTGTTTTGACAGAGGAATTGGTTGGTTTCTCAAGTTGGCACGCATCACAAATGAGATCATTTTCAAATTTTAAATAAGGAATATTGTTCGCAGTTCAAAAGTCATAAAGAATTTCATCGTTGTTTAAATTACGTACAAGTTATAGAAAAAACCTAATCTTACTTGAATCTTTTAGAAAAATCGTATAGTGGCAAAAAGAGAGTCGAATACACAGAAACTCAATTCCTAAAATCTAAAATTTAACTTTAATCTAGTTGGGAAATTGGTGAATGAATGGTTGGAATTTTTTCTTTCAAGAATTAAACTTTAATTATGAATTAAAAATGCAGATTAAGAAACAAAACTCACTAACCTATAAGTATAATAAACAAGAAAAAGTGATTGAGAAAGAAAATGAAAAAATGAATTAAATAATGAATTAAAATCAGAATAGTACTTACTAATATGTGTGATGCATTAATTAGAATCAAGAGTGAGAAGAGAAAGAAAGAAGGAATTTGGAACCCGGATTGGTGCACCACCTTGAGTTTCCTCAAGATGACTATGATGAGACCAGTCGCCAAAGCCTTCTTCGTTACATTAAAAAGTAATAGACGAAGAGAAAAGAGTAGAATGAAAGTGAGAAAATAACGCAGTTCAAATAATAAGAAGAATTGAAGAATTAAAAGAAGAAACTTCTCTCTTCATTAAACATTCCACTTGAAGTTACAGAAGACGCCATTGCAGAAGCATTCATCATTATAATTCTCTCATGTCTCTCCAACTCTTAATACAGTACTCAGAGCTCTATTTTCATAGCCTTTACAGCCCTGTGGTACATATGAAATGTTAGTATTTATAGGCAAAAAGGTAAGGGGTAGAGCGTACGAAGATAGGGGAGCAAACGCTCCCCAGATTTGTTAGGATTACCGCGGACCTTTAGGGGAGCTGAGCCGTGGATCCTCGATTCTCCTTTTTCTCCAATTGGTTTTTCACTTTAGGGTCTAGATTTGACGTTATCTTCCTTGATTCTTCAGTAACCACTTAATCTTCAAAAATCTGGTTTTAACTGACTCTGGTCTGGGATTATCCTTCTGATACATTCTGATCTTCAGTTGTGATTTAAATCCCCTCAGAATCTGGTTAGTTGATCTGGATTTGTGATTTATCTTCTTTCATCATATCCTGCACAAATTAGATAATAAGACAGAATAATTACAAGATTTATTACAGAATAGATGTAGGAATATAATAAGAAATATGCAATATATGTGTCCAAACACACCCCACTCCTATCTTTTGCTCATCCTCAAGCAAAACAATAAAATAAAACTAGCCTAACTCACTTTCATAGGAACCAAGGTTGCACTTAGCACGTGCAACAAACCTTAAACCTCTAGGTTACTCCTAGAGGACGAGTTTTGTCTCGTGAGCTTTTTCAGTGGATTACACCCACAAAATCTATAAAGAAAGAGAAATAAGGTGTTAGTATTTTTGAAAAACACATTTTGAAAAGAATAGAAAATATTTGAAGTGCTTTTCCAAGAATTAAATAATGTAAAAGTTATAGGAACACTAAACTATTTGATGTGTGTGCTTTATATACATGTTTTGCATCACTTTTTATGCCTATTATTTGTCACATTTAATGGCGCATGGGTATTTTGTTAGTGTTATTTTGCAGATTTTAGGTCAAGAGTAAATTAAAAAAAGAGCGAAAATTGACAAATTGGCGATATCAAATAAATAAAAGAGATGTAGAAGCAGAGATCTGAAGCAGAGTTGGAACATCTCAACAGAGCCTTCATGCAAAATCAGAAATTTCACAAATATCGAAATGGACCAAGAAATCGGCCACCCAGTCGTAAATTTCGGCGAAGCAGCCGTGGACCAGTCAACGGGAATGTCAACTCAGAGGTCAATATGAGGTCAACACGAGTCAAAAAGCGGAGCTTCATTATAACCAGAAGTTCTGCCCGGTTGCCGTAATTTCAGCCAGCTGGCCGTACTTTGGCGGCAATTGTGGATAGAATTTTTCCAGTAATTCGTGTAAATTTAGAAACCTAAGTTTTTGTATTCTACTAGGGTTCTACTTCTCTGTTCTATAAAAACGCCACCAAAGCTCTTGCATGATATACAATTTTATTCTCTCTTATATTTTTGAGCGAAAAACAATAAAATTCTATTGTTAGCCATTAAATCTCGGAGTACTTTCAGTAGGAAATTTGTCAAGGCTTCATCTTTATTGGTGCACTCTTACCTTTTTCTTACTTTTATTTTTATTTGATTTTATTCCATGATCTATTCTAAAATTATAATGTATTCTATTTTCTTAGCCATGAACTAATTTTCTTTAACTAGGGACATGATGTAGGGATTGTATGATGAGATTATGTTTTGTGTAAATTCTCCTATGTGTTTTATAAAGTTTAAATCTTTTATATGTTAAGTTATTAAATCTTATGCCCTCTTGTTACCATTGGTGCACACAATTGTTCAGAAGGCTAAGTTAGAGTCTGAGAGGAAAAATCATAGCAAAAGCTTCTAGGATTAACAATCATAACTCAAAACGTTGAGACGTAAGACTTGTGCAGTCAAGTAGGAATATTCATCACACTTAATGCATTTTCTGACTAGCAATCTACTAGATTAAGAGATTGTGGATTCTAAATTTAGAAGATAGAATTGGGTGTTATTCAAGAGAAAGTACTGATTAGGATAGGGAATTCTGATTGTTAGCATGAAAAAGATGAATTAACACAAGCATAATATTTTATCTGATTACAATTACTGAAAACATTACCTAGCTCTTTTCATAATTAAAATAAATCTTTTTAATAATAGTTTAGTTACAACATCTTCCATCCAAATTGATTATTCAAATAGAATTAGAAAAGATTAAGTTGGTAGTTGAAACAACAATTCTCGTGGGAATGATACTCTACTCACTACTATATTACTTGAAAATGATTGGTATGCTTGCCATTCGAATCCGCACACTAAGTTTTTGGCGCTGTTGCTAGGGATTGTATAATTTTCAATATCAACAATATCGATTACTATTCTGCTTTGAATTTTATCTGCATATCTAATATAAAAATCATTTTCTCTACAGCTTATAGAAAATTCAATCTCAACAGAGCACATATTTCGTCTAGGTAGCCAAATTTTCGGTTAGGTAGCCGAAATCCTATTCTGAACGGAGTTGATTTTTCTCCAGATTTACTACTACTAGTAGATAAGATGTTTTAGGAGTGCAGAACTCATAGAACCTGATTCAGAGATTGACAAAACTTTCAGACGCTTGATCAAGGAGAGACGAGATCGAGAAAAAGCAATGGCGGAACAAAATGAGAGAAAAGTTTTGAGGGATTATGTTGTTCCCTCTCTTACTAGAGCTACTTGATGCATCATTGAACTGATAATTAAGCAAACAACTTTGAACTAAAGCCGGGGTCAACACACATGTCAATTCGGAGGATTCCCACATGACGGCCCAATGAACACATCTCTAGTTTTCTAGAGATATGTGATACACAATGGATTAATGGTGTGTCTCTGGAGGTAATAAAGCTGAAACTTTTTCCTTTTTCTTTGAAGGATAATGTGAAGACATGGTTCAATTCTTTACCTAAGAATACCATAGCAATATGGGATGAGATGGCGAATAAGTTCCTCACAAAATACTTCCCTCCATCTAAAGCGGCAAACTACGAGGTGATCTCGTAACTTTTGCTCAACTTGAATCTGAAAGTATCTATCAAGCTTGGGAAAGGTACAAAGGATTAATCAGGAAAGTCCCACATCACGGACTTCTGCTTGGTTGGAGATTCAATTCTTTTACAATGCAAATACCAAGATGATAATTGACGCGGCCGTGGAAGGAGCACTCAAGGGCAAGGAACGTAATGAGGCATATGATCTTCATGAGGAGATGGCCTCAAATAGCTACCAGTGGCAATCAGATCGAGCGATGCCAAGTAAGGCAGCCAAGGTACATGAGATAGATGCAATCTATGCAATACATGCACAACTTGCATTGTTAATAAAAAAAGTCGATGCAACCAATGTAAGTGCCATCCAAACTCAAAACCCTTCATATTATGAATTTGCTGTAGACAACCAGCCAATGAAGGGCAAGTTGGCAACTTTGGGTTCCCTTCAAATGAGCAGGCAAACTACGTGAACAACTTCCAGAGGAATGATAACCCCTATTCGAGCACGTATATACTAGTGTAAAGGAATTATCCTAATCTAGGATGGGGCAGAAACAATAACTACAATGCTCCAAGGGTGAATAACTTTTAGCAATTGCAAGCAAGGCCACTACCACCACAAGAGAAGAAGCCAAGACTGGAGGAGACAATGCAACAACTCACCGCCACTAAACAAACATTCATGACTACCACAGACACCAACCTGAAGAACAAGCAGCTGTAATTCATAACCTAGAGGTGCAGATGAGTCAAATTTTTAGCCTGGTATCCAATCGACCACATGGATCATTACTAAGCAACACAAAGGTAAATCCTAAAGAACACGTCAAAGCAATCACGTTAAGAAAAGTCCTAGCACCGGACCAAGTCTCTAGAGAAGAAAACTTTGCTCCAATAGACACTGGAGATGAAAACTCAGAAAAAGAGATGAAGGCAGGAGATATACAGAGCCAAAATTCAGCCAGCCAGCCAAAATCTCAGCCAGGAAGCCAAAATCTGGGAGATTTCAGGTTCTGCAAGGTCCTATAGAGAAGTCAGTTATCAAGCCATATGTTCCCCTACTTCCATTGCCCCAGAAACACAAGCAAAGGACTACAGATAAGCAGTTTGTTCAATTTCTAAATATGTTTAAAAAACTGCATATTAACATTTCTTTTGCAGAGGCGCCCTAACGTAGATGCCCAAGTACGTAAAATTTATGAAGGAGATTCTAAGAAATAAAAGAAAACTTGAGGATCATGAAACAATAATGTTGAATGAAGAATGCAGTGCTATTCTGCTAAACAAGCTTCCTCCAAAGCTTAAGGCTTAAGGATCCAGAGAGTTTCACTATACCTTGCACCATAAGAAATTCTTATTTTGAAAAGCCTTATGTGATCTTGGTGTCAGTATCAACTTGATGCCTCTTTCGATGTTCAGGACGCTGGGCTAGGAGAACCAAAACCAACTGGCCTATCACTTTAGTTGGTGAACAGGTCAATCAAATATCTGAGAGGAGTAATTGAAGATGTGCTAGTAAAGGTGAAAAAGCTTTACTTTCCTGTAGACTTTATCGTACTCTACATGGAGGATGTAGAGAAGTACCTCTCGTTTTGGGACGTCTATTTTTTAAGCAAGAAATACATAATAGATGTACAACAGGGAAAATTAACTCTTCATGTGTAGGATGAAGAAGTCACATTCAATGTCTTTGAGGCGATGAAATGTCCCTCCAACCACGATGAATGTCATTAAATTAACATAATTTAGAAGGTGACAACATAAGTGTTTGAGAATGAGACACCAGCATTTCCACTTGAAGCATGCCTCATTCACTCAGCAACCATCACTGAGGATAGACGGAAGTGTGTGAACTACTTGGAAGAAACAACATCATTGCCTAAGTATGGGAGGCAACAGATTGAAGAGCTTTGAGCAAGTTCCTCACCAGCTCCACCATCCATTCTGGAGGCACCAAAATTAGAACTCAAGGAGTTACCACAACATCTAAGGTATGCATTTTTAAGTGAGAATTCTACACTACCAGTAATTATTTCTTCTTCTTTGACAGATGAGAAGAAAAACTCTTACGTATGCTAAGAGATCACAAAACAGCGATTGGTTGGACAATTACATATTTAAAAAGTATAAGCCCTTCAGTTTGTATGTGCAGGATCTTAATGGAGGAGAATTTTAAACTTTCGATTCAGCCTCAACGCCGCTTGAACCCGACAATGAAGGAAGCGGCAAGAAAAGAAGTGTTAAAACTTCTTGACGCAGGTATGATCTATCCTATTTCTGATAGTAATTGGGTCAGTCCGGTTCAAGTGGTTCCAAAGAAAGGAGGCATCACAGTGGTTAAAATGAAAATAATAAACTAATACCAATTAGGACAATCACAGGGTGGAGAGTGAATATGGACTATAGGAAACTTAATACCGCAACCTGTTAAGGATCATTTCCCATTACCTTTCATTGACCAAATGTTAGAAATACTTGCGGGCCATGCATATTATTGTTTTCCAGATGAGTATTTAGGATATAACCAAATTGCCATAGCACCTGAAGACAAAAAAATAACTTTCACATTTTCTTATAGTACATTCGCTTACAGGAAAATACCTTTGGTTTATGCAATGCACCAGCTACATTTCAAAGGTGCATGATGGCTATCTTTAACGATATGGTTAAGTAAATAATAGAAGTATTCATGGATGATTTTTCAGTTTTTGGCCCTTCTTTTGATACATGTCTACATACCTTAAATTTTATTTTGTAGAGATGCGAAGATACAAATTGATCCTCAACTGGGAGAAATGTCATTTTATGGTGAAGAAAGAAACTGGGCTTGGACATCATATATCTGAAAAAGAAATTGAGGTGGACCGTGCAAAGATTGAACCATTGAAAAGCTACCTCCTCCAACAAATGTGAGAGGCGTGAGAAGCTTCCTAAGGCATGCAGGATTTTATCGATGATTTATCAGGGAGTTCTCTAAAATTGCAAAACCTATGTGCAATTTATTAATGAAAGGGGCACCACTTAACTTTTTGAATGATTGTTTGCAGGTATTCGAGTTGTTGAAGGAGAAGTTGATCACTGCAACAATCATAGTGGTACCAGATTGGAGTCTACCCTTCGAAGTAATGTGCGATGCTAATGATTATGCACTAGGAGCTGTATTGGACAAAGACGGAACAAGATCAATTAAGTAGTGTACTATGCAAGCAAGACATTAAATGAAGCACAACAGAATTACACAACAACGGAGAAAGAATTGCCTGCTATTGTATTTATTTTTGATAAATTCTATTTTTATCTGATTGGATCCAAAGTTGTTGTATTTACATATCAGTCTATACTCAAGTATTTGCTTGCAAAGAAAGAGGCCAAACCAAGGTTGATAAGATGGGTCTTACATCTCCTAGAGTATAGTTTGGAAATTCGAGACAAGAAGGGGGTGGAGAATCTTGTGGCATACCATCTTTCCAGCACTGAGCAAGAAGAGGAGGACTCCAATGAATTTTCCATTACGATGCTTTCCTTGATGAATATTTGTTAAGTGTCACTGCCAATTCACCACCTTGGTATGCTTCCTTCGCAAATTTCTTAGCATGTGGTGTTTTTCTTCATGTTCTTTCATTCCAAGGCACGAAAAAGTTTCTAACAGATGTTAAATACTACCAGTGGGATGATTCAATCCTCTACAAATACTGTGCCGATCAAATTGTGCGAAGGTGTGTGCCCAAGAACGAAATGGAAAGCAATCTGCACCATTGCCACTCTAGAGAAGGGGGAGCTCATTTTGGTGCAAGCAAGACAGCAGCAAAGGTAATACAATCAGGATTTTACTGGCCTACGCTATTTAAGGATGCATATGCTCATGTTAAAGCGTGTGATGCATGTCAAAGAATGGAAAATATTTCTAGGCGTAACGAGATGCCTCTCAACAACATCCTTGTAGTTGAGTTGTTTGATGTATGGGGTATAGATTTCATGGGCCCCTTTCCATTCTCATTCTCCAATCAGCATATCCTAATGGCAGTTGATTATGTTTCAAAATGGGTAGAAGTCGTTGATTTACCTTTTAATGATGCACGGGTAGTAATAAAATTCCTAAAAAAGAACATCTTTACACGGTTTTAAACACCAAGGGAGATCATTAGTGATGGTGGGAAGCACTTTTGCAATCACCAATCAAGACCCTTTTGCTTAAATATGGAGTAAAGCATCATGTGGCCACACTATACCACCCACAAACAAGTGACCAAGTGAAAGTTTCCAATAGAGAACTGAAGCGCATCTTGGAGAAAAGGTTAACATGTCACGACGTGATTGGTTAGTAAAGCTCGATGATACTTTATGGGCATATCAGACTGTGTTCAAGACACCAATCGGGATGTTCCCCTATTGAATGGTCTATGGTAAGGCATGTCACCTTCCAATTGAGTTGGAACACAAGGCTTATTAGAAATGCAGTTACTCAATTTTGACATGTGAGTGGTGGGAGAGAAAGAGATGTTGCAACTCAATGAGATGGAAAATTTCTCAACAATGCTTATGAGAATGCAAGGATCTACAAGGAGCGGACCAAACAATGGCATGACAAACATATTATATCAAGAGAGTTCAAAAAAGGGTAGAAAGTACTACTCTTTAATTCTCGCCTCCGTCTATTTTCAGGCAAGTTATGTTTGAGATGGTCAGATCTTTTTAGGGTAACTCAAGTACTACCACATGGGACAATTGAAATTCATAACCCGACAAAGGGAACGTTCAAAGTAAACAGCCAACGACTCAAACCATATATGAAAGGCCAATTCACCAGCCACAATGTTTCCTTCCGCCTTGATAAGGCACCTTAAACATGCAGCAGGAAGTCTAACTAATGACTATAACTAAAATCACTTCTTGGGAGGAAACCCGAGTTTTCTGACTTACTTTTATTATATTTCTATTTTTAATTTTCTTTAGTACTAACTTATGTCTTCTGTATATCAGATACCCCTCTCTGTAGATTGATTCAGTACCCCCAGATGAACCACAAAATCACCACAAACATGAGTACCAGAAGATAGAGCATCAAAGAAGTAGAAGTTAGTACCGCTCTCTGTAGATTGATTCAATACTTACAGATGAACCACCACTTCGGCTCGGCAGCCAAAATTTGACCCGGCAGCCGAAATTTCGGCCAACCAGTCGAACTTTGGTAGGCGTTTGACCAAAAATCTTTCAGGTGTACACTTTCTAAATATCTGTTTTACTGGATCTGTTACCGAGATATGGGGTTTTAAATTTTTTTTGTGATAAATAAAGATCTTGATTTAAATATGGATTTCTTGTTCAAATTTCAAAATTTTGAAGTAATTCTCAATCCTGATTTTGTGCATAGGGACATAGCATAATTTAGGTATAGGGGTAGGGCTAGGGGTCAAATCTTTTTTTGAATCTTTTTGAAATCTTTCCTTAATTTTTTTACTTTATCCTTTCCTTATTTTTATCTTCTTTATTTCATCCCCTTTAAAAATTTCAAAAAAATTTCAAAATTTGAATTTTAAAACTCCCTCATCTTTTCCCAAGAGCATTCAGTTCCAAGATCTTCTATGACTCAAAATTTGAATTTGAAATTTAAATGAAGATCAGCTTTGGGAAAAGGGTATATACATCTTCTATATAAACTAACTTCAATCTTCTTTTATTTCTTACAAATTTGAGTCCAACCTCTCAAAACCAGAGCGTTTACAATCAGGAGAAGGAGTTTCAGCGACCTCAGCCACCAGAGTCGCGAAGTTTGAGAAAGGAGTTCGGTCAGGCAGCCGCACTTTCAGCCAGGTAGTCGAACTTTGGCAGAATCTCTCCCCTAAATTCTTCAGAGACAGTAAGTGCTCTGGTTTTGCTCTTTTATAGTTCTCAGTTTTTCAAGTTCATCATGTCTAAGACTTTTACTGAGCATAATTTTTTCCTCGTATTTGAAGCATTTGGGATGTAATTTTGGATCAAATAAGGGTTAGGAATTAGGATTATTTGTTACATTCTAATACATATGAATTTTATATTCCTGCCTTAGTACAAGAATTTTATGATGAATTTTCTGAAAGTAACATTGAAAGGAATTAAGGAATAATTGAAGTAAATTGAAGGGGGAGATGAAAATCTTACATTTACAAACTATTTCTGAACTAACGGGTATTCTCATTGTGGAAAGAGGGACCCAAAAATTAGGAAACCTATGAAACTATATTCATTTAATGGGAGAACATTGCAAGATATCTTAAGGGAGTGGCATTAGCGCTAAAACAGTATATAGGAATGTGTATGCATTATGTAGATACTTAAATCGTAATGTCTTGGGTGTATCACATGTTTCATCCGTTTACAACCAAATTTTACATATGGTCTATATTTTGAAGACTAAGGAAAAAGATTTTTACATGTGCTACACACTATTGGACACCATTGCCAGCACTAAAGATAAACGAAAGACCTTTATGCTACTACCCATTCTTGTCATACAAATTTGTAAGGAATGGATACTTGAAAATGAATTTAATCATGCTATAAAATATAAAATTAGTATTCAAACTGAAATTTAATCAAACTTTTATAAAAAATAAAAATATATTTTAAGTATGAAAGTTTGAATCAAAATCCCAAGTTAAGAACTATACTCATTCACGAAGATACATAGGATCAGAAAACTTAGGAAGGATGGTGATATAGGCTAAAATTTGAAAATCTCTACAAAATAGATGATAGAATTTTTGATAAGAGATTGAACTTGATAATGAGAGTTTATGGTAATTAGAAAACTTATACTTTAGTGATGCTTACCACTCCAAAATAATATTTTGTCGTTCTTTTTATTTTTTCTTTATTTTTTTGGTTATCTTTATTTTGGTTATCCTTTTTATCTTAATCTCTTCTTATCTTTTAAATTCTTTCACTAAATTTTGAATTTTAATTCACTGACCCTCACGAGACAACACTCGTCCACTAGGGTAACTTAGGGGTTTAACGGCTTGTTCCACATGCTAAGTGCAATCGTGAGTCCTACGAAAGTGGATTCTGATTTTATTTTTAGGATTTTTAGTTTTTCTTTTTTTTTTTAGATTAGGATTTTGCTCAAGGACTAGCAAAAAGTAGGTATAGGGGTGTGATGTGTGTGCTTTATATATATGTTAACATCACTTTTTATGCCTATTATTGAAACATTTAATGTTGCATGAGTATTTTGTTAGTGTTATTTTGCAGATTTTAGGTCAAGAGCAAATTAGAAGAAAAAGAGCGAAAATTGGCAAATTGAAAATATAAAATTAATAAAAGAGATGCAGAACCAGAGATCTGAAGTGGAGTTGGAACATCTCAACAGAGCCTTCATGCAAAATTAGAAATTTCACAAAAATCTGGGATTGAAATGAACCAAGAGTTCGGCCACCTAGTCGTAGATTTAGGCCAAGCAGTCGTGGACCAGTCAATGAGAATGCCAACTCAGAGGTCAACACGAGTCAAAAGACAGAGCTTCATTATAGCCATAAGTTCGGCCCGATGGCCATAATTTCGGCCAGCTGGCCATACTTTAGTGGCAATTGTGGATAGAATTTTTCTAGTAATTCGTGTAAATTAAGAAACCTAGGTTTTTTTATTCGGCTAGGGTTCCATTTCTCTCTGTTCTATAAAACCGTCGCCAAGCCTCTTGTATGATATACAATTTATTCTCTCTTTTATTTTTGAGCGAAAATCAATAAAATATGTTGTTAACCATAAAATCTCGAAGTACTTTCAGCAGAAAATCTGTCAAGGCTTCATCTTTATTGGTATTCTCTTACCTTTCTCTTACTTTTATTTTTATTTGAATTTATTCCATGATCTATTCTAATATTATAATGTATTCTATTTTCTTAGCCATGAACTAATTTTCTTTAACTAGGGACATGGTAGGGATTAAATGATGATATAAGATTCTGTTTTGTGCAAATTCTTCTATGTGTTTTATAAAGTTTAAATGTTTTATAAGCTAAGTTTTTAAATCTTGTGCCTTATTATTATCATTGGTGTGCACAATTGATCAGAAGGCTAGGTTAGAGTCCGAGAGGAGATAACTTAGCAAAATCTTATAGGATTAACAACCATAACTCGAAATGTTGAGACGTAAGAGTTATGCAGTCAAGTTGGAATATCCATCATACTTAATACATCTTTTGACTAGCAATCTACTAGATCGAGAGATTATGGATTCTAAATTTAGAAGATAGAATTGGTATTATTCGAGAGAAAGTACTGATTAGGATAGAAAATTCTGGTTGTTAGCATGAATAGGATGCATTAATACAAGTATAATATTTATCTGATTACAATTATCAAAATTATTACCCTAGTTCTTTTCATAATTAAAATAAATATTTTTAGTAATAGTTTAGTTACAACATCTTCCAGCTAAATTGATTATTCAAATAGAATTAAGAAAGATTAAGTTGGAACTTGAAACAACAATCCTCGTGGGAATGATACTCTACTCACTACTATATTACTTGAAAACGATTAGTACACTTGCCATTTGAATCTGCATACCACTATTCATCCCAAGATATTGTCTCTATTCAAAAACTAGATATCAATCAAGGTTATGAGTCAAACTGTATTTCTCATCTGATCTATTATTTTACCATAAGTCATATGTATCTTCGTGACTGTGAATATTTGACTAAGGAGTCTTCAACTTTGACTCTTATTTCTTATTTTTATATATTTTGGTGGTGATATCTCTTAGTTTTATTAGGCTTTCTAATTCGCCCATATAATGAGCCTTTGAGCAAATAAGGCCTCAAAAATAAGGATTTTTATTTATTATATGGACCACTTTTAAGCGTGAATAATTATGCTTTATAAGGCACAAATGCTCAGCTTAATTAGAGGATTTTCAACACACACATATATAGTTTTCTTTTTCTTTTTTTTGTTTTCTTTTTTAAAAAATAAGTAATAAGAATCTTTTTTTTTTGAACCCTAAGTACGTAAGGGTATAAAGTTTGCATAATTTATTAAGGTAAAAATCAAGGTTAAACTACTTTTCCAATTTTTCTTTCTAGCCCTAGAAATCAAACTAATCATCTTCTTTTGACTAAGCATAAGAAATCCTAATTATGATTCTCATATTACTTAAAATTACCTATTTCCTTACAAAAACAAGTCAAAATATAGCTTCTCTTTCCAAAAAGGTTTTTTAATAAAATAAAGAAGAAAACCTATGTTAAGAAAACCTATGTTAGAACCCACCCTCATGCCTATCTCATGCATTATCCTCAGTGTATGAATGAATGCATAGCATGATTCAAACTTAAGATGTGAAGAGTAGATAGTACCTGATGAGGATGAATGAATATCATCTATTATTGCAAGTTGAAAAAAGAAAAACAAGAGAAAACACAACAAACTATAATACAGTAACGGATCCCTAGCATGTATAGAGATCAATCCTGATAAATAGGATCTTTCAAAAGAATTTTCTCCACTTCTGGGCTCAGATACTCACAGTATGATTTTAAACGATGGCTATTTACCTGAAAAGTGGTACCATCCATGGCATTGTGGACCTCTACTGCACTATGTGGGTGCACCTTATAAATAATGTAAGGACCGATCCAATGAGATTTCAATTTTCCCTGTAAGAGATGTAATCATGAATTGTCAAGTAGGACTTTCTGTCCGGGCTGAAAATCCTTAGTTATGACTTTATTATGCATCATTTTCATATGATCCTTGTACTGTTTTGAGCAGTCATGTGCGTCATTTCTTATCTCTTCAAGATCATCAAGTTGAAATTTCCAAGACTCTCATGCCATGTCAAGATAAAAATTTAGACACTTGATCACCCAGTAAGCTTTGTGTTCTAACTCAACAGAAAAATGATAAACTTTGCCATAGACTAATCTCTATGGAGACATTCTAATAGGAGTCTTTAATACAGTTCTATATGCCCACAAGGCATTAGTCAATGAATGGACCAATCTTTTCTAGTGGTGTTCACAGTTTTCTCTAAAATGGTCTTGATTGTATGGTTAAAAATTTCTACTTGGCCACTAGTTTGCGGGTGGTAAGGGGTGGCTACCCCATGATTAATGCAATATTTTTTCATTAAGGCTTCAAATGTACGATTACAGAAGTGTTTTCCACCATCCCTAATGATTGAATGGAGAAAGCCAAAATAAGAAAATATATTCTCGTTCAAGAAGTTTACTACAACTTTGTGGTCATTAGATCTACATGCTATATCTCTATCCATTTAGAGATGTAATCAACTGCCACAAGGATATATTGGTATCCACGAGATATAGAAAAGAGACCCATGAAGTTGATGTCCCAAACATCAAAGATTTTACAGCTAAGATTGGGTTTAATATTATTAATTCCATCATGCAATTCTTCCTAATCGTTGATAACGATCACAAAATTAACAGTAGACATGAGCGTCGTGAATAAAGTGGGCCAATAAAAATTATACTACAAAATTTTTTCAGTGTTCTTTTTCCCACTGAAATGACCACCACAGGCTTGGTCATGGCAGAATGAAAGAATGTTCCTAAACTCAGAGTCAGGAATGCAACCATCAAATGATTTGATTGGGACAATGTTTAAACAGATATGGTTCATCCCAGAAGAACCATTTGACCCTAGCTAAGAAATGCTATTGTTTTTTCTTAGTCCATGAATCAGGCATTTGTTCCGTGACAAGATAGTTCACAATATCAGCATACCATGGAACAATCGGATGGGAAATGGACATTAACTGCTTATCAGGAAATGTCTCAAGAATAGGTAATGAGTCAAATGAAGATTCAACCACTATTATAGACAAGTGGTCTGCAACAATATTCTCAACCCACTTCTTATCATAAATTTCTAAGTCTAATTCATGTAGAAGTAAGATCCCTCAGACAAAATGTGCCTTAGCATCTTTTTTTGTGAGAAGGTACTTTAAAGCCACATGATCAGTGGAAATTAGGACCTTAGAGCCTATCACGTAGGGATGAAATTTGTAAATAGCAAAAATGATTGCCAACACTCTTTGGTCTAGTAGTTCAGTTGTGTGTTGTTAAGAGTTTTGCTGGCATAGCAAATGTCATGAGAAAGATTATTTGCATGCTGGCCTAGAACAACCCCTATCGCATAGTCAGAAGCGTCACACATCACCTCAAATGAAAGATTCTAGTTAGGTGGTCAGATGATGGGTGCCGAAGTTAACTCGGTCTTTAGTCTTCCAAAGGCTACTGAACAAGAAGGGGCTAACTCAAAGGGAACATCCTTTGCTAGAAAGTCACACATAGGTTTGAAAATTTTAAAAAAGTCATTGAAAAGTGGCGGTAGAAACGAGTATGCCCTAAGAAGGACCGCACCTCTCAAACAGTTTTCAGAGGTGACAATTTTGAGATTAAATCAACCTTAGCTTTATCAACCTCTATACTTTATTCAGAAACATTATATCCTAAGACAATCCCAAATTTCACCATGAAATGGCATTTTTCCCAATTAAGAACTAGGTTCTTCTCTTACATTTTATCAACACCATTGATAGATGAACAGACCCTAATTAAAATTAGACCCAAAGAGATAGAAGTCGTCCATGAATACCTCTAAGAATCATTCGACCATATTTGAAAAGATACTCAACATACACCGATGAAACATAGCAGGTGCATTGCATAGCCCAAAGGGCATACGATGGTAGGCAAATGAACCAAATGGACAGGTAAATGTCATTTTCTCTTGGTCCTCACAAGCAATAGGGATTTGGTTATATCCAGAATAACCATCGAGAAAGGAGTAGTAAGCGTGACCGGCAAGATGTTCTAACATTTGATCATTTAATGGCAGAGGAAAATGATCTTTTCTAGTCATGGAGTTAAATTTCCTATAGTCTATGCATACTCGCCAACTAGTTTAAACACGAGTTGGAAGCAACTCATTATTCTCGTTAGCAATAACTGTGACTCCAGACTTTTTGGGCACAATTTGCACAGAACTGATCCACTGACTATCAGATATGGGATAAATGATATCCGCATCCAATAATTTCATGACCTCAGCTCTCACTACCTCTTTTAGAATAGGGTTCAAATGCCTCTATGGTTCTCTCGCATTTTTAGCATTCTCTTCGAGATGAATTTGGTGCATTACCACAGAGGGACTAATTCTCTTGATGTCTGCTATGGTCCAACCTAGAGCTTCCTTATGTCCACTAACATATTGATTGCCAAAAAAATACAAAAAATATGAAAAGTATTTGTTTGATTGATTTTGACTCTGAATCTTAGAAATTTAACCTTGTGCGAGGGCTATACAGGTCGAACCTCAAGGAGAGATGCGATAGAAGCATTTTAGTATTATTGTTTCCTTATACTTTCTTCTTTTGTTTGTAGAACTTAAAGAAAGAGATTAGTTGAAAAACATTAATTTTTATCAATGTAGAGAAAGATCACAACCTGCTAATAATCTACCACCATAAACAAATAATACCAACTAGAGAATACCTTCATGCTAAACCCTAAACATGATAAATTGTATTAGGATTCAAGTAAAACACATAAGATAAATAACAAGGTTCTAATTGAAACAACACTAATTGTTATTTAACATTAAAATATCAAGCTAATGGTCAAGCATAGATTAAGAAAATAGTTGAAAAGTACTAGCAAGTAGTTGACCTAATTATCATCATTATGTGCCTTTAAGATAAACATAGGGTTTAAACATGCATAAAATTTAATTGGGTTCTCTATTCAATCTTATAGGCCCATGGTTGTGATATTAGCAAGTCATGAAAAGGGGATTTAGTTACTCATGGTGGAAGAGAACAAAGCATGATTTTGAATAAGAAGATTGCATGAAATAAATAAGCAAAAAAAAAGAGCAAAAGCAAGTAAATAATAAAGGAGATATGAAAAGAACAAAAGCACTTTGTATTGATCTGTCACCTTGAATTACAATGGCTCCTCCTTCTTACAAATCTTCTTTAAGTTAAAAAATCTAAAAAATACAATGAAAATTTGGAAAGAAAATAGATTTAAAGAAAACCCTAAACTTTATTATTGAGGCATGCACATTACTAAATAATAAAATGATTAAATAGAAGTGCTTTATAAAAAATAAGCATGAAAATGTGACTAAAAATATACACTTTTGATGAAAAACACACCCCTACACCTATCTTTTACTCATCCTCGAGTGAAACAAAAAAAATAAATATAAACTAATCTAATCTAACTCACTTTCGTAAGAATCATGATTGCACTTAGCACGTATAACAAGCCGTTAAACCTCTAAGTTACCCCTAGAGGATGAATTTTGTCTCGTGAGGGTTTTCAGTGAATTACACCACAAAATTCATAAAGAAAAAAAATATTAGTATTTTTGAAATTCTATTTTTGAAAGAAAAGAATATTTGAGAGATTTTTACGAAAACCAAGTTAATATATAAGTCATAGTATCACTTAATTATTCATTCCTATACTTAGTCTCGATGCAAATTTATTATCAATTTATGTTATGATTAAAACTGAACTTCTCACTTAATCTATTATTTTACCCTAAGTCATATGCACCTTTGTCACTGAGAATTTTTGACTTGAGATTCTTTCACTTCAACTCTTATGCCTTGTATATTAATATATATATATATATATATATATATATATATATATATATATATATAACTTTTTTCTTCTTCTTTTGAAAGAAGTTTGAAGTATTACCACTTCGTTGCCCTTAAGCACTTCTTTTTTTTAATATGTAAAACTTATCTAATTTCCTTTGTGTAAGTATCAAGGCTTCTTGAGACCCTAATACTTAAATAATATAATATTAGCTGAGTTAATACATATATTATATATATATATATATATAAATTCTCTTTTTCTTACATTTTCTTTTTTCCATCAAACTTAACTAATTATCTTTCACATAAATACCAAGGCTTTCTTAGGCCAAAGCACCTTGCTAATAAATAATTAAATTCATTTATTTTATATATATATATATATATATATAATATATATATATATTTCTGGCACAAGAGTCTTTGTTTTGAATCCTAATTGTGTAAGTGTATAAAGTATGCATATTTCATAAAGGTAAAAATCAAGACGAAATTATTTTTTAATTTTTCCTCCTAAATTTAAAAATCAAACAAATAATCTTAGTTTGACCAAGTATTAAGAAATCTAATTATGATTTTTTTCTATTTCTTAAAATTAACTTAATTACTTGCAAAAATAAGTCAAAATATTGTTTTCTTTTTCAAAAACTATTTAAAAGAAAAAAATTTATTAGTAAACTACCTATGTTAGAGTATTAGTAAACCCTTCCCACACCTATTTCATGCATTATCCTCCATGTATGAATGAATGCATGTATGCATGTGTGCTTGATAAAAAAGAAAGGGCAGGCAAAATGTTGCCTCAAGGGGTGGTTTCTTCCCTCGAGCTCGTTTTTCAATATTCCAATGTATCTTCTTTAGTGGTGAAATTAGAGAGGTCAATCTTTTTGTCATTTTATTTCTCATTCTCTCCAATTTGTCTTTTATTTTTCCAAACCTTTTTATTATCTTTCCATTTTCACTTCTCACAAACTTATCATCATTACATATCTCAATACGAATATCAATATGATCGAATTCATTAAGCAATATAGGCTCATCATCCATAAAGGGATCCGCACAATTTTTAACATTTATCTTGGCAAAAAAAAATTGAAATTTATTCTCAAATTTCACTTGGAACTCGATTCCTCATCATCCTCAATTGTTCCATATGATGTGTATGTGTAATTATATCTTCTTGACTTAAATTTCGTGTCATTGATCATTGGTTAGCTCATCAAAAGTGAAGATACTCAAATCTAATTTTCTTTTCTCAAGGGGGACTTTATACTTAACATCATCAACACGTGTCTTGTCACCACTATGATCGCAATCATCCTTAAATAATTCATCAAGAAAAAAGGGTCATCAACTATGCATACATCCTCACAACATGATTCAACTTTCTCCCCAAGGGGGTGTATATGTAACCAAATTGTCTCTAAACAAGTCATCCAAACATAGAGAATCATTATCAAATTTGCACACTTCATGCACATATATAACTTTCTCAATATATTTATCATCATTATAGTCATCTTCACAATATGATTCAACTTGCTCCCTACGAGATCTATGCGTAGCCAAATAATCTTTGATCACTTTATCTAGAAACTTAGGATTATCATCCAATCTGAACACTTTCTCAATAGGTTTTTCAACATTATTGATTTTTTTTTGCTTCATTAAGACGAATGTGATCTAGAATTGACTTTTTTGCCTAGGAGCGGGTTGAGTAGAAAAGGAATCTTCCTTACTTACTAACTAACTCACTAGCTTGTCTATTAACTAGGTTTTCAAGCACTTATGTACTTGTTTTAAAAAATTTCTTACATGTTGGTTGTGTGTCCTCCACTTAACTTGTGAAAATCAATGGGTCTCTTGATCTTGATCAAGAGTTTGGGTTAAAATGGGTTGATTTAGAAGAGTTTCTATTCTTTGAGAGACTTTTCAAGACACTCTGATGGAATTCTAGTTCGTCTTCTAGTTCGTCTATTCGTTTACACATTTTCTCTTGCTCATAATCAAGTCCCTAAGGAAGAGGTGGACTGAATGTTCATATAGGATTAGTCCCATGCAGAGTTAGAATAATTTCAACCCCCTCAATTAAAATTTGAGGGATAAGGTTCACTCATAGGTCTTTGAAATGTATGAAATTGATTTTGACCTAGTCCTAATGGATACCCTCTCGAAGGATACTGTTCCGATGGATGGGATGGACCATGGTAGTAATTGCAACAAATGGATGGATAAAATGTAAAAGATGAGTAGGCGGGTTGCGTGTTAAAGTTCGGGAAAGAGATTGGTGGATGGAAAGGTGGATTTAGCCCATAGAATGACTTATAACCATATGAATTTGGAGGGGCTATAACCAAATTTTATATATATATAGGGTCAAGTGTTCCTAGTAGGTCTCCTTAGATTACAATCTAAGGAGGAGGCTTAAAACTCTAACATTTCAATTTTTTTTTACAATCCGACCGTACATTATCATCTTCATGTTCTAAGATGTGCACATATAAAAAATCAAATGATTTGAATTTCGTTTACTTATTGATCTAGTCGTTCTATTTTGTTCTACTTTTAAAAAATCGTTAATATTTGAACTCAAAGAAAATAGAGTAAACGAACATGAAATCACTTGATTTTTTATATCTGTACATCTTAGGACATGAAGTTTATAATGTGCGGTCGGATCGTGAAATTGTTTTGAGATGTTAGAGTTTTAAGACTCCTCCTTAGATTCTAGTCTAAGGAGACCTACTAGGGACACTTTACCCATATATATATATATATATATATATATATATATATATATATATATATATATATATATATGGTGAACTGTTTCTTCTTAATCTAGATGTAATTGGGTCTCTCGACAACACTTGTATGCAAATTAATAAAAATAATATCACTAATCAAATGAATAAAAATCAACCAAACCTACTCTAAGGTAGACTTAGATCTAGACGACCCTAACTTTAGATTATCCGCGGGAGGTATATTGCTAAATTGGACTTCAAGTTAATCGGCCGGGTAGGTGGCAAGATTTGTGGGAGGTATCTATCAAAGATGCGCCTAATTAAGCCAAACTACCAACTTTCGAGATTTTGCCTCTCAATCCCTATCTAGTCACTGATTTGACAAGAGTCAAATTCAAACAACTTCCTGCTTGGGTCAATCTCCTAGTGTGTCCAAGAAGTCCTTAAGGACAATGTCTATTCAAATTTTAAATTTAGGCTCAGGTTATGAGTGAGGAGATGGTTTGTGGGCCATGGGAGGGTAATGACTACCCCACCTTATTTTGTTAGGGTTTTGCCCTTCAGTCAATTTAGTGTAAGTGGACAAGACAATAGAATAATATCACTCAAAGCAATTAAATCACCATGAGTGTTTCCTAATTTGGATACTATGCAGACTTACCGCTATCTCCAGCACTCTCCGACAGTAATTGAAAATTTAAAATTAAAAGGACGAATGCATAGATGCAAGTCTATCCAATTTTTAAATTTCAATCACAAGTTATGTTATTATTAGAAATAGTATCCAGATAAGTTACATTAAAATCTAACAACTGCAGATGATACAGAACTTAAATTTAATGACTATAAAAGAAAGCAAAAACCCTAACTCGCTAAGTTTGCCGCATTTGCGCGGCTCTTGAAGCCTTTGGTGTTTTGCCTTCTAGGGCATCGCTATGAAGTACTTCTAAACTTTTACAGATGCCAACTTCCTGTAACTGTCTTTGTACACACAAGCATAGAAGAATTGAGTTAGAAAATAATGTATACCGTTGTCTCCCTGGCAATGACGCTAAAATTTAATTGCCAAAAAGATACAAAGAAAATGAAAAGTATTTTTTGATTGTTTTTTATTCTGAATCTTAGCAATTTAACAGTGTAGCGAGGGTTAAAATGGTCGAATCTCAAGGAGAGATGCGACGGAAGTGTTCTAGTATTTTTATTTCTTTACACTTTCTTCTTTGTTTGTAGAACTTAAAGGAAGAGATTGGTTGAAAAAGTTTGACTTTTATCAATGTTGAGAAAGATCACAACTTGCTAATAATCTACCACTATAAATAAATAATACAAATTAGAGATTACCTTTACACTAAATCCTAAACATGATAAATTACCTTAGGATTCAAGTAAAACACATAAGACAAATAACAAGGTTCTAATTGAAATAGCACTAATTAAAATTTAACATTAAAATATCAAGACAATGACCAAGCATAGATTAAGAAAAATAGTTCGAGTACTAGCAAGTAGTTAACCTAATTATCATCATCATGTGACTTTAAGATAAACCTAGGATTTAAGCATGCATGAAATTTACTTGGGTTCTCTATTCACTATTATAGGTCCATGGTAGTGATATTAGCAAGTCATGGAAAGAGATTTTAATTACTCATGGTGGAAGAGAAACAAAGCATGATTTTGAATAAGAAGATTGCACGAAATAAAGAAGCAAAAAAAAGGGCAAAAGCAAGTAAATAACAAAAGAGATATGAAAAGAACAGAAGCAACTTGTATTGATCTGTCACCTCAAATTACAATTGCTTCTCCTTCTTACAAATCTTCTTCAAAGTGAAAAAAATTTAGAAAATATAATGAAAATTTGGAAGAAAATAGATCTAAAGAAAATCCTAAACTTGATTCTCTGAGATGTCTTTTCTCTATTGCTTTGTAGGGGTATTTGTAGGCGATCCCAGTAGTAGAATCCCTGTAGAATACTCCTCCCAAACTGTCACGCATGCGGCCACAAAAACGCGGCATTTCTGCGGCTAAAAAAAAGGGGAGGCGCGGCCTTTTTGTGGAGTCTGGGCATGCATTTTGGCGCGTGGCTTCTTCTTATCCATTCATCTGAAGATCTATCCTTAGAATCCTCGTTTGAATTCTGAAATTTAAAATAACCTTGTTTCCTTGATAACTTAGGAAACAAGTTATATATAAATCTGAATTTTGAACTTGAAATCCCTCCTTTGTCTTTGACTTTTAGGATAGGATAATTTCTGATTTAACTTGAGCTTGATGGGCTTTTGGGCTTCTCTTTAACTTGTGGGCTTTGTTTTGGGCTCTTTTCTTTTCTCCTTTTAATTATCAAGGCCTTCACATTACTAAATAAGAAAATGATTAAATAGCATTGCTTTATAAAAAAAATTAAATATGAAAATGTGACTAAAATATGCCTTTTAATGAACAATCACACATCTAGTAACTTCCTTCTTGGTCCTTATCTAAATGAGAAAAAATGATCATAGGTAAGGTTTCAAAATCACCTAGGAAGCCATACTTTAACATGTCAGGTAAAGGCTTGAGCTCCAACTTAGGGGGCTTAATGATTGATGGAATTGAAATAGATGTTGACACAGGCAAGGGTTCTGCCTAGGTTTTTCATGGAGCAGTGTACATGATAGAAATCGAGTCTAACAATGCGTTGATCTCTTCTATAGACTCGTCAATATCAAAATTTTGTCCAAAATGGGCCAAGCATTTCTCCAAAGGATATTCATAACAAGATTCTTCAAAGGTGTGACTGGACGAAATATCAATCATGTTAACTTCCTCGTGGTCATCCATTACAGGCGGTTGGGAACTAGTGTGAAAAATATTCAGCTCAACTGTCATATTCCCAAACGGAAAGGTCATGACTCTATTCTTACAATAATAACAATATCAGTTGTAGAAAGGAATAGTATCCTTAAAATCACAGGGGGGTGACTGTAGAGATTTGACACTGGTTCAGTGTCTAAGACCACAAAGTCCGCAGGAAAATAAAATTCGTCGACCTTAAAAATAACATCCTCAACAATTTCCTTGGGGACCTTAACAAACTTATCTACTAAAAGCACTGCAAGGTTAGTGGGTTGTAACTTACCTAAACCTAGTTGTTTGTAACTTAATTGGGTAAAAGGTTTACACTTCCCCCTAAATCTAGCAAATATCGGTCCATAATCTGATCTCTTATCCTAAATGTGATCATTGGACTCCCAAGATCCTTATACTTTGGTGTAATGATTTGTTGGATCAGACATGATGCTTGTGCAGCAAATGTTGCTTCACGAAGAACAAAAGTTTTCTTCTTGACAGTAGTAAGGTCTTTTAAAAACTTGGCATACGAAGGAATCTAGTTGATTGCATCCAAGAAAGTGTTGGCCTAAAAGGTTACACTCTCCATTTGTTTTTGTTTTGATGATGACAAACCAAATATGAGCTATTTGGTACTAATAAGTTTATTAAGATGAGTTTCAGGTTTGTACAAATTTTGGAGGCCATTGCTTTCTATTGCAACAACTTCTACGTTCATGAAGCTATGAAGGCATATTGCACAAGGAAGGATCATAGAAGAAGAAGGCTCTAGCAAGGATAGCATGGCTCTAAGATTTGAAGATTGCTATGCAAATTTTATTTTAGTTTTATAGTTTAGAAGTTTGTTCAAGAATAGTGGATAGGTTTGAAGCTCTATCACACACGTTTTTGCGCACATGTTCAATCCAAAATGTTTTCCTATAATTTATACAAAAATATTTTGCATACAAGATTTTGCCTACAGATATATATTTATGTTTTATACTAATCCCTGTTCAAAAGTATTTTTATCAAAATCTTAATCTTTTTCTAAATTCTTTCTAAGTCTGATTTTTGACCAGTTCCGGTCGACCGGCCGGTCGACCGAATCTGTGTCAGGTTTTACCGGTCGACCGTCCCAGTCGACTGAGGTTCTGGCAGATGCACGTATCCGTGTGCATGTCTGTCGGTCGACCGAGACGGTCGACCAGACTATAGTTTTTGCTCTCTAGTTTTTCCGGTCGACCGGGTCGGTCGACCGAATGCCTGTAACGGTCATAATTTTGAACTAGCGGTCGACCGCACCGGTCGACCGAGCTAGCCGTTGAACAGTAACGGGCAGTTTTTAAAGAGCTGTTTATTTTTGTCTTTTTGTGTTTAAAATTAGTTTAATTAATATATTCTGAACTAATTACCTCCTAAACATCAGTAATTATGTTTTATCCCTAAACCCTAGCCCTCTCCTATAAATAGGGGTGTTTGGGGAGAGATTGGTTACAACATTTATTGCTACAAAATTCAAAAGTTTAAGGCTTTCAAAAGTTCTTGGTTTTTGTGCTAAATTCTCTCAATTTTCTGAAGGGTTTTCAAAAGATTTTCTCTGATTTTAATTTCTTTTCCTTACACACAAAAGCTTCAATTCTACTCATTATTCTCTAAGGACCTTTGTAAGGGAAGAGATTTTTGAAAGAGAGAGTTTGTGGTCTTGTGACTACTCAGAGATTCTTGTGATTGTAATTGTGGAGTTGGGTACTCCGGTTGTAATTGTTCTTTGTGATAGTGGAAGTAGCTAGAATCCTTCTGGGGAAGGCGGGGAGTAGAGCTGGGTGCTCGAACCTCGATAACATATCCTTGTGTTTGCGATTGGTTTACTTTCTTGCACTCTTTACTTTACTATACTTGCTCTTATTCTTGCTCATCATAATCATTGTCATATTTACTTGCTTGCATTCATCTTGTGAATCTTGATTGGTAATTGTTGTAGCTTAAAATTTTTTATTTGCCCTTTGATTAGCATTGTCACCTATTCACCCCCCCTCTAGGTGACTTTTCAATTGGTATCAGAGCTTGGACTCTAGGTTTGGCTTAACATCCATAGAGAGATCCTTAAAACTTGCTAATCAACATTTTCATTTCATCCATTCATCACTAGTAAACATGGCCGACAACATTAAATCCCCACCTAAATTTGATGGACTCAATTTCCCAATTTGGAAGGTTAGGATGACTATATTTTTGCAATCTTTGGGTAGCTTAGTAGCCAAGTCCTTGACCAAACCCTATGAAGCACCCGATGGTGATGAGAGCACTTGGACCGATCTTGACTTTAAACTATATGAGGCTAACTCCAAGGCCCAAAACTCCCTATTAACCGCCTTGAATGAGGATGACCTTACACGGGTAATTCATTGTCAATCCGCCTATGAGATTTGGCAACACTTATTGGTCACACACGAGGGGACTTCACAAGTCAAGAGAGCTAAGATAGATCTCTTGAGGTCCCAATATGAGTCATTTAAAATGCTTGATGATGAGTCTATTGATAGTATGGCTACAAGGTTTACTAAAATCACTAATGGTCTTTCTTCCTTAGGTGATGACATCTCCAACGATCAAAAGGTGCGGAAAGTAATTCGGGCTCTTCCTTCATCATGGGAGATCAAGGCCACCACCTGAAGGAGTTGAACGACAAGGACGAGATGGACCTCATTAGTCTCATTGGGAACCGAAAGACCCATGAGATGGAGAAGAAGGCAAGAGAAGAGGCCACTACTTCAAAGAAGAAATCCATAGCCTTCAAGACTTCATCCACCAATGATGACGATGAAGATGACGAAGAAGAAGATGAGGAGCTTACTCTACTTGTTCGCAACGTCAAGAGGATGTACCGGAAGAACAAACTCAACTTCCGGAGAAAATTTGAAGGCAAAGAGGAGCGGAGGATCATATGCTACAATTGTCGCAAACCCGGACATATCATGGCGGATTGTCCGGAGTTCAAGAAGAAAATGACTTCCTCCTTCAAGCCAAAGAAACCGGAGGAAAAGAAAGCTTACAAAGCTACGTGGGATTCGGAAAGCGAGTCCGAAGAGGAGGTGGATCAAGCTAATATGTGTTTCATGGCAAACACACCCAAGGTAACCCCCCAATCCCTTGATGATGAAGATGATGATGTAAGTAAGGAAGTTCTAGTGCATGCTTTTGTAGAACTTTCTGAAACTTATGATAACAAGAAACTTGAATGCATAAAATTACAAAAAGAAGTTGCTTTTCTTAAGAATGAACTTGCTATGGTTTCTAAAGAAAAGGATAATATTTCTTCTAATCTCATTTCTATACAAAAAGAATTTAATGCCTACAAAGTTTCTTGTAAAGCAAAATCTCCTATTATTGATGAACAAGAAATTTCTTCCTTTAAATCAAAAATGAATGATTTTGAAAAAGTTTTAAATGATTATGCTTTTAATACCAAGAAACTTGAGAACATGTTTTCTAAAAAGCACACTTCACATGCTAACACTTCACAAGCTAAGAATTCTCATCCTCACACCACTCATGCTAAAGTTTCTCATGCTCACAAATCACACACTCACTATGCTTTTAAATATGGTAGAGTGTATAGATGCACATATTGTGGTAAAAATGGACATTTAGCTAAGTTTTGCTATGATCAACTAAATAGAATAAATAATCTTGTTTGGGTTCATGACACTAACCCTAGAGGACCCAAGAAAATGTGGGTACCAAAATCAAGTCTTAAATTGTTTGATGTAGGTACACACCAAAGCTCCAAGACGTAGGGAGCGGTGGTACCTTGATAGTGGTTGTTCAAGACACATGACATGGGACATCAACAACTTCACAACCCTATCAAGGTACATGGAAGGTGGCACCGTCACCTTCGGGGATGACTCCAAAGGAACTATCATCGGTATAGGTAACATTCAAATTGGTGCATCTCCTATTATTGAGAATGTTGTTTTAGTTGATGGTTTGAAACATAATTTGCTTAGCATTAGCCAACTTTGTGACCGTGGACTTAAAGTTGTTTTTGATGATTCTTCTTGCAAGATTTTTAATGTTAAATCTAATGATTGTATTCTTACCGGTTTCGTGATAATAATGTTTATATTATTGACATGCTTAATTTAGATTGTTCTACTAAATGCTTGAATGCTTTTGATGAAAATTCTTGGCTTGGGCATAGAAGACTAGGACATGCATCTTTTGACTATATTTCTAGGATTAATTCTAAGGAATTGGTGAAGGGTATACCTTGCTTGAATTTGAGAAAGACCGCATTTGTGGTGCGTGCCAACTTAGGAAACAAACCAAGTCTTCCTTTAAACCAATCAAGGATATCATGTCAACTAGGCCTTTAGAATTAATTCATATGGATCTTTTTGGACCAACTAAAACTAAGAGTTTAAATGGAAGTAGATTTGCATTTGTTTTGGTTGATGATTTCTCCCGTTTTACTTGGGTTTTCTTTTTGCAACATAAAGATCAAACTTTTTCTCATTTTAAGATTTTTCGAAAAAGAGTTGAAAAAGAAAAAGGTTTTCCGATTTTGAAAATAAGGAGTGATAGAGGTGGTGAGTTTGTTAACCAACTCTTCATGACTTATTGTGATGAAAAAGGAATTAAGCATGAAATGTCTTGTCCTAGAACTCCACAACAAAATGGAGTTGTAGAAAGGAAAAATAGAACACTTCAAGAGATGGCTAGGACAATGATAAGTGAGTATGACCTCCCTCAATATTTATGGGCCGAGGCCGTAAACACCGCATGCTATATATCGAATCGTATTTATTTATGCAAAAATTCTTCTAAAACATCTTTTGAAATGTATCATTCTAGAAAACCAAATGTTGCATATTTCAAAGTTTTTGGATGCAAGTGTTTTGTTTTAAATACTAAGGATAATTTGGGTAAATTTGATGCTAAGGCTTATGAAGCTATCTTTGTTGGATATTCTTCTACTAGCAAAGCATATAGAGTGTTTAATAGATCTACACTTACCATTGAAGAATCCATGCATGTTAAATTTGAAGAATCTAATGTGGTTGTTGAGAATGTTGTAGAGATTGAACCATTAGGTGAAGACATGGAGAGACTATCCTTGAAGGACTCACCCGCTCAAGAAAAGCTAGACCCTATTGGTGAAGTTCAAGAGGATAAGGAGGAAAGCACTCAACCGCTTCCTAAAGCTTGGAGATACGCTACAAATCATCCGAAGGAGCTCATCTTGGGTGATGCATCTAGAGGAGTCACTACGCGCTCCAAACTCCATGACCTATGTGGTAACTTTGCTTTCATTTCTCATTTTGAACCCAAGGGCATTCTCGAAGCCGAGACGGACCCATATTGGTTGCTTGCCATGCAAGAGGAACTCAATCAATTTGAGCGCAACCAAGTTTGGCACCTTGTTCCTAAGCCCTACGATAGACCAATAATTGGTACTAAGTGGATCTTTAGAAACAAGATGGATGAGTCCGAAATGTCATTAGGAATAAAGCTAGGTTAGTGGCCCAAGGTTACACTCAAGTTGAAGGAATTGACTTTGAGGAGACCTTTGCACCCGTAGCACGGCTTGAAGCCATACGGATGACACTAGCTTTTGCATGTTTTAAAATTTTAAACTTTTTCAAATGGATGTAAAAAGTGCATTTTTAAATGGTTTTATTAATGAAGAAGTTTATGTTGCTCAACCTCCCGGTTTTGTTAATCATGTTCATCCCGATTTTGTTTTTAAACTTGATAAAGCTTTGTATGGATTGAAACAAGCTCCAAGAGCTTGGTATGAAAGGCTTTCTAGTTTTCTCATTTCAAATGATTTTGTTAAAGGCAAAGTAGACACAACTCTTTTTACTAAGCATGTTGATAATGATATTTTAATTGTGCAAATTTATGTTGATGATATAATTTTTGGATCTACTAATGAGCTTTTGTGCAAGGAGTTTGAAAAGGTAATGCAACTAGAATTTGAAATGTCTTCCATGGGTGAGCTTAATTTCTTTCTTGGACTCCAAATCAAGCAATTGCAAGACGGAACCTTCATTAACCAAGCCAAGTACGCAAAGGAGCTAGTAAAAAAGTTTGGGCTTGAAGGATCAAAGGCTTGCAACACTCCAATGGCAACTACAACCAAGCTTGATAAGGACGATCAAGGTAAAAATGTTGATATTAAATATATAGAAGCATGATAGGAAGTCTTTTATATTTAACGGCAAGTAGGCCGGATATCATGTTTAGTGTGTGTCTTTGTGCTAGATTTCAATCGTGTCCTAAAGAGTCTCATCTTATTGCGGTAAAATGCATTATTCGTTATATTAAGGGCACAATTGGAATGGGTCTTTGGTATCCGAAAACTAGAGATTTTTTAATGACTAGTTATTCGGATGCCGACTATGCGGGTTGTAGAGTAGATAGAAAGAGTACTAGTGGGACATGTCAATTTCTTGGTAATTGTCTTGTTTCATGGTCCTCTAGGAAGCAAAATTCCGTAGCTCTCTCAACCGCCGAGGCGGAGTATGTTGCCGCGGGGGCTTGTTGTGCACAAGTCCTTTGGATGAAACATACTCTCCTTGATTTTGATTTGCACTTTGATCATATAAAAATATTTTGTGATAATACTAGTACTATACACATGACTAAGAATGCAAATCAACATAGTAAGACCAAGCACATTGAGATTAGATATCACTTTCTTAGAGATCATTTTGAGAAAGGTGATATAGATATTGATTATGTTTCCACGGATTTACAACTAGCCGATATTTTCACTAAACCTCTTGATTTTGCTAGATTTTCGTTTATTTGTGGAGAACTTAATGTTTGTATTATTGAATAGACATGTTTTTCATAACCCTTTTTGATGTATGACAAAAAGGGGAGAATAAGTTTACATGGACAAAAATAAGTTCATTTGGTCTTGGTTCCATATGAATTTATATGTTTTGGTTTTAATAAATTTTGATATGAGTTTTGTGTTTTATGAAATTGAGAAATCTTGTATATTGTTTCTATTGGTATTGTTTCTAATGGTATTGTTTCAATTTGGTTTCATTTGATATCTTTTCTATGAATTCTTGTGTTTTAAGTTTAAATAATATAGCACAATTTGAGGGGTTTTCTCCTCCCCTATATTTTTGTTTATAGCCTATTTGTTTTGTCATCATCAAAAAGGGGAGATTGTTGGCCCAAAAGGTTACACTCTCCATTTGTTTTTGGTTTTGATGATGACAAACCAAATATGAGCTATTTGGTACTAATAAGTTTATTAAGATGAGTTTCAGGTTTGTACAAATTTTGGAGGCCATTGCTTGCTATTGCAACAACTTCTAGGTTCATGAAGCTATGAAGGCATATTGCACAAGGAAGGATCATAGAAGAAGAAGGCTCTAACAAGGATAGCATGGCTCTAAGATTTGAAGATTGCTATGCAAATTTTATTTTTAGTTTAATAGTTTAGAAGTTTGTTCAAGAATAGTGGATAGGTTTGAAGCTCTATCACACACGTTTTTGCGCACATGTTCAATCCAAAATGTTTTCCTATAATTTATACAAAAATATTTTGCATACAAGATTTTGCCTACAGATATATATTTATGTTTTATACTAATCCCTGTTCAAAAGTATTTTTATCAAAATCTTAATCTTTTTCTAAATTCTTTCTAAGTCTGATTTTTGACCAGTTTCGGTCGACCGGCCGGTCGACCGAATCTGTGTCAGGTTTTACCGGTTGACCGTCCCAGTCGACCGAGGCTCTGGCAGATGCACGTATCCGTGTGCATGTCTGTCGGTCGACCGACACGGTCGACCGGACTATAGTTTTTGCTCTCTGGTTTTTTCGGTCGACCGGGTCGGTCGACCGAATGCCTGTAACGGTCATAATTTTGAACTAGCGGTCGACCGCACCGGTCGACCGAGCTAGCCGTTGAACAGTAACGGGCAGTTTTTAAAGAGCTGTTTATTTTTGTCTTTTTGTGTTTAAAATTAGTTTAATTAATATATTCTGAACTAATTACCTCCTAAACATCAGTAATTATATTTTATCCCTAAACCCTAGCCCTCTCCTATAAATAGGGGTGTTTGGGGAGAGATTGGTTACAACATTTATTGCTACAAAATTCAAAAGTTTAAGGCTTTCAAAAGTTCTTGGTTTTTGTGCTAAATTCTCTCAATTTTCTGAAGGGTTTTCAAAAGATTTTCTCTGATTTCAATTTCTTTTCCTTACACACAAAAGAGCTTCAATTCTACTCATTATTCTCTAAGGACCTTTGTAAGGGAAGAGATTTTGAAAGAGAGAGTTTGTGGTCTTGTGACTACTCAGAGATTCTTGTGATTGTAATTGTGGAGTTGGGTACTCCGGTTGTAATTGTTCTTTGTGATAGTGGAAGTAGCTAGAATCCTTCTGGGGAAGGCGGGGAGTAGAGCTGGGTGCTCGAACCTCGATAACATATCCTTGTGTTTGCGATTGGTTTACTTTCTTGCACTCTTTACTTTACTATACTTGCTCTTATTCTTGCTCATCATAATCATTGTCATATTTACTTGCTTGCATTCATCTTGTGAATCTTGATTGGTAATTGTTGTAGCTTTAAATTTTTTATTTGCCCTTTGATTAGCATTGTCACCTATTCACCCCCCCTCTAGGTGACTTTTCAGAAAGGAATATTAATTTGGACATTTTTGAAAACTTTCAAAATTCCCTCACAATGATTATTCTTCTTATTGGGTTGAAGACATTGAGGAAATAGGGCTTTGGTACAAAGAATTTCTCTTGAGTGTTAACAACTTATCATCTTTCTTTGTTGACTCCTTTAGGACTTCTTTCTCTTTTTCCTTGTTAGGAGTTTCAACATTAGCATGAGACATGGTTGGAGAAATTTGGACTTGGTTATCCACACTTTTGCCAGACCGTAAAGTGTGAATAACCTGCATTTCTCAGTTTGTTGAACTAGAGCCAATTTCAAATTGGCCCATTGGAACATTTGAGGAATAGGTTGTCTTCTTGTTTTGGAATATTTTGACTAGAAAATTGTCCTTTCTCTCCCCCCTACTGATGCAGCTATCTGATCTAACTAAACCCCAATCTTAGTTATCGCCTTAGACATAGTATAATTATATGCGCTTGGTTCTGGTTAGCTAGAGCTTGGCTCTGCATAAACTGTTGAAACATGTCCTCTAAAGAAGGTTTTCTTTATACGGAGGGTGTAGAAGGGGCCAATGGTGTCACAGCAATTTGGTTTCCCTTATGAAATTGATTATTATGATGTGATCCTTGAAATGGTGGTGATCCACCATATCCTTATCCTTGAGAAGACTTCCAGAAAGATTTTGATGGTTCCACCATCCTGGATTGTATGCTTCACTGAATGGGTTGTTGTTAGAATTGGGCTTGCAAAATGTATTGAGTAAATTTGTATGCTCGCTCGCTTTGATAACTGGCAACCCAGGGTACTGTTCTACCAAATAGTCTTGACTATCACAAAGGACGCAGATAGGAGACACCACAGGCTTAGATGGTTCAAAAGCTTAAAATTGAGCTCCTTTTCTTATCTCTAAGGCTTCAAGTTGTCGCACTACTAATGCCATTTTGGTATCATTCTCAAAGCTGAGGTTGACTCTATGCATACAACCCTTGTTGGTAGTGGTTATGGTGGTAGGTTGCTTAACATCAACAATAATAGGTTTCCATTCTAACGTGTTTTCTGCTACCTCTTCGAAGAATACCCATGCATCATTGGTGAATACCTATACATCATTGGCAGTTTTACTAGTGAATGCTCCATTGCAGAAGGATTCAATCATAATGTTCATTGGGTAGTCTAAGCCATCATACACTATTTGAATCAACCTGATTTTTGAAAATCCATGGTGGGGACACTCAAGTAAAAGGTCCTTCAATCTCTCAAAGTACGTGAAAAATATCTCGCTTTGTAATTGATGGAAGGTGTTAAGGGCTTGACGTACAGAAACTGTTTTCTGCTTTGAGTAGAATTTTCTATACAAAACTTCAGCTAGATCTACCCAATTGGTGATTGTTTCAGGTTGGAGAGAAGTAACCAGTCTTTGCTTTTTTTTTAGGAAGAATGGGAGGGATTCCTCCGTCATTTGGTTATACTTCATCGTTCCACAAATGTCCTCAAACTCCCTAACATGTTGGTATGGGTTTTCATTGGTCAACCTTAAAAAAAAGCAGCATCTGTATCATGCTGGATTTGATCTCAAAATTCGCCGTAAGGGGTGGCAAAGTGATACAGAAAGGTTGGGTGGAGGGATACATGTAATCCTTCAAGGTCATTTGCTGGGGTTGAATTTTATCACCCATTGTGTTAGCAGGGTTGGAAACAATAATGAATTCTAAATGACCATTAATATGAACCCACTATCACATGAACTAGGGTACTGCCTTGAATAGAGAACCTTAAGTTCTAGAAAAAGAATGCATACAATTGACTCAACCAAATAATTCCAAACATGTTGTTTCTTATCTTGAGCTTAAATTGAAGTTAATCAATTTTTAACCACTAATCTTAAGAGAAAAAGTTCTCTTTAATTAGACAGCTCCTAACTTGGTTGGATAGATTGTGGACTGATCAGTTAAAGCCATCAAATAAGCGATTTAGTCCTTCCTCCAGGCCAGACCCCGTTGCAATGGCCAAATCACCCTTTCTAAGACACGAAAGTTCATCTTCAAAAGCTTGAAAGTAATCACCAGAGTATTCCGGCAATGAATCCACTAAGTGAGCTCAAAATCCTAGCGGTCAAATTCTAATTGATTTTAAAATTAGTTCAAGCTTAGAAAAACTTATATGTAGTTGTGATTTTTGAGCAAAGGAATGGGTAATGAAATGCCGACCTTATGTAAGGGACAGCTCTTAAAATCTTTCTATGCAGATTGCACTAATGCAGTACAAGTCCAATCAAAAGCACTTTCAGAACCCCACTGACAGGAGATTCTTGGGTAGAGTTAGAAGGAAGCAAGCAATTTTTGTTTTTATTTAGTAGCGCAATTTTAGCAAGAAAGCAAGCAAGCTTCTTCCTATTGTGCAAATCTTCACTTGATCTTGGAATATCCCTGCAAAAAGACAAGTTTGAAAGGTAAATCTTAGGGATGGTAAAGAAAAAGAAAAGGAACTTTTTTTCATGTATTTTAATTTTTAATTTTGTTAAACAAAAACTAGAAACAGATTAAATATTAATTTTCAAAAACAGATTTTTTTTTCAAGTCTCCAGCAACGATGCCAAAAGTTGTTCACAGTTTAAAAGTTATAAATAATTTCATTATTGTTTGAAATACGTACAAGTTATAGAAAAAGCCTAATCTTGCTTGAATCGTTTAGAAAAATTGTATAGTGGCAAGAAGAGAGTCGAATCCACAGAGACATGTTGAAACTTAGATTTTAAAAATCTAAAATATAACTTTAATCTAGTTGGGAAATTGGTGAATGAATGGTGGGAATTTTTGTTTCATTAAACTTCAATTATGAATTAAAATGTGGATTAAGAAAGAAAAATCACTAACCTATAAGTAGAATAAATAAGAAAAGATTGAGAAAGAAAACAGAAAGATGAACTAAATCGATGAATTGACATCAGAATAATACTTACTAATCTGTGTGATGCATTAATTAGAATCAAGAGTGAGTAGGGAAAGAAAGAAGAAATTTTAGAACCCGTATTGGTGCACTGCCTTGAGTTCCGTCAAGATGATTGTGATAAGACCAGCCGCCAAAGCCTTCTTCCCTGCATTAAAAAGTGATAGGTGAAGAGAAAAGAGCAGAATGAAAGTGAGAAAACAACACAGTTCAAACAATAAGAAGAATTGAAGAATTGGAAGAAGAAACTTCTCTATTTATTAAACTTTCAGCTTGGAGTTACAGAAGACATCATTGCAGAAGTATTGATCATTACAATTCTATCATATCTCTCCAATTCACAATACAATACTCAAAACTCTCTTCTCATAGCCTTTACAGCCCCCTAGTATACATTTTACATTTGAAATGCCAGTTTTTATAAGCAAAAAGGTAAGGAGAAAAGCATGCGAAAAATAGGAAAGCAAACGCTCCCCCATATCTGCTGGGATTGCCGGAGATCCGCAAGGATTACCGCGGATCCACGACATATATCTGGCCATGTTTTTCATTGATTTTACAAAGGGGAAAACATACAAAAGAGATCGAGGAGCTAAATTACAAGTAATTGAAAAGAAAATTACAGGTAGATCTATTCTGAGATTTTTGAAAAAATGTGCCAGTAGGAATCTGATCTGCGTGCGATCACTTTATCCCTTTGACGATGCGATCTGTCAGATGATCGAACTGTCTCCTAATAGGACTCCCTTCTCGCTTGGTTCGGGGAATCAGAGAACAGAGGATCAGTAGAGCCCTCTTACTGCTTCTCAAGCCAATCTCCTCTCTATCCTTACCCGTCTCTCCACTGCTTTTATGCCTCTGGTAGACTATTTATAGGGAGAACAGGGTATAATCGCCCTGAAAATCTGAAAACAGATTGAGTCAATCTATTTTGCATCTGGAAAGTAGCCTTGTTACGAAGCTAGAAACAGCTTCTGTGAAGTTAGGAATAGCATGTTGATTGGTCGCTAATATTACATATTTAATATCATATGTCCATACTTATTATAGAATAAAAGCCTGCATTGTCCTAATTAATTGTTTGATTTATTTGCAGGCCCAATCTTTAAGGAGTTGAAGAGAAATGAGCCCAAAGCCCACCAAAATTTTGAATTAAATTAGAATTAATTCGCACCAAGTAAATCAGGACAAAATCAAGAGGTGAAAAACTGGTTGAGAAGAATCCTCTCAGAATCGATCGGTTAAAGCCAAGAATCCAAGGCCATTTCGTCAGAATCTGGGACTCAAACTGACAAACCAACTCCAGATATAGTCAGAAGGCCAAACCAGCGCGACCCACCAACAGGGTGTGGCCAGGTGGCCACACCCTAGCCACGAAAACGCGGCAATAGTCGCGTTTCCGCGGCAATCTTGGGGAGTTAGGGGGAGCGTTTGCTCCCCCGACCTCCCCGGGATCCTGGTTGTTGGGTTTTTGGCCTATAAAGGGCATTCTCTGTGCTGAAATTGGACGCCAATGCAGAGTTAGGATTTTAGACTAGTTTTCCATTTCTTAGTTTAGGTTTTGTTTTTCCGTTTTATGTAATTATAATTTTCATTTATGTAATTCAGAGGAGATCGACTTTCATCGAAGAACAAGAATGAAGCTTGAGGTATAGTGACAATGGTGTAAGGTTTTCTTTCTTTTCTTTAATTGTTATGAAATCGAATCGAGGTTCTTTATGTGTATGTACTTCTATTTTAGTCTTCTTCTTCTTCTTCTTTTCTATTTTACTTTTCTTTTTGGTACAATCGTCTTCCAAGTGAGTCTAAAAGCATCGAAAGAGCCTTGCCATTGCGAGTGTCACCGATAGCTCATGACGATGGAATAGAGTCTCTCTCTGTATCATTTCATTCTTGAAGTAGTCTTGATGATGTAATGTGGACGAAGACCAATACTCAAATCTTATGGGCTATGCGCTGAATGCCTCCACTTCAAGGTAAAATCGTCGCTGAAGACTCAAGGTAAGCTTTTGACGAAAAGAAGGTAAGCAATTGTTTTTATTTCTTTTCTTTTATTTCTGTAAATTAAATCACAAACACCACTTCTTCCAAATCATTTTCATTCTTCTTTCCACTTCATTTGTACATTGTCTCTTTCTTTCGTTTTCTAATTTTTCCACCTTCTCATCTCTCGCTTTCTTCTTAACTTTAACATAACTTTCTTTTTTATTTTCTTAACTTTAACCAAAGAAGAACTTTTGTTTTGTGTTCATAAGATTTCAATAAAGAACGTAAACGCTTCTATCGCAAAACCCTCCTTGTGGATCACGACCCGCATAGCCACTTGCTATAGCGGAAGAATTGAGCACTTGCACATTTTTATTATAAGTTCTGAAATCTCGTATTTTTTGTGCAGGTTTAGCCTCAATCAAATTTTGGCGCCGTTGCCGGGGAGGGTAACATGTTTTTTATTGAAATCTGAATTTTTTTTGAAAATTTTTTAGAACTAAACGAATTTTCTTCTCTGTTGTAGGTTACAGGGCAATCAAAGCAGGAAATTAATATTGCAGTAACAAACAAGTGGCCTTGGGCCTCTGCTCTAGAAAGCAGAGACCAAGGGCCCTCTGAATTACCACGTTTCCACGGCAAAAGCCGCGGATCCGCGGCAAGGACGAGTTGACTACTAACAGGTTTTTGCAGGGCTGCTTGCTTTACAAATTCTAGTTCTCTGCAATTCTTTATTTCCTATATGCCATCACATAAGCCTGCTAAATAATCAACAGTAAAACGTTTGTTGCAAAAGTTAAAATTGATTAGACGTTTGCATTTTAGGCACGCGTTTTTTTCAATTCATTTATTTTTACTGTTGAAGAGTGCTGGAGCAAGGTACGTATGCATTGCATTTAGCATAGGACTCACTTCTTGGTTGATTTATATCGCTTTGAGTGAATCTTACTTATCTTGTACACTTGCACTAATTGATTTTAAGGGCACCAACCCAATAACAAGATATGGTGGGGATTTAATCACCCTTCCTTAGCCCAAAAATCAGAATCCAAGCACTCACTAACCCAAGCCTAACTTAAAATGAGTAGACGTTGGCCCTAGGGACATCTTGGACTCAATTAGGAGATTATCCTAAGGAGGAAGGTGTTGGAACTTGACTCTTGCCAAATCAGTGTCTAAGAAAGGGATTAAGGGCCGAAAGCCCGAAGATTGGTGGTTATTTAATTAAGGAACGTCTTTGATGGAAACCTCCCACCAATCTTGCCCTGACCTGGCTGATTAGCTTGTGGTCAAAGTCTACATTAAACCTCCTGTGGATAGTCTAACCAGTTAGGAGTCGTCTAGGTCTACCCTAACTTAGGTTAGAATTTTTTCTTTCTTGTTTGTTTATTTGTTTGTTTTTCTTTCTTTTTTGTGTGTATTTTATTGTGTGATATGGCTTATAATAATAATTTTTTCAACTTTAATAATAATCCATATTACACACCGAGTTCATTTTTGGATATTACCAACCCGGCATATCATGACTTTAACCAACCTAGTGTGCCTGATTGGTCTTATCCGAATCAATATAACCCATTTCCCCATCTAATAACTATAAGGTCCATAATAATTTCAACTCTTTACCGAGTCAGTGGGGATTCACCTCCCCCGAGCATAATTATCAACCAACTTGTCCTCCTTCTCCACCTAGTCCACAATATTTTCAAGATTAATACTCAGTTCCACCCGTCCAAAATAGGAAACCATCAATTTTGGAAAGGAGTATGCGTGAGTCCAAACAACAATCACAAAATCTGATGGACTCACAATTTCACTACCACTTCCAAGATAACTCTTCATCTTTTCATCAAAACAATGAACCCATCAATTATGAAAAGATGCTTGAAGCCATGACTCATGCTCAAAATGCTAGAAATCGTGACACAGATATGATGGTCGAATCTCTATGTTCTCACCGTTTGACCAGTTCTAATGTCACTAACCATCCTGTTAGAGTCGAAGAGTCATGTAGTCTTGGAAATCAAGATTCTATTTCAGAATAACCACTTGAACTTACCCAAACTCCAAATTTTGAAAAAGATATTGACAGTTTAGCAAGTTTTCCTTTTCCTGAAATAGAACTTGAAAATGAATATGATCCTGAACCCCAACTTAGTGATTCAATTCTACTTCCTGGTTCAATTATGACTCCGGTATCTTTACCTGATTTTAATCTTTTTCCTGAGTCAACATTGAATCCTGTGCCAATTCATCATGAAATTGAATCACCCATTCTTGAGGATCATATTGAACTTGACCAATTATACAATTTTGAAAATCCTATTGACAAATTGGCAAGTTTTCAATTTTTTGATATTAAACTCAATGAGATATGTGACCTACATTCTCAAATCTGTGATCCAGTTTAACTTTCTGAATCAATATTGACTCCTGTTGTTTTACCAAACTTGAATAATATTTTAGAGTCAGTTTTGATTCCTCCACCTATCATTCCTGAACTGAAATCACCCACACTAAGTCACATTCCATTGTTAGAAAATACATGTGGACTAGAGTTTCAACTTCTTGACTTGGACCTGCTTCTTGAACCAATTTCGACTCCTGAACCTTTACTTGATTTAAGTCACCTTCCCGAGTCGGTATTAGTTTCTGTCCTTCCTGAGTCCAAGTCAACCGTTCTATCATTTCATACTCCATTCTGGGACGAGGTGGTTGACAAATTTGACTCCGAAATTAGTTATTGAATATGAAAATTAGATGGGGTTAAATTTTTAATAAAAATTCTTCATGGATTTATCTTTTTAATGGGTTATATTAAAGATATTTCTGGTGGGTTCCTCCGAGACCCAAGAAAAGTTGATTGGGCCGCGTTTCGTGGACCAATCAGACCACCATCGGAACCACCACCTTAAGGTAACCATTGTCCTTCCCTTTCTTCTTTTTCATGCATCTATGCATTAATTCATACATTGAGGACAATGCATGAGATAGGTGTGGGGGAGGGTCTAACATAACTTTTCTTTTTCTTTAAAATAGAAAAAAAATTAACATTTTTCTTTACTTTTAAAAACTTTTTGAAAAATAGAAACAATATTTTGACTTATTTTTGTAAGAAATTAAGTTAATTTTAAGGAATAAGAAAATCCAAATTAGGATTTCTTATACTTGGTCAAAATAAGATTATTTGTTTGATTTTTAGAGTTAGGAAGATAATTTGTCAAAGTAATTTGGTCTTGATCTTTACCTTGATGAAATATGCACACTTCATACACTTACACACTTAGGGTTCAAAAATAAAGATTCTTATGCCTTATAAAAAAAAAAATCTAATTATTGACTAGCTAGGTGCTTTGGCCTAAGCAAGCCTTAGTATTTATGCGAAAGATGATTGGATAAGTTTAAAAGAAAAATCTTCTGATTAAGCTGGGTATTTGTGCCTAATAAAGCATAAGTATTCATGCCTAAAAGAGGTTCATATAATAAAATCCTTAGTTTTGTGGCCTTGTTTGCTCGAGTCCTTAAGTCCTTGGGGGTGTTTTCTCACCTGGTGCCCTAAGACCGTTTGGTTTGGGAGTCATCGATTAGAGGCTCGTTACATGGGCAGATTAGAAAGCCTAATAGAACTAAGGAATAAAAAATAAAAAAATAAAAAAATAAATATATATATATATAAATAAATAAGGCATAAGAGTTAGAGTTAATGAACCCTTAGTCAAAATTTTCACATTCACAAGGTGCATATGACTTAGGGTAAAGTAATAGACTAGAGAGAAGTACAATTTGACTCCTTACTTTGATTGATAACAAATTTTTAAATAGAGACTAAGTTTAGGAATGAAAAATTCGGTTTTCCTATAACTTATAGATTGCTTAGATCTTACAATTATATTTCAAATATTTTTCTCTTTCAAAATGCTTTTCGAAAATACTAACTCTTTATTTCCCTTTCTTTATGGATTTTGTGGGTGTAATCCGCTGAAAACCCTCACGAGACAAAACTCGTCCTCTAGGGGAAACCTAGAGGTTTAACGGCTTGTTGCACATGCTCAGTGCAATCGCGTGACTTGCGAAAGTGGTCTAATAATCCTTAGTATAGTTTAGTTGTTTTGCTCGAGGACGAGCAAAAGATAGGTATGGGGGTGTGATTGGTCGCTAATATTGCATATTTAATATCATATGTCCATACTTATTATAGAATAAAAGCCTGCATTGTCCTAATTAATTGTTTGATTTATTTGCAGCCCAATCATTAAGGAGTTGAAGAGAAATGAGCCCAAAGCCCACCAAAATTTTGAATTAAATCAGAATTAATTCGCACCAAGTAAATCAGGGCAAAATCAAGAGGTGGAAAACCGGTTGAGAAGAATCCTCTCAGAATCGATCAGTTAAAGCCAAGAATCCAAGGCCATTTCGTCAGAATCCGAGACTCAAACTGACAAACCAACTCCAGATATAGTCAGAAGGCCAAACTAGCGCGACCCACCAACAGGGTGTGGCCACACCCTGGCCGCGGAAACGCGGTAATAGCCGCGTTTCCGCGGCAATTTTGGGGAGTTAGGGGGAGCGTTTGCTCCTTCGACCTCCCCGGGATCCTGGTTGTTGGGTTTTTGGCCTATAAAAGAGCATTCTCTGTGCTGAAATTGGACGCCAATGCAGAGTTAAGATTTTAGACTAGTTTTCCATTTCTTAGTTTAGGTTTTTGTTTTTCCTTTTTATGTAATTGTAATTTTCATTTATGTAATTCAGAGGAGATCGACTTTCATCGAAGAACAAGAATGAAGCTTGAGCTATAGTGACAATGGTGTAAGGTTTTCTTTCTTTTCTTTAATTGTTATGAAATCGAATCGAGGTTTTTTATGTGCATGTACTTCTATTTTAGTCTTCTTCTTCTTCTTCTTTTCTATTTTACTTTTCTTTTTGGTACAATCATCTTCCAAGTGAGTCTAAAAGCATCGAAAGAGCCTTGCCATTGCGAGTGCCACCGATAGCTCATGACGATGGAATAGAGTCTCTCTCTGTATCATTTCATTCTTGAAGTAGTCTTGATGATGTAATATGGACGAAGACCAATACTCAAATCTTATGGGCTATGCGCTGAATGCCTCCACTTCAAGGTAAAATCGTCACTGAAGACTCAAGGTAAGCTTTTGACGAAAAGAAGGTAAGCAATTGTTTTTATTTATTTTCTTTTATTTCTGTAAATTAAATCACAAACACCACTTCTTCCAAATAATTTTCATTCTTCTTTCCACTTCATTTGTACATTGTCTCTTTCTTTCGTTTTCTAATTTTTCCACCTTCTTCATCTCTCGCTTTCTTCTTAACTTTAACATAACTTTCTTTTTTATTTTCTTAACTTTAACCAAAGAAGAACTTTCGTTTTGTGTTCATAAGAATTCAATAAAGAACGTAAACGCTTCTATTGCAAAACCCTCCTTGTGGATCACGACCCGCATAGCCACTTGCTATAGCGGAAGAATTGAGCACTTGCACATTTTTATTATAAGTTCTGAAATCTCGTATTTTTGTGCAGGTTTAGCCTCAATCACATGTAGTGCTAATCCCTTGATTCGCTCCGCTAAATGAGGGATACTCCCTTGATCCTCTCTAGTTAATTGAGAGATCTCCCCTGATCTTCTCACCTGATTGGGTGAGTCAAAAGATCTGGCAAGCAACTGAGGGGCTAATCCAATAAGCTCGTAGCAGAGCTAAGGGAAGCTTCTGGCGAAGTTAGGAGTAAACTCTCAGCGAAGCTATAAGTTAGCTTGTTTTTTTTCACGTGGCTCCGCAGAGCGTCTAGCAAAGCTATTAGCTAGCTTTCTGCGGAGTTATGGAAAACCCCAGGGCAAAGCTATAAGTTAGCCCATGGCAGAGCTATGATAGAATTCTTGTGAAGCTAAGAAAGATTGCTCATCTCTTGAGCTCATGTGAGACTAAGTATTGAGCTAACTTAGTGTCTCTAGGCCTGCTCAAGTCTTCTTCAAAGGCAACTTTGACTTATTATCTGCTTTTCTGGATTAGTAATGTTCATGTTGCTGCCTTGCCTCTGGTCATCAGCTTGTTTTTAACTTATCTTTTGTAGATGTCAATAAGTTAAACGTTGTTCAGACCGGCTGAAGATGAACGGGGAGCTCTGTCTTTTTCGAGTTTCAACAAGACCCTCTTCAAGTTTTCGTGAATCTGCAGTTAAATGGTTCAGATTCTGAAATACTTTGAACTATTTTGATTGATGGGATGTGAATGTGAATGTGACCTTGGTGGTTGAATTCGATCTCGCCTTTAACTCTGCTTTCGGGTTGGAATAGATTCGCTGAGGAATTGTAACAACCTGCCTCTGTATGGCATCGCGCTTTTGGGTAGCCTCGTGCTTATGGGTACTTCGCGCTTGGGTCTCCCAGAGTGGCTTCGCTTCAAATCGGGCTGGAACGACGTTCCTTTCCCGAGGCTAACTGCTTTTTGCGAGTTACGAGAAAGATTGCTCCCTTTTTTGAGGTTAGAATAACCTCTCTTACATTAACGAGGGAGATTATTCCCTTTTTCGAAGTTCAATTAACTTCGTGTGTATTCACAATGGGAAAGTATTCCCTTTCTCGAGGCTAAGCATTTAAATGCTTTAACTTCACCCGCACTCCTAAGCTTGAAGTAGCAGTAGCATGGTCAGGCCATGAGGCCTATAAATAAGATACTTGTAGTCCTTCTCAGAGAAACATACTTTTCTCTTTCTAAAAAGTTTGTTCATGACATCTCCTTATTGCCCAGGAAAGGAGACTAAGGTCTCTGAAGTAGTAGGAACGCCCACTCTGGTCATTACCTGGCCAAGAGTTGGTGAGTCCCAGTCATACAGAGACTTTACCAATAAACTGGTGACTTTAGAGAGTTTATCTCCCTTAATTTTCTTAGCTTTATCAACTATTTCAGGGATTGACTTCCCTTGGCCTCTGCATTTGGCTGACTTTCAGAAAAGTTTAGAAAAGGGTTTCAGCCCTATTTTTTAGCTTCTCAGCGAAGCTATCATTCTTGCTCGATCAAGCAAAATATCTTTTCATGCAGAGTTCCTGCCTTGATTTGTTAAATCTGCCTGTTAAATCTGCTATATAGGCAAGGCTTAGGACTTGGCCTCTTCAAGGTTGAGCCAGTCTTTCCATATAGGTGGGGTCAAGACTGCGTCCCTCTGGGCCAGTTTGTCCTAGCCATATAGACGAGGCTAGCACTTGGTCCTTTTTGAGGCTTCTCCAGCCTAACTGCCTTGGGCGGGGCTAAGACTTAGCTTATGCTGAGCTAGTCTATCATTACTATGCAAACGAGGCTATCCTCTACTTAGCAAAAATCCGTCTTCAAGGCACAACTGGGTCGGATCTAAATTGCTTCGCCCAAAGAATTTTGACTTAGCATTCCATCCCTTTTTTGATTTAATGCTAACTTGCTTCCTGTTTGCATTACAGTGAACTATGTTCCCCATTCTTTCGTCTTGATGAAAGAGACCAAAAACTTGTCCCTTGATTTTCAAGTTGAAGCTTTGATCATAAGTAGGAGGAACATATTGGAGCAGCTAACACGTGTTCCAAAAAGAGATTGGCAGTTGCTTATCTGAGATGATCTACTTCGGGAAGGGGCTGGTAATCACTTGTCTGAGATGGTCCACTTCGGGAAGGCGGACGTCACCAGTAAGGTCTCGAATTCTTCCTTTGCCAATTTTATTTAAGAAAGATCACGATTTCTGGTGGCAATCAGTCTTTTGCCAATTTTGATCAAAGAAGATCCGCTCCCAATCTCTTGTCAATTTTCATCAAAGAAGATCCAGCTTCTTGATGGCAAAATCTGCCATTAAGCGAAAGATTACGGTCTTATGCAGGAGGAAGACTTTTTGTGTCCAGTTGAGATGGTTCATCACCTTGGAAGTAGATAGGACAGTTTGTTTGCCTTTTGAGCAATGATTCTATTGTATGAAAGACAATCTTGATATAGAATAAATGTATCTTCCCCTTTGAATCAATAAAAATATTTATTTCTGCTTATCTACTTTGTTCCCCCTCCTTTTCGATTCGAGAACACCAGAAATGGACTAGTTTATGTAAGTCTTTTCCTTAGGAGGAAATAAAAGTTCTAGCTTCCATCGAAGCTGAAGACAGATTTCCAACTAAGGTAGGAACAAGTTTCTGGCGAAGTTCGCACTGAATTTCCGCGAAGCTAGAGATGAGCTCTTAGCGGAGCAAAGGCTCATCTTTCAGCGAAGTTACTCAAGCGTCGCGCGAGGTCAACACTGAACTCACAGCGGAGTTAGCCCTTGGCGGGGCTGAAGCAGGGCTTCTCGGGAAGGCGCTTAGGTGCCGTTTCAAATTGATTTGAAACAGCCGCCTGCGCTTCTTTTGAGGAGTCGAAATTAAGACATTTTATGTCTATAAAAGCCCGATTGGGCTGAAAGAAAGAGAATTACTTCTCTTTGAATTTTCAGAGAAACAAGTCTCTTTCTCCTCTTTCTCCTTCGTTGAGATTTTCAGAACTTTTCATTTATTCCATGGTTCCTAAAAGACGAGCAGGCAACGGAGGGGCTTCTCCTCCTCCGGTCATCGAACGCCCCATTACGGATAGGGATTTTTCCCTTTTATTCAGAGAATTTCATCTCTTTTCGAAGCCAATTTTGTCTATTTCATGATGAACCTAGAATGATCCATCGTGATCCAGTAGTCTCAGGGAGTTCTACTCCCTTAATTTTCTTTGCCGAATTTTTAGGGGATTTAATTCCCCTTAATTTCTCAACTGGAAATTTAGAAACCAAAAGTTTCTTCCCTCAGCTTCTATGCGAAGCTAACCCTTAGGGCGGTTCATGTTCTGTGAAATGACAGGATGCGAAGCTAGCCCTAGAAGCACAGTTGGAAAAGAGCTTCAAAGTCTTTTGAACAGCTTTAGGCACAAGTGCCTTTCTGACGAAGTTAGCCCTTGGGACTTTTCTGCGTTCTGTTTAGCGATAGAACACGAAGCTAAGCTTCCAGAGTGAAGCTAACATTTAGAGATCTTCTGCACTTTGCCTTTGCGCAAGATGTGGAGCTGAGCCTCAGGGCGAAGTTAATGCTGGGCTAGCTTCGCTCGGAGAGCGAAGCTATACCTTGGTAATTTTCTTTTTGCCATAGCTTTCTTTTTTTTTGGTCAATGAACTAATATAGTTTCCTTTTGTTGTTGCAGTGCACTATACTCCGAGTCCTTTGAACAGTCTCTTTGGACAGCCAGGGGACTGGATGGCAATGTTAGCCTACAATTCCAGGGGCAAGTCTCATTATTCAGCGAGCGGAGCGCTCCTGGCTGGGATGCCCTTATCTATGCCGGAGATCAGTGTACTATGAGGAGCATCTTAACTACTGATCCCCTCGAGGATTGTTACCAAAAAATCTATCAGAAGCTCGGTTTCATGTTTGGGGACGTAGCGTCGACACTGATCATCAGCTGCTGGCCGAAGAAGGGCAGTGGATTTTCAATCTGGATGGCGAGAAGTATTATCTCCCTTCTAGCAAGCGTCATTTTCTGATGTCTTTCTTCCAATGCGTGACGAGGATTCGGAAGATGAAGTGACATGTGACTCAGACTACTGATTCTATTCACGTGGAGAAATTGATAGCTCCGTCTCTTGACTATACAAGGGCGGGTGCTCCTCGCTGCATATTGGGTCTCCACCTTGAGAACGTTCTCCCAGACATCCCCACTAAATCCCGATGTGGCTCAAACTTTTGGAAACCAGTTCTTCAAAGCTCATGGCAATTATCCAGCCACTAATTTCAGGACTCCTGGGTGGATTCATCCCCCCAAGGCCTGGTTGAGGGACTTGACCTTATATGTCTGAGGATCTGGAGAGGCTGGGATAATACGAGGCTGCCAGGGCAACCTGTTACGGCATCCAAATGAGAGTAGCAAACTTCACACCATCTTCGAGTTATACTGTCCAGCTACAGGGACTTTCTTCACCCATGTAGACGAATTGGGCATGGCTTTGCAGGAGATGTGGGAAGTCTCTGCTCTACCCTTGGGCTCTTTTCCTTATGAAGAATATTTTCCATGCGAGGTGGAATTGGCACTTCTGGAGAAGCAGGAGCCTGCTTTGTTTGAGACTTACCGAAAATTGATGTGCCATTTTTACATCTGCTCGAGTATGCATGGAAGCCATAAGGAAGCTTCATGCAGTTCGAAGAGCTGGGGGAATTATTTGTTCCCCAACCTGGAAGATGTTCCTGACGAGGCTCACTGCGGGGTTGCAGATGAGGATATTTTTTGGAGGACGCGTGAACACTCTAAGGGGATATGATTTTGGAAGAAGATGACGGACCCTATGAGAAAGGTGACATTCTCAGGAGTTTCCATCATCAAGCTCGTCGACCGATGTCCCGGAAGGCACTTTTGGCTGGGTTTTTATCGGTTTGGCTGAAGAGATGCGCGGTGCCATCTTCCTCTGGCGACGTCATTCTTCTGACTATCTTATTACCAGCCGTTCGTCTAGTCCACGGTCGTTCCCTTGGATTTCTCCCGGCGATGGTGTGTTGAATTCAGCGAGGCCTTCGTGCGTTGACGGAGGCTTTCTGTAGGCCACCGACAACGAAAAGGGGAAAAGGCACTATCTAGCCTCGTGACAGGCCAAACCCCAGGATCTGTTTGCCATACACCTATTTGATGGCATGGTTCGCCCTTTACTGCCCTTCCATTATCCAAGCTGGTAAGGAGCCTCCAGAAGGTGTCCGAATAGCGCTTCTCTGTCAGTTTGAGGGATGTTCATGGTTATTGACTTATGTGGCCGCGGTTCGCAAGCTGCTGCGCTGGTATGATGCTTACAACCTTTTTTGGTGCTTTCCCTACATTCGCGATGCAAGCTATGGCGAAGAATTCAAGGATGTAGGAGATAGGCAGACGTTGTTAAGCCGGGGGATCTTTGAATGGCTAGTTAACATCCGGCCATCCCATCTGGTGTACAAAAGCAGGGATACCTGCTATTTGGAGCCTTATGTCCCGAGTCAGTTTGCTCGTCAGTTCGGGTATGACCAACTATATGTAGGTAACCTGAATACCAGCCTGGCCTTCATGGGGAGCCACATTGATGGTGCTCGTGCATGGCGATTCTTCATCGCTGGCTGTACTGAAGCGCGACTGTGCATTCCGCTGAGGACTCCGAACCTTCTGACAACTTTAGGGTTCTGCTAGTGGTACAGAACATCGAACTCCACTCCAACCGGGTTTTCCGTTAACTCTTTTGGCGTGAAGTTGATCTCTCGGCGGCTGAAGCAGAATGTCATCGAGAGAGGCGAGGGCAGGAGGGTCCGTGTGCCAGGCCTCGGAGAGTTCATCGCTACTGTTGATATTGAGGCTTCGGACACAGAAAGTCCCCACTTTGAAGGAAATACGGGTGTTGAGGATCTACCATATGCTATTGATGGGGTAGGCACGACCCCCATGGAAGATGTGGAGGTAGAGGAAGTAGAGGAAGAAGATCCAGATTTCCACTTCAAATAAAAGCGGCAGGGTGGATCTCGTAGAAAGAGGGTAGTGAAGAAGCCTCATCGCTACACTTCCACCATTATTGCAGAGGGTGAATCAGCCGCAGTACTTCCCTCCTGCTCTGTTAGTTATTAAACTATCGGCTCTGAGGCAGACTGTTGATAAAGCTGCTCCTGACCTAAATAAGATCAGTTCTATTCTTGCGACATATACTTATATATTTCATACAGCTCATTTGTTTATCCTATGATTCAGGAACCGAGATGGCAAGAGAACCGAGAGCCGAGGCTGCAGGAGAACAGGGGGATTATTATGATCCTCTATTTACTTATAAAGAAGATGACGAGGCTAGCTACTTTGTCATCTTAGAAGATTTCAGAGGTGACGCGGCTGGCGTCGGTCCTTAAGGTTGGGACCTCGAAAGGGAGTCCTGTGGCTTCAAGCTCTTTGGGATGGACCACAGAGGCTTCGGCAATGAAGGTGAGCCGGCCGTCCCTCCTGCATCTGCCAAAAATTTTCCTATGGAACTCGGCGGAATTGACGCTGTCGCGGAGGAAGTTCGGGAAGAGACTGCGGCTGAGGCAGTTGAGGCGATATCGCTTCTTGATAATATTTTTATCTTTTGTAAACAATTTTCTTCCATTATTTATCATGCTTGACTTAATAAAGTCTTGCCACAGATGTTCCACCTTTGGGTACATCGACTTCAAGGGAGCCAGCTAATCTTCCTGAGGGAATTAGGGGTGAAGCAAGTACTTCAACTGCAACGAACGCTGCTGAGTTGGATGCCTTGTATCACGACCTGCCATCTTATCAGCCTGAACCGGCCAGTGGAGCTGAAGAGGCTGAGGGGACTGGGATTACGGAATCAATCTCACTTCTAACTACATCGGTAAGTGAGACGCCAGTGGTTTCGCTAACGCTACCTATCCTGATAACCATGGAGTTGAAGGTAATTACCAGCCCTATGTCTCCGACACTGGTTGTTGAGCCAGCTCTTCCTGAAATAGTCACCAGCCCTACATCCATTGTGGCTAGTATACTGGTTTCAATGAGGACTCCTCCGAGATCACCGGCGACCCCTCATATTTCTCCAGCCAGCGCTCCTGCCATCTCCTCTACGATTATGTCAGTGAAACCAGTGGAAGCTTTGCCTTCAGAGGCCACTCGTTCACCAGGAGTAGTTGAAGCCGAGGATGAATTTTTGACTGAGCTAGTTGATAGCTTTTATAAGGGCTTGAAGTGATCTGTTGCTTTGGTCTTGAAGGGCTTGACTACTTCGTTCTCTGCTTTGAAGGTGGTCCTCTCTTGAAGTATTGACAACATTCGAGACTTTGGAGGGGATGACCAAGCTGTCACATTGGAGCTTCTGGTGGAGAGGCTTGAGAGGAATGTAAACGAATGACGTCATCTCAACAGTTCAGATTTGGACTCCTCAGTTAATTAACAGTTTGAACACCTTGCTGCTCAGATGCGTGAAGCTCATCTTATGGCACAGGAAGCAGCTAAGGCAATATCTTCAGATTTAAAATCCTTGGAGATAAGGAAAGTAGAAATTAGAGATGCCATAGATGCTTCTAACAGTGCTCTTCTCGACGTTGACGATAAGATTGAAAAGGCCAAGGAAATGATCAAGAAAGCCAATCTTCTTCTGTCCAGGGCTGAACCGGTGCGCCTTGAGGACATGTTCAGCTAGAGCAGTTTAAGGCTCAAAATGATGAAGTCCTGCAACAGAAACTAGCACAGGGGACAACTTTGGCTGAAATTGAGGATCGTCTGTCCCAGACAGCGAGCTTTAATGAGGCCGAGTTGAGGTCGCAGGCATTCATCAGAGCTGCTGAGGAGAGGAAGAATAGGCTGGCCATCCTTGAAGAACGGATCAAGTCTTACGAAGCACCCTCGTAGCTTATAATCCATGTACCCATGTATCCCTCTTTTGGAATCAATAAAAAGTAATTTATTTGACTCCTCTGTTGTATTCCCAACTTGTTTTATTTTCTGAATTTGTAATTCTTACTTTTAAGTTGTATATAATGGTATAACTAATCTATCAGAGGTGATAAACTGATAGGATTAGTTACAAATTTGAGAAATGACTCAACTCAAATCATATTGAGATGAGGATGGAAGAAATGAGCTTGACGATCTTTACTGTTCAGAGATAAATATTAACGTAACAACTAAAGATCATCGGATGACCTGGACATGATGATTAGGAATCACTAGATACGAAGCCTTGTCATTCAGAGGTGATGAACTGGACATAACGACAAAGAAAGATGAGATTGGATATTCATCGGTTCAGAAGTGACAAACTGGACATAACCGATTAGAAATTACCAAACTTAGAGTGTTTACTGTTTAGAGGTGACGAACTGGACATAACAGTAAGCAAAAAGGGAGACTTGGCTATCTGTCGGTACAAAGCTGTTAAACTGGACATAACCGATTAAGAAGCTAACAAGCTCAAAATTTTGTCATTCATAGGTGATAATCTGGACATGATGACAAAATGAAGGTGAATCCGATTTTAAGGACCCGTCTATTCAGAGCTGATATGCTGGACATGATAGACTAAGACACACTAAATTTTAAATCCACTTCCAGAGGTAATCGCATTAACTTAGCAGCTAGCCCACTAGGGACTGCAAGGGTTAATTGCATCTGGGAACCCATCGGTCCAGAGGTAATATGGATATGACCAACTAAGAGACATCAGGCTCACAATTCACTATTCAGAGGTAGTCATATTAATATGACAGCTAGAACTCCTGACCTTGATAGAGGGAAGGAGGACAAAGTTGTGGACTTATCTGTTCAGAGGTGGCGAACTGGACATACAGTTGAAGTACCATAAGAAGGGAGATCTAGATATCCGTCGGTTCAGAGGTAATATGGACATAACCGATTGAGAATTGCTAGACTCAAAGACCTATCGTTCAGAGGTGGCGAACTGGACATAAAGGCCAAGGAATAGTCCCTACTGGACTGAAAGATGAGACTTGGTTATCTATCGGTTCAGAGGTAATATGGATATAACCGATTAAGAAACTACCAAGCTCAGGATTTCTACCGTTCAGAAGTGACAAGCTGGACATAACGGCAAAAGAAATAATCTCATCGGGGGAAATAGGCTCTGATCATAAACTCCATGGGGAAATTGATATCTCCTTCGGATGCTATTTGGAAGAAATTGTCAGAGGTATATTGTTAACGTGACAACCAAGAATGTAACGGTCCCAGTTAAAAATTTTCCATCTAACCACAATATTCTCGTACAATCCAAGCGTGGACCCATCATGGTATAATACTTCCATTATAATCATCAGAAAACTCTACATTATACATCAGAAATTCCACTAAGATAACATGTATGATCTAATCATGACTATCATGCCAACACATATGGTTCGATAATCCGTTATAATTGTAGAATGCGTTCTTACGGATTATCGAACCATATGTGTTGGCATGATAGTCATGATTAGATCATACATGTTATCTTAGTGGAATTTCTGATGTATAATGTAGAGTTTTCTGATGATTATAATGGAAGTATTATACCATGATGGGTCCACGCTTGGATTGTACGAGAATATTGTGGTTAGATGGAAAATTTTTAACTGGGACCGTTACAGTTGGTATCAGAGCCAAGGGTTTATAAGTAGAAGGAGTAAGAGATGATGAAGTGATAGGCTACACATGTGATCATCGTTAGGTAGCGAGTTTATGTGATGAATTAATTATGAATCAAGCGATGATAGAGTATTTTCCTCGTATAAGAATAGGAGCGCCTGCACAGACTAAGTCGGGTGAATTGACTAAGGATGCGGGATTGCGGTAACAACTCCTAGTGATATGGGACATTGAGTGGAGGAAATACATTAAATTATCTATTGAATCTAAAGACTTATGAGTAGACTAAGGATAAGTATAGTTGCTAGCGTGTCTATATATACTGCTTCTTGATTATAGCCATATGTTGAGACTATTGTATGGGCTTGAGATTAATACGACCTTTTTGTTTACGTGTAGATGGTGGGCTCTGACGTATATTGGCCAGTATCTAGCTCCGATAGCTCGAGTGAGAGCTGGGTGGCGGATTCCATAGATTGGGGGTACGAGTCGGACGAGACTGACCCAGCGGAAATGATTGTACCCCTAAACTGTGTAGATTATGAGGAGGTTGAGTCTCAGGCATCTAATGAGCCTGAACCAACCAATATTGACACAGAGAGCTTTGTGGGAGATTCACTTGAGATAGCAGTGATGGAGCACTCTAGCACAATAAAAGAAGAAACCCGAAGAGGATTTACATATGGAGGCGTCTTTTGGAACGAAACGTGGGAAGATGATATGGACCTTTATGATGATCTAGACGACTGGTACTGCGCCGGGGATGAATCACTGGGAGAAGACCCCGAGGAAGATATGGATGATAGCGATGAGAGCAGCAGCACTAGCGGAGACTCAAGTGGGGATACTCTACCCTATGAAGGGTGAACCTTGGAGTCAACACCTTTTGATGTATATATATGTACAGGCCTAATATGTTAGATAATGGATATCCTTAGAGCTGTTGTATGTACCCGGGCATATCTCAAATGAATGCACATGGGTTAGTCCGGATATCCAAGTAGGAAGGCATGTCAGTATGATATCTTTGTATCCATTTTGGGATGTACCTATATATATATATATATATATATATATATATATATATATATAGAGAGAGAGAGAGAGAGAGAGAGATAGACTTGTATCCTTTCAAAAGGATTTGATCCCGGATCCTTCCCACTCAAATTCAACCCTCCAACATTCGAATACAAGATCCACTCCGTTGAAGTTGATCTATACTATTTCAAGTATCTATAAACCAAAAATCAAGTGTTTTAAATACTTTTTGCCCATCCATCAAGTAGGGGAAAAACGGACGGTCTAAATAGTGAGTTGGTTAGTTTAACGGTGTAGAAAATTTGAAATCTAACAAAATTTAGTTTATAGGGGTTTTTAAATGTTTAGATCATAATGAAATGGCCGGATCGAGAATTTGTATGTCTAAAAATATAGATCTAACTAACTCACTACTTTCAGCCGTCCATTTTGCGTCGCTTGATGGATGGGCAAAAAGTATTTAAAACACTTGATTTTTGGTTTATAGATACTTGAAATAGTATAGATCAACTTCAACGGAGTGGATCTTGTATTCGAATGTTGGAGGGTTGAATTTGAGTGGGAAGGATCCGGGATCAAATCCTTTTGAAAGGATACAAGTCTATCTCTCTCTCTCTCTATATATATATATATATATATATATATATATATATATATATATATATATATATATATATATATATATATAACAAGTTGCTTGTTTGCAAAAGTGATGTTATTAACATGATTACATGAGATTAAAGTTTTATCCCAATTTATTTCAAATTGTGTAGTATGTTGATTAGACGCCCTTATTTCAATAGGAGGAACGCATGGATCTTAACCAGCTACCACCTAATGAGTCCCTGTCGCTCGATACGACACACTACAGTGAGATGGGGAGCGCGCACCCCGTAGACAATAATGAAGACTCTGAAGTTCGAATAGGAGGGAACGAGGAAACTCCAGGGGTGATGGCCGGAGTGGCTCGCACAATTAATGACTAAAGCGAGTAATAACAACTCCCACCGAGCACTGGAGCAGTTTCAGAAGATGAAACCACCCATATTTGAAGGGGAGGCGGACCCCTTACAAGCCGACGCATGGCTTCTCCAAATAGAGAAGATTCTGGACGTTATGAACTGCACTGATGATCAAAGAGTCTCCTTCTCTTCTTTTATGTTCCAAAAGGAAGCGGAACATTGGTGGAGGGCAGTGAAGCATAGTATGAAGAATGCAAGGGAATCAATCACTTGGGAATTCTTGGTGAACAAATTCACTGAGAAATACATCCCGGAGACGGCCAGAGATAAGATGGCGACAGAATTCTTGGAACTACGTCAAGGTTCTATGAATGTGTCCCAGTATGATCAGAAATTCACTCAGTTATCCAGGTATGCTGATGCCTTGGTAAGGAGTGAAGCAGAAAGGACGAAGAGGTTCGTAAAGGGCCTAAGATCAGAGATTCGTGGCCGACTGATTCCGTTACAACTGAGGAATTATCTCCAGGCAGTAGAAAGAGCTTTGGAGGTAGAAATGGACATGCAGGAAGGTCAGGAAGACTGGGTGGAAGAAATTCCCAACTCTAAGCGCCCCCGATATCAAGGACCCCCAATGAGGATGGCATCAGGATCTATCAGTAGCAAGGGGTCTGGGTTTAATACCACTTTTCATAGAGGAGGAGGGGCCAGAGGTGGGAGAACATGGTTGAGAAACAGAGACACTCCCTCAAAGATACAAGCTATCTCTGCATCCCATCCTAGAATCTCGGAGGCTCCCTGGTGTCAGAGGTGCAAAGTAAACCATTTTGAAAACTGCCTCCTAGATAGATCTTGTTTTAATTGTGGAGGGATGGGACATCTAAGGAAGAAATGTCCGATAAGGCGCGGAAGCCAAGGGCAGAGTAGGGGAAGTGGGAGGCCAACTATGAGGACGAATCCTCCCAGAGGACAAGCCAGTAACTTCATGCCGCCCAGTAATGCCCCACGTCCTGCTACAACTCAGTCATCAGTCCAGCAACCACGGGTGCAAGGTAGAACCTTCGCATTAACCCACCGGGAAGCAATGGCCTCAAATGCAGTGGTGGAAGGTAAGATCTCCATATCAGGACATATTGCCCATGCATTGTTTGACCCTGGAGCTACTCATTCATTCGTATCTATTGCTTTTGCTTATAAACTAAATCAAGTATCGAAACCCCTAGGACTTCAGTTGGTTGTGTCCACACCTATAGGGGAAAATTTGATAGCTAGCACTAGATATGCGAATTGTGAAGTGATAATTGGAGAAATGAAAACATCTATTGATTTGATTAAGCTAGGCGAAATGGAGTTCGATGCCATACTAGGAATGGACTGGTTGTCTGCCTGTAGTGCTCAAGTGGATTGTAATAAGAAAAGGATTATCTTTAAAATGAAAGGGACTCCGGAGTTTATTTTTGAAGGAGAAAAAGTTAGTTATGATATACCTCACATATCAGCCATCAAAGCCACCAAGTTAATGAAGCAAGGGTGCCAAGGATTTCTGGCTTCAGTATTGGATACCACCAGGACTGATATAAAAATTGAGACTATTCCAGTTGTGAATGAGTTCCCTGATGTGTTTCCGAAAGATTTACCAGGCCTGCCCCCAGATCGGGAAGTAGAATTTACAATAGATATAATACCCGGTACTGCCCCAATTTCTAAGGCACCATATCGAATGGCCCCTGCAGAAATGAAAGAACTTAAAACTCAATTGCAGGACTTATTAGACAAAGGTTTCATTCGGCCAAGTGTATCTCCCTGGGGAGCACCAGTACTATTTGTAAAGAAGAAGGATGGAAGTATGAGGCTATGTGTTGACTACCGGGAATTGAATAAGGCAACTATCAAGAATAGGTACCCTCTTCCTCAAATCGATGACTTATTTGATCAATTACAAGGGTCTTGTGTATTTTCTAAGATAGACCTTAGATCGGGGTATCATCAGTTGAAGGTCAAACCTGAAGATGTGTCCAAATCGGCCTTCCGGACAAGATATGGACACTTTGAATTTCTAGTCATACCTTTTGGACTCACTAATGCCCCGGCAGCATTTATGGACTTAATGAATCGAATATTCCAACCATATCTAGACCAGTTTGTAGTAGTATTCATTGATGATATTTTGGTCTATTCAAAGAATACAGAGGACCACGAGAGACATCTTAAAATTGTCCTTCAAATCTTGAGAGAAAAGCAACTCTATGCAAAATTGAAGAAATGTGAATTTTGGCTAGAGCAAGTAGGATTTCTTGGCCATATCATATCCAAGGAAGGAATATCAGTAGACCCGGTAAAAATTGAAGCAATCCGAGACTGGCCTAGACCCACTAATGTTACTGAAGTTCGAAGTTTCTTGGGATTAGCTGGATACTACAGAAGATTTGTGGAAGGATTCTCTCTAATTGTGGCACTAATGACCCAACTAATTAGAAAGAATAAGAAGTTTGCATGGGGAGAAGAACAAGATAGATGCTTCCTGGAAGTTAAAGCTAAGCTGACATCTGCTCCTGTCTTAATTGTACCCTCGGGGACGGAAGGATTTGTCATTTTTAGTGATGCATCAAAACTGGGATTGGGATGTGTGTTAATGCAACATGGAAAGGTTATTGCCTATGCATCCCGAAAATTGAAGACCCATGAAAGAAATTACCCCACTCATGACTTAGAATTAGCCGCTGTGATCTTTGCTTTAAAGATCTGGCGACATTACTTGTATGGAGTGTCTTGTGAAGTTTTTACTGATCATAAGAGCTTAAAATACATCTTCACACAAAAAGAACTGAATATGAGACAGAGGAGGTGGTTAGAACTAATGAAGGACTATGATATTACTATTCAATACCACCCTGGAAAGGCCTGTGTGGTGGCTGATGCCTTGAGCCGAAAATCAGGGAGAATCCTGGCCACTTTGATAACTCGTCAAGCAAGAATATTAAGGGAACTAGAAGAAATGCAAATAGAATTGTGAGTCATTGATCCTTCTAATTCTGAGTATCAATTGAATCAAGTAAGTATTCAATTTAATCTATACAACAAGATCAAAAGGGCCCAACAAGGAGATGCTCAAATAAAGAAGATTATAAAGAAAGTACAAGAAGGAGAACTCAAAGAGTTTCAAATAGAAGATGATGTACTGCGATTTGGACGCAGATTATGTGTACCTGATGTAGCAGAGATCAGAGAAGAAATAATGAAGGAGGCTCATAGTACACCGCATACAGCTCATCCTGGGAGCACAAAAAATGTATCAAGATCTGCGTCATAACTTCTGGTGGGAAGGAATGAAGGTAGATATTTCTAATTTTATTCACAAATGTTTAGTCTGTCAACAAGTAAAGGCAGAACATAAGAAGCCCCCAGGTTTGTTGGTGCCTTTACCTATTCCTGAATGGAAGTGGTGTCAAATTGCTATGGACTTTGTCACTGGACTCCCTCGGACGTCCCAAGGACTGTATACAGTATGGGTAGTAGTGGACAGACTTACTAAATCTACCCACTTCCTGCCTATCCAGATCAATTATTCAATGGAAAGACTGGCTCAGGTATATATCCGGGAGATAGTTAGATTGCATGGAGTACCTGAATCCATTGTATCAGATCGGGATCCTAGATTTCAATCTAGATTTTGGAAGAGCCTGTCCAAAGCTATGGGCACTAAATTGCAACTCAGTACAGCAGCCCACCCCCAAACAGATGGACAGTCAGAAAGAACCATTCAAATATTGGAAGACATGTTGAGAACTTGTGTATTAGATTTTGGGGGAAGCTGGGACAACTATTTACCCTTGGTGGAATTTCCTTATAATAATAGTTATCAGTCCACTATTGGTATGCCTCCATTTGAAGCATTGTATGGGAGAAAATGTAGATCGCCAATCTGTTGGGAGGAAGTCGGGGATAGAAGATTGTTCGGCCCTGATGTAATTCAAGAAGCTACTGAAAAGATTAAGTTAATCAAGGAAAGGATGAAGGCAGCCCAGAGCAGACAGAAAGCTTATGCGGACAATCATCGCAGACCTCTGGAATTTGAGGTTGGGAATCGTGTTTTTCTGAAGGTATCTCCAATGAAGGGAGTAAGATGCACCGGCGGTAAGAACAAATTAGCCCCTAGATATGTGGGTCCGTTTGAAATACTGGATAAAATTGGACCGGTTGCTTATCGTTTGGCCCTACCTCCTGCCTTGAAAAAGATGCACAATGTATTTCATGTCTCCCAGCTGAGGAAGTATGTGCCCGATCCTGATCACGTAATTTCCTATGAACCCCTGCAAATACTAGAAGACATGTCTTACGCGGAAGAACCAGTGCAAATTCTCGATCGCAAGGAGAAGCAATTGAGAAGCAAAAATATTTCCTTGGTCAAGATCTTATGGAGAAATCAAAACATAGAAGAAGCCACTTGGGAACTGGAAGAGGAGATAAGAAAGGCCTATCCACGTTTATTCCAAGGTACGTTAAGTTTCGAGGACGAAACTTCCATAAGGAGGGTAGAATGTAACACTTGCCTTAATTAAGCATCATTTTTCTTAAATATTCATACCCTAAAGGGGTAATGGGAAATGGTATGCATGCTAGATACCTTAGTTAATTCATGCTTATTAAGTGTGTATGTATATAAGATGAATACATAGGTATGTATACACCCATGTATATAGATAAAGAAATACCCCACATGTGTTTGACTTACCACCACCTCTCTCACCATACTTGTACCTCATGGAGGGGGGGAGGCATGGAGCTTGTCATAGGGCATGGTGTAGGGTAGAGTGATGGGTTGTATAGGGGACACTTCGCACATTTTTGTGGGAAGTTAGAGGCTATAAATAGGGGAGGGGTGAAGAAACTTACCTCATTTGATCAACCTCTCTCTCTCTCTTCACAAACTCTCTCCCTCTCTTCTCTTTTCTGCAGCAGCAGCAGCAGCAAAAAAAAAAAAAAAGGCTGCAGCAGCAAAAGCAGCACCCAAACAGCCCTATTTCTTCCACTTTCCTTTCTTAAAAAAAAATACTCCTTTACCACCTCCATTCCCCACTTGATTTTCTTCAGTCCACATACAAGGAAAGTTCTATATTCCTCCAAGAAACCGTTAGAACGAGTCAAGGGGAGTGTCATTGGTCGAACGGTAAGAAAACACTCCTAGGACTATACCCTCTCGTATCATTTTCGTTAATCATGAACTAATATTGACGTTATGACTTGTAGACTCCGTTGTAGCGGGATATCAACTTGAGGAAGAGCATACCACTTCAAAGGGTGAGTAGAACATATGGACCCTAATGACATGATAAGTATAATAAAGTAGGAAATGAAATAAAACGTAAGAGATAAACAAGGTACTTGACACTATGTATATTTTTGGGATCATGCATATTTTGTGATATCAAGAAAGATTAGCTACCTCATAAAGACTCATGTGTTTACAATTCCACAAGTACTTACTCATTCTTGTCCATGAATCCATGATATAGTTATATGTTAAAATAAAGACTATAAAGCTCGCATGTTGTTGCCACCTTATATGTCTTTGCATATTGATATTATATGATGATATGATTGTTGTACTCGGGAGGAAGGGACCGGGTTGAACCGGAGGTGTAGAAGGGGAAATTATACGATAATGTGTTGGAGGAAGGGACCGGGTTGAACCGGAGGCGGTTGAAGGGGAAAATCTATTGTGTGAAATGATTATAGGAGGAAGGGACCGGGTTGAACCGGAGGAGGCCGAAGGGGGAGCCCAGTGTGTGTTTAATAAGTATATGGATATTGCTAAGATAGAAATCCTATGATATACTCATACATATATAAATCCTTAACGTTGAATCTGGAATAACTTTGTATACAGACAAATTTTATGAAGGTTAGTCGACTAAGTCCCTAGGATAAGTCGACTATAGGAGTGATACATAGGCAGATAAACTGCTGGAAAGCATGGTTAGTCGACTACAGACAGACTGTAGTCGACTAACTTCAGATACAGAGAGCAAACAGAGAGTTAACAACCTGTTTTGGACATAATTAGTCGACTACAGTCGACTTACAAGTCGACTAATACATTGTGTAGTCGACTACACCAGGTAGGGTAGTCGACTATAGGTGACATACAGAGAGTAACACAACTTTTTGACCCAGAACTAGTCGACTATAGGAGACCTTCAAGTCGACTAGTACTTGAGTAAGTCGACTATACCAGGAAGGGTAGTCGACTACATAAGTCCCTGGCAGCCAACAGAGAAGTAGATACGGGTGGAGTAAAGTCAGTCGACTATAGCTTTAGAATTAGTCGACTTGCAAGTAATCTTAGTCGACTATAGGGTGGCCTAGTCGACTAGGAAAGCCTTGTTACTGTGTTCTGATTGGGTTCTTAGCTAATAACAAAATCTTATAAAAACAGTATAATGACACACTTGTCAACCGGATAATTTAGCCATGTAGACCTACTTGATAGGCATACTTAAATATTGTTCTACTCACTGAGCCGTCAAGCTCACTCTATTCTAATTTCACCTTTAGGTTTGGACAAGGGCAAAGGACCCGCTTAAGGGCAATTGTGCGGGACAAGCGCCACCGGAGCCATTGTATTAAAAGTTACTTTTGATATGTATATGATTTTGTATAAACATGCGCACTTTTAGTTGGATGTTGTCTTTGACTTGTAAATCTTAAAGGCCTGGTGTTGGACTCATAACTTTATATATATACATACCTTGGTATGATAATTGTAGACTGCGTTCTTACGGATTATCGAACCATATGTGTTGGCATGATAGTCATGATTAGATCATACATGTTATCTTAGTGGATTTTTTGATGTATAATGTAGAGTTTTCTGATGATTATAATGGAAGTATTATACCATGATGGGTCCACGCTTGGATTGTACGAGAATATTGTGGTTAGATGGAAAATTTTTAACTGGGACCGTTACAAAGAGAGTCCATTGGGGACGGAGTGAGAAATAATAGACTTTGAAGAGAGTCTACTGGAAACTTACTGGGGAGCTAAGAAATATGAATCTCATGAAAGATTTATATGTCAGAGAATTTCATGGGAATTTGTAAAGCAACTTGTCAGAGGTGTGATGTTAACTTGACAAGGATTCATTTACTGTTAGAGATGTTTGAATATAATAGTAATTTGAGTGGACCTGTCATTCTTTTGAAGAGAATGATAAGCAGAGTTTATTCACTAGGAATGTTGACCAAATTCGTAGGGACGTTGGTTTTATCCGTTGGGGATTAGGCCAGAGTCTTACTATCAGAGATTTAGTGTTAACATGATAGGTTAGACTCGTCATTTTGCAAGGGATATGAATACCTTTCTATGTGGTCTTACCATTCCATGGATGGGAATTGGTAAGTGATTTTGGAGAGGGAATCAAATGGGAACAGGTCCCTTAGGATTTTTAGCAAACCCTCAGCTGTCAACGGATTTGATATGCCTTTACCAACTACCGTTTGAGTCGGGCTAGCCATGCTATTCCCCTCAGCATTATGAGTTGTCAAGGACTTATGTTGGGCTTAAAGGCCAACATTTCCCTTTATCCTTAGCCATTAGAGGCATTGGATTATTTTGTTACTTTGAGTAACGCGATGCTTCCCCTGGGTTTTCACTCTGTAGGTGAGTTGGGGATTAAAGGAGTAGACACGAATTCCGCGAGATTTCGATTTGAAGATTATCGTTCCTCGTGGACTCTCTGTCAATCATTATTTTGTTTCCATATCAGGATGTGTCATGAACCTTCTTCAACGAGTTCAGCTTGCCAAGTCATCAGCTAAACTCCTTTGATCTTTGATTTGATCGGTTATCATTTGGTCGGTCGCCACGTCTTGGTATGAACGTGGAAACAGTGGAAAGGTTCTGCAAGAGAATGTGTCACGAACCTTCTTTGATGACTTCAGCTTGATAAGTCATCACACAAACTCATTTGTTTGGACGGACCTTTTCTCGTTGGGTCGAACTTGTTCTCTTCTTCAATGTCAAAGGCGTTCGATCGGCTCGATATTAGCTGACAGTGAATTCGTAACCTTGATTCTTCTTTGATACAACTAGTGTTCGGTTGGCTCGATGAAGGTCTTGATCAGAGGTGTAATGTTAACTTGATCATGAGAAGGATATTATCAAGAATAATACTTCTTTAAGAACTTGTCGTTGATTGGCATCATGAGTAAGTCTCCGTCTGAAGTCATAAGGTGATATGCTCCATTTGAAAAGACCGTTTCTATCACAAACGGTCCTTCCCATTTGGGTTGAAATTTGCCTTTAGTTTTGCGCGTCATATCACCGGTCGTCTAACATCCAAAACCAAATCTCCTTTCTGAAAGACCCTTTGCTTGACCTTCTTATTGAAGGCCTTTGAGATTCGCGCTTGATACACCTCAATATGTTGTTTAGCCTGTAATCGCTTCTCATCTAGGGCTTCGAGCTCTTGAAGACGTAACTGATCATTGTCCTCCTTTGTCATTCTAGTCATCAAGGCGACTCATAATGATGGCATCTGAATTTCTAACGGTATGACTGCTTCGCACTCGTATACTAGGAAAAAAGGTGTATTGCCTGTGGGGGTCCGAACTGTGGTTCAGTAGGCCCAAAGACATTCACTAAGCTTCTCATTCCAGTCTCGCTTATTTGATGAAACGAATTTTTTGAGTAGCTTAATAATTATCTCGTTGAATGCTTCCGCCAAGCCATTAGCGGCAGGGTTATAAGCAGTTGATGCCGCATTCTGAATCCGGTACCTATCACAAAATTGGTAGAATACCTGGCTCATGAATTGGGGACCGTTATCATAGATGATCCGCCTAAGGATACCAAATTGATGGATGACATGGTGTTTGATAAAATTAACCACATTAGAAGTTTTAACTTTCACAAGTGGTATGGCCTCTGCCCACTTTGAAAAGTAATGGGTTATTGCTAAGATAAACCTGTGACCTTTTGTTGAAGAGGGGCTGATCGGCCTTATGACTCGATTCCCCACGCTTCAAATGGCCACGAAGAAACAGTTAGATGGAGCAACTCTGGAGGCTGATGTATGAAGTCCGCATGGATTTGGCAGGCTTTACACCTTCATGCATACTGGATAGCATCGGCTATCATGGTCGGCCAATAATATCCAAGCTTACGTAATTGGTCCTTGAGTTTTGGACCTGGCTGATGAGCTCCGCATATGCCGTTGTGCGCTTCTTTAAGCACTTCTTGTGCCTCTGAATTAGAATGACAACGGAGGAGGATACCGTCATATGAGCGACGATAGAGTGTCTTTACTATTGAATCATAGTAAAAACGAAGAGACCTTCGTCTGATAGATGTCGCTTCTTTAGGGTCATCCGACAATATATCATGCAAAGCATAGTCAATGAAGGGAAATCGCCTATCTCTCGGTTCAAAATCCGTCGAGACGCTATAAACCTCCTTGGTTTTCAACACATGTTTTGGATAAACAAGGTGTCGAGCAGCTACTGTAAGGTGATATTTTGTGTTGATTGGTAAGGCTAACATTGCCGCTAGTGCGGCCAGAGCATCGGCCCTAGTATTCCGGGATCGAGACACATGACCGATGTAAAAGCCATCAAATAAATTAGCCATTTTGATGACTGCATGATAATAAGGTACCAAGTCTCCGTGACGGACCTCATATTCGCCTTTAACCTGACTGACAATCAGTTTTGAATCACCATAAGCCTCAAGGTAGCGTACCCCCATTTCATGGGCAAGCTGAAGACCAATGAGTAGAGCATTGTATTCTGCCACATTGTTGGAATATGATTCCGTCAATGAAAATGCCTTAGGAAGGACATGATTTTGTGGTGAGATAAATAAAATCCCCACACCAGCAATGATCTTGCCGTTAGGGCTTATTCGTGATGCTCCATTGAAGAACATCTACCATACTTCATCCTTTGAAGTTATATTAGATTCGAAGATCTCATCTGGAATATCTTCGTAAAGTTTTGAGCTTTTCTGAACCGGATGAGCAGCCAAGAAATCTGCAAGCGCCTGACCTTTAACTGCCTTCTGAGGGACAAAGAGCATGCAGTACTGAGATAAAAGGAGGGCCCACTTAGCTAATCTTGAATTTAGTGATCCTGGTTTCGTCATGAGGAGACGCAAAGGGTTCACTCTGGAAATGACATGTATGATTTAGCCGACCAAATAATGTCATGTCTTCTAAATAGCAAAGATAAGAGCTAAGCATTCCTTCTCAATAAGGTTATAGCGAGATTCTGCCCCTATCAGAGTCCTACTCAGATAATAGATAGCCTGTTCATGACCATTATTATCTTTTTGAGCAAGCAGAGTACCAAGAGAATGGTTTATAGATTTCACATAAAGCAGGAAAGGTTTTCCTGATGTGGGAGCTACTAGGGCCGGAGGTTTAGTGAGGTATCTTTTGATATCCTCGTAAGCTTCTTGACAGGCTTGATCCCATACAAGAGAGACACCCTTTTTCATGAGTCGAGTGAACGGTCAACAGCGGCTTGAGAGATTTGAAATGAATCTTCTGATATAAGCTAGTCTACCTTACAAGCCCCTAAGTTCTTTGAGATTCTTAGGTGGATGTCTGCTCTGAATGGCTTTGACTTTGTCTGGGTCAAGATGAATTCATTTTGATGTAACAATGAATCCCAGGAACTTGCCACTCAAAACCCCAAGAAGGATTTTGTCAGATTCATCTTCAGTCGATGGGCCCGCATTATGTCGAACATTGTTCTCAAGTCACGAAGATGTTCGTTCTTATCGTGGCTTTTGACAGCAATGTCATCGATATAACATTCTACCGTCTTTCGGAGATGGTCACGGAAAATTATACTCATCACCCGCTGATAAGTTGCTCCCGCATTCTTTAATCCAAAGGGCATCACGGCATAGCAATATACGCCTAATGGTATCCGGAATGAAGTATGTTTCTCATCTCCTGGATACATCTTAATTTGATTATACCCTGAGAAGCTGTCAATGAAAGACATTCTTTCAAATCCGCAGGTATTGTCAATCATGACATCGGTGATGGGCAATGGGAATTCGTCTTTGGGACAGGCTGTATTGAGATCGCGGTAATCAATACAAATTCATATTTTCCCATTCTTCTTGAGAATGGGAATGATGTTAGCAACCCAATCTGGATGTTGTTCCTCCCGTATGAAGCCACATGCAATGAGTTTATGGACTTCAGCTTCAATAGCTTCCATAATGTTCGGGCGAAATCGGCATTGTTGTTGCTTAATTAGCTTGGCATCTGGCTTAATGTTCAGACGATGTATGGCTACCTGTGGATCAAGTCCGGGCATATCCTGGTAGTTCCATGCGAAGACATCGATATACTCTCTTATGAGTACTATCAATTCTTCCTTTTCCATAGGTGATAAACTTTCGCTTATAAAGATGGGTTTAGGGTGATCTCGACTATCCAAGTTAGCCTGGATCACCTTGTCTTCAGTAGGTGGTTCGCTTTGTTCGAACCGCCTTTCCCACCGGAAATTCAATTGCTGAGTACATGGTTCAACATCAGTAGCTTCTGCTGGCTCTAATTTGCTACTTGAAGTCATATTAATGGTGAGATTCTCGAACAACGTTCCCACACTGACGTCCAAGTCCCATTTAGAGGAAGAGGTAGAGCGTGATGGGATTGGTTTGTTATCTTTGGATTGAACTGTTACAGGCGGTGGAGGTGTAACGTATCCCAACCCCCTGCGTTTGTTATCATAGTAATTTGTTAGTTTCCCTTTTGGCACAAAATTATATAGAAAACCATGTCTTCCTTTTCTGAAATTCAGGCCATTCTCACGCTGCAGGCTGTATCCCATTTTCCTCATCATATGCTGTGCTGATCGTGCATAATGGAAAAATTATGGGGTATGTGAGTCTGCACTCGAATCTATGGCCGTAGACCCTTGTAGTTGGGCTCTACCGAATATTATTGGTGATTGACCCTCTTTGGATGGGGGAACCACTAAAACGGATCCTTATATACATTCCACAAATGTACTTGACGCACTTGGTTTATGCAATGGCATGTGTAGAGAGCTATTCATAACAGATTCAAACAGTTCACAACTCGCAGGATAATCAAAGGAAACATTGTCATTAATTACCCACTCGTCATCATCCTCAGAAAGAGTATTACATTGAGGATTATTGAAACATGCTATAATCGGTTCACTGACCAACGTGATTGGCATGTCACCTTCGGACTCTGAATTCGCCTCATTGCCACTATCATCGTTGTTAGGCAATGAATCTTTTAACATTTCACTGACTTCCTGATATAGGAGAGCATCAGTAAAGTAGTTTTTTACCCCTTTGAATGGTTGCTTCTCAGTGAAGACAGTTCGTACTGTTGTATCATCTTCAACATATTTGAAGCACTGGTGCAGAGTGGAGAGAACAATCCAATTAGCTTGGATCCAAGATTGTCTTAGTAACAAGTTGTATGAAGTGTCAGCGTCAATAACGTAGCACGTCACTTCTGATTTTAGGCTCCTGATTCGGTAACGGAGTCGAATCTTTTCAAGTGGATGACTACTCCCTGCATTAAAATCGTATATTATTGTAGTGGTTGCAGACAACAGATATAGTGGTATGCCAAGGAAGTAGAGGAGCCTTTTGGGTATGATACTGAGTGCAGACCCTAGATCAACCTGTACCCTTTCAATGCATGTTGAACCGATGTACCCGGTGTAGTACAAAGGTTGATCGTGCTTATTATCCTTGAGAAGCATATCCTCAGTTGTGAAAGTAATAGCAGGTACTTTCGATTGTACATGATGGCATTCAGAGTAAGAGGGCTGAGTGTCACCCCTAGGGATTTCTGGCATATGTGTCAGAAATGATTTCGAGTTAGCCAGTGCATCCCTAAGTTCTTCTCTTGTCTCTTTTGAGAGACAAAGAAGCTCGTGTATGGTGATACGAGCTGGGATATTAGCCAGCTGGACCAATATGTCAAAGCAAAAGGCATGTTAAGCCCTGGGCCTGAAAGCTTCTTCAGGACATGGTCAAATCGGACTTCTTTCTGCTTCTCTTTCCCCGTTGTCGGGAGCAGAGCCGGTGTGGGTATTTGTACTGATGTCGTCTGTTGTTGTGTCTTGTCAGTAACTTTCTCATACTATTTTAAGTATGATTTTCTGGATCGAGTACCTGTCGACTGAGGTACATCAGCCTACGCTGTGCAAGCGTACTTTTTCCCTTCAGAATCGCTAAGAGAAGCTGATGTGAGATTGCCATAATCCGGCAAGATAGAGATAACATTGCAAGATTTGCCCTTTGACTTGGATTTCTTCGAACCCCATTGTTTGTCTTGGGCAAGGTCTGGGTGTATCCACATGATTTTCCCTGTTTTCAATGTCAAGGGAACAAGACCCTTGATCTCTTGAGTTTTGGCTGAAGGATGCTTTAATTCTAGCCGTGCTTCAGGGATTGGGAAGGTCCAATCAGGTACTGTGACTTTTAGGGTTTTGCCGAACTCAAGGGTCACCATGTTTGCAGTGACTTTCTTTTGTTCTGATTTTAGAGTCAGAACTCCGGCGTCGACCAAAGCTTGAATTTTGTCCTTGAGGACAAAGCACTTGTTAGTAGGATGATGAACCATTCTATAAAAGAGGCAATAGTTGTGATCGTTCGTGCATCCCACTTCATTAGGGCGTCGAGCATCCGTTAGCTTCAATTTATTCCCTTTGTGAAGTAAATGGAATATTGCAACCACCTGCTCGTCTTTGAAAGAGTACTATTTCGGAGGAAACTTAGACTCTTGATTATTGAAGCCGCTCTTCTTGGCCTTCGAATGAAGGTCCCCTGACAATTCAACGGACATAGTCTCTTTCCCTTTGGCTTGGGAAGACTGTGCTATGTCGTTGCGCCCCTTATTATTCATATCCCATTTGCCTTAGGAGTAGATGGTTCGAACTTCTTAGCCGACTTTTCGACTATCTCAGCTTGTTTGACTAATTCCTACCAGGTATGGGCTTTGACAACCCTATATGAATCTCCACTTGGTCTAGGAAGTTATGCCTGCACGTCTGCAAGAGCATGAGCATTGACATCCCTGCTGGGCACATCAGAGACAAGTTTCTGAACCGCTTAATATAGTCAAGGACAAATTCACCCTTCCTCTGTACTGTAGAGAGGAGTTTGTCCATGGTTACCTCAGTGTCTTTCTCATAAAAACGAGAAAGAAATCGAGTTTCTAAGTCGATCCAACAATTGATAGAGCCCAGAGGAAGGCTTCGGAACCAGTCGAACGCTACCCCCTTCAGGGTGCCGATGAATAGTCTGGCCATAATAGCATCATTATCTATAACATTACTGGTCTGAGACCGAAAGTAGTAGATGTGCTGGTTTGGTGAGCTCTTACCATCATACGTATGTAATGTTGGTGGCTTGAACTTTGGCGGGTATGATACTGAATCCCATTCCAAGGAGTAAGGACGGACTGCCCCTACTTTCTTTTGTTCATCTCTCTGGGTTAGGGATACGATCTGAGCTTGGATGCCTTTAAGAACTTCAGCATCCATAGAAGAACTTTTCTTTGACTTCTTAGTCTTGGGTTGTTCATCGTTATGATGTTCTTCCTCGTTATGATTACTCTCGGTATCATTGTTACTCCAGTTAGTGAGGAGTTGGGCGAGCATCTGTTGAATGTTGTCCAAGGCTTCTTGCTGAGGCTTGGAGGTTTGCTCTTGAGCTTCCAACCGTCGATGGAGGTCATCATTACCGTTATCAACCATATGCACCGACACTCTATCTGTTCGTATCAAGCTGACTGTTGTCAAAGAGGCATACCTACTGTCTTCGTCCTCCTCATCAGACCATTAGAATAATCCACTCATTGGTTCTGGTGACGTTATTGTAGTTGAGGAGGATGGCTGCTCATAACTGTAGGGTATTGCGACCCTAGATCTGGTGTTTCGGAAGATACATTCTTCGTGCACCAAGACTTGGCCTAAGCCCGGGCTATAGTCCGGATCTGGAGAACTGAAGGGAGGAGAATTAGCACTACACTGCGCTCGTCTGCCCCTATACGATTCTCACCCCTTCTGATCATATTGACGGATGCAGAGGGCAGATCTGGTAGATCTCACGATATGCTCCTTTTATGATGCTTCACGGGAGCTTCCACTGATAGTCGATCAAAGACTAACTGTCAGTTTGGAGGAATGGCAGGGATTGGTCCTAGCCGGCAATAGACTTACTGGACCGTCACTAGTTGACATCCCACTTGTTGACAATAAGAGGGAGAAGTCTGGAGTAATTCTGACTTCTGTTTGCTTGCTAAGAACTCTCGCAAGTCGGACCTGACCTAGCTTAAGCGACTCAGTGCAGAGACTCGAGTAGATCGTGCATTGATGTGTTCAGGTAATTTCGACACCATCTTCTTACTCATAACTCTATGAGGGCTAGACTTGGTATCCGTAAGCTTTGGAAGAGAAACACAGGATGATGCCCGTTCTTCTCATCACCGCAGAGGTGATTGGCACTAGATAGTGCTATAGCTCTAGCTTTGCGGCTAAGAACTTTAGGAGTGCCCTTAGGCGCTGAAGCTGCATAAGCACCGCTATCAGCACCCAAGGACGATCCCTTAGCTCTGCTGCAAAGAGCGAACTTAACGCTTGAGGAGGCAGGGAGTGAAGCACGCTGTGGTCTTTGTTCGCCACCTTGTTACAAAGGTGGTTAGTACTACTAAGTGTTTTAGTTTCAGCCTAGCGGCTAGAAACTTCGCGCGTACCTTGGGGTACTGACGCTGTGCTTATCACGCCATCAGCAACTTCGCTTTTGAGAATGAGGTTGGCACGAGGAGTTACTGCTCCTGAATTAGGCGAAGGCATAGTTGCCGTCCTAGCCTCGCAGCTAATAGCCTCGGCGAAGCAGGCAGGCATTTTGCCTTTGTCTTCGCGTGATAGGAGAGCCTGTAGTGTAGTTGCGCCTGAAGCTTCACACGGAGCTTTCTGTTTTAGCTTCCACATCTGCTTTGGAAGAAGAGATTTAGGTTCGCAGGGAACCTGGCTAGCCTCGCGCAAGACTGAGAGGAGTTGGGATGAGGCTCGTTCGGTTACTTGCCCGGCAAGGGCTGGTTTCTGCTCCGAAACCTTTGCCATTGAGACCTTCCTATGCTTCCATGTGTGGAGCACTAAACTACCTTCAGAGAGCAACTCTTCAAATTTTTCTTGGTCAAAATGAATGACCAAGTTTTCAAAGGTAACAGGCTCAGGATTCTGATCTTCGTATTGCGACACTGTCTCCTTGTTGTGCCAGAAGACTTGAAGTTCCCCAGCGGAGTCGCCATCTTATTTTTCATTGATTTTACAAAGGGGAAAACTTACAAAAGAGATCGAGGAGCTAAATTACAAGTAATTGAAAAGAAAATTACAGGTAGATCTCCTCTGAGATTTCTGAAAAAATGTGCCGGTAGGGACCGCGCGATCACTTTATCCCTTTGACGATGTGATCGGTCAGATGATCGAATTGCCTCCTAATAGGACTCCCTTCTCGCTTGGTTCGGGGAATCAGAGAACAGAGGATCGGTAGAGCCCTCTTGTTGCTTCTCGAGCCAATCTCCTCTCTATCCTTGCCCATCTCTCCCCCTGCTGGTGTGCCTCTGATAGGCTATTTATAGGGAGAACAGGGGTATAATCACCCTGAAAATCTGGAAACAGATTGAGTCAAACTATTTTGCATCCGAAAGGTAGCCTTGTTGCGAGGCTAGAAACAGCTTCTGCGAAGTTAGGAATAGCATGTAGCGCTAATCCTTCGATTCGCTCTGCTAAATGAGGGATACTCCCTTGATCCTCTCTAATTAATTGAGAGATCTCCCCTGATCTTCTCACCTGATTGTGAGAGTCAAAAGATCATAGGAAGCAACTGCCAAATTTGATTTCAATCAACATGATCTCATCTGGAGATTTGATTGGTCAAAGGTGACCATAAAAAGACCCGCAGCGGGGCTAATCCAATAAGCTCGTAGCAGAGCTAAGGGAAGCTTCTGGCGAAGCTAGGAGTAAACTCTCAGCGAAGCTAGGAGTAAACTCTCAGCGAAGCTATAAGTTAGCTTGTTTTTTTTCGCGTGGCTCCGCAGAGTGTCTAGCGAAGCTGTTAGCTAGCTTTCTGCGGAGTTATGAAAAACCCCAGGGCGAAGCTATATGTTAGCCCATGGCAGAGCTATGATAGAATTCATGCGAAGCTAAGCAAGATTGCTCATCTCTTGGGCTCATGTGAGACTAAGTATTGAGCTAACTTAGTGTCTCTAGGCCTGCTCATGTCTTCTTCAAAGGCAACTTTGACTTACTATCTGCTTTACTGGATTAGTAATGTCCATGTTGCTACCTTGCCTCTAGTCATCAGCTTATCTTTGACTTATCTTTTATAGATGTCAATAAGTTAGACGTTGTTCAGACCGGCTGAAGATGAATGGGGAGCTCTGTCTTTTTCGAGACCGGCTGAAGATGAATGGGGAGCTTTGTCTTTTCGAGTGTCAACAGGCCAGATTTTGGGGGAGCTGAGCGGTGGATTCCTGATTCTCCTTTATCTTCAATTGATTTTTTTTAGTTTAGGGTCTGCATTTGATGTTATCTTCCTTGATTCTTCAGCTGACCATTTGATCTTCAAAAATCTGATTTTAGCTTAGTCAAATTTGGGATTATCCTTTTGATATATTCTGATTTTTGGTTGTGATTTAAACCCCTTAGAATCTAGTTAGTTAATTTGGATTTATGATTTATCTTCTCTCATCATATTCTGCACAAATTAGGTATTAAGACAAAATAACTGCAAGATTTATTACAGAATGGATGTAGGAATGTAAAAATAAATATGCAATATATGTGTCCAAACAAATCCCTTCACCGAATCCTTAGAATTATTCGAGATTGATGGCCAAACGAAATGTGGCCTAGTCTCCTATACCATAACCAAGAATCTTAATTAAAAATATTCAAACAAGTTGCATAGCAATGTATATCTAACATATCAATCATGTAAACATTATTTTTATGAACATCTAAAAGAACACAAGTATTTGTTTTCATCTAAAACATCACAAGTAGAGTCACCAAAAATGACCCTTAAGTTTTTGACACATAATTGACTAATGCTTAAAAGATTATGCTTGACTCCATCTATCAGAACAACATCTTCAAGTAAAGGAGATGAGCGAATTTTGATATTACCTATAATAACAATTTTTCATTTTGAGTTATCTCTAAGGTAACGGTGCCACCTTCATGTTATCTTGATAGGATTGCAAAGTTATTGATGTCCTATATCATATGCCTTGGGAAACCACTATAAAAGTACCACCGCTCTCTACGTCTTGGAGCCTTGATGCATACCCACATCAATTAATAGAGGAGTTGACTTTGATACCCAAATTTTCTTAGGTCCTGAAGTGTTTGTCTTTTGAACCCAAACATGATCATTAGAAATATTAATTCTATCATAATAAAACTTAAATAGGTGACCCTTCCCACCACAATAGGTGCAAGAGTATACCTTGGTGTATAAAAATGCATGATATGAGTGTGTATAATAAGCATGTGTAGCATTGGTGCGTGTAGCGTGGCGTGCATGTGATTGTGGTAGTGTGTGAGCGTGATGATGTTTGTGTGAAACATGAGGTTTTCTTAGAGTTTGCCTCTTGAGAAACATAGCCTCTAATATAGACCTATCAAACTCACTTTTTTTCAAAACATTGCTCAAAGTGTTAATCTTTGTTTTCAAAGTGAAAATCTCATTTTCATCAATAATTGAAATTTTGTTTTGCAAGAAATTTTGTGTGTCAAAATCATTTTATGTCTTTTGAAGAGTGAGACAAAATCTTTTTTTTCTTTGGAAATGACAATTAGTTGATTTTGAAGAAGTTTATTTTTTTAATTTTTAAATATTTTTTTGAGAAAATCATAATTGTTGAAAAGTTCTTCAAAACCTTTACCCAATTTATCTATGGTTAAATCACACTCTTCTAGAGAGGGTTTCAAAACTACCTTGGGTTTGTTGTAATTTGCCATGAAATACACATTTATCGTATCCACCTCTTCTTCAGATTTGCTCTCCGAATCTCCTGTTGCCTTCAAAGCTTTCGTCTCGTATAGCTTCTTGGAGGTTGAGGGTTTATTCTTTGTTTCCAGGCAATCGACAATGACACATCCGGGCTTCCAGCAATTGTAGCAAATTATCTTCTTCTCCTCTTTCCATTGCCATCTTCTTTTTTTTAAAATTTGCCTTGTTGTACATCTTCCTCATGTTCTTCACCAGGGACAAATCTTCATCATCTTCAAGTTCATCTTTTTCTTCATTGGAGATGGAGGGAATAGATTTGAAGGCAAGAGTCTTCTTCTTTTGGGGTACCTTCTTTCTAGTTTTTCTTTTCATCTCATGGGTTTTTTAAATTTCTAATGAGACCAATAAGCTCTATCTCTTCATTGTCATTGACTCCTTCACTGTAGTTGGCTTGACTTTCAAGATGGATGTAGAGCACGGATGACCTTTCTCACCTTTTGATCATTGTCTATTTCATCACGTAAAGAAGCTAGACCATTTGTGATATTAGTAAACTTTGCAATCATGTAGCCTGTGGATTCATTCTCATTCATAGAAATTCCCATATTAAGAACACAAATATCAATCTTGCTCTCTTGACTTGTGAAGCTCCCTTGTGCTTGACTACTAAGTATGACCAAATCTCATAGGCGAATTTGCAATGAATCACCTTAGATATATCATTATCATTCAAGACTTGAAGCAATGCATAGTGAGCTTTTGCATTGGCATCAAATCTCTTGTGGCAATTTTGGACCAACTTCTTCATCACCATCGGGTACACTAAAGAGTTTGGTCACCACCTTTGCAACCCAACTTTCTAAAGATTGTAAGAACATGGTTATCTTAACTCTCCATATGAAAAAATTAAGGCCATCAAACATAGGTGGAGTCTTAATACTTTTGGCCATGTGTACTAATGTGGATAGCAAGAATAGATGTGATTGAAATAATTGGCAAAATGATCTCTCTAAGATGATAAAACCAAAAGCTAGAGTCCAAGGCTTGGTGACCAATTGAAAGTATACCTAGAGGGGGAGTGAATAGATGTAATGCTAATCTTATGCGAAAATGCAATAATTAAAACGAATAATGCAAACAGTTAACTCAAATCAAGAAGTGAAGCTAAGGACTCTAGAACTTCTCCTCTATATTCCTCTATATAAGAGTTGAGGTGATAAATTACCTTCTTGATTGAAAGAGAAAAATCGACAAATATGAATGATGCAAGAGATGAATAGCAAGTGTAGTGAAACTGATTGGGGAGATTTCTCTCCTCATTTTAAATTACCGTAAGTACACGATCGTTCAATATAGCACTTAAGGGTCGATCCATAGAGATATGTGATTCTTACAATTTCAACATTTCTAAGTGAATTGGTCAAAAATTTTGTAAGCATTGAGAGTTATTCCAAATAAATTGTTAATCTCTAGGGTTGAATCCACTAAACTAGTATCAAGTGATCAATCTTAGTCTCTCCTACTAAGTTGTTGCAAATTGCCAAATCTTCACCTCTAATCGGCAAATTAAAATTGAATACTAGATTTACGCACATGGTGTTATCTAAGTACATGATCCATCAAAGGTAAATAAAATTACAGAGTAAATTAAAAGTTAAAAACAATAAAACCTTAAGCATGGATCATTAACTCTCGATACATAACATGTCAGATACCTAATTGTTCTAGAAATTAATCTCCTAAAAGTGGTAAGTCAATTGATAGGTTTAGAACCCCAAAAAGGAGATCTACTGTTGACCATAAGCGATTGTAAACTAGGTTCATCTCTCCTAGGTACATGCAAGAAATTTACCTATACACTAGCAACTGAATAATCTAATAAATAATGCATAATCTAATTAGACAGTTAACTGCAGATAATTAAATACTAAAAATAATTTGAACAATTACTAACAAACTTTAAATTAATAACTAACTAACTAAATTAACCTAATTAATTAAAAAAAAATAAAATGCAAATCATACCTACTACTGTGCGGCCCCATTCCCCCTGTCGTTGTTGCTTTTCTCGTGGTGCTACAATGCTTGAGCAAGCCGAGGCATTGGTGGGACCCGCTGCCGCCGCTCGCTATTTCCGTGCACCAGGAAGAAAAAAATGCACCCAACTAGCAATGATCATACAATACTCACATAAGCAACTTATGAAAACAAAAAATCAAAATTGCAGTGCTCAACCAATTAACATAGCAGAAAATGAAGAGGGGACAAGAAAACATTAAAGGGAAAGATTCAAATTAAAAGGCTAATGTAATAAATACAAGAGGAAAGGGAAAAAAATAATAAAATATAAAACATAGAATACTCACCCCAGACGGCAGCACTAGGAATCACGGTTGCACTTAGCACGTGCAATAAGCCTTTAAACCTCTAGGTTACCCCTAAAGGACGAGTTTTGTCTCATGAGGGTTTTCGGTGACTTACACCAACAAATCTATAAAAGAAAGAAAAATAAAGTGTTAGTATTTTTGAAAACACATTTTGAAAGAGATAATATTTGAAGAATTTTTGTAAAAATTTAAGTAATCTATAAGTTATAGGAATACCAAATTATTCATTCCTTAACTTAGTCTCTATTCAAAAACTTGTTATCAATTAAGGTAAGGATTAATACTATATTTCTCACATAGTCTATTACTTTACGCTAAGTCATATGCACCTTGTGACAATGAATTTTTGACTAAGAGTTCTGCAACTCTAACTCTTATGTCTTATCTTTACATATTTTGATGACAATATCCTTTAGTTCTAGTAAGCTTTCTACTTCGCCCATCTAACGAACCTTTAGTTAGTCACTCTCAAACCGGACGGTCTCAGGGCACTGGGTGAGAAAACACCCAAGGACTAAAGGACTTGAGCAAAGAAGGCCACAAAACTAAGTGTTGACACTCTAAAAAAGACAAGATTCCTAGCTGGCCTAAACAAGGTCTAACTTGTTGACATCTACAAAAGACAAGTGGCAGAAAAGCCGACGGCCAGTTCTTCACCCATCTCAATGGGGATGAATCAGCAACTTGGACTCTACTGATCCAGTGAAGCAGACAGTAAGCCGAGATCATCCTTAAAAGCCTGTGAGAAGGCCCAAGCAGGTCCAGGGACACTAAGTTAGCTCAACACTTAGTCTCGCACGAGCCCACGAGATAAATCTCGCATGAGAAACCAAAGTTGCTTAGCATCGCAGGAAGCTCCTTCACAGCCTCGCTGCGAGCTAACTTACAGCTTCGCCCGAAAATGCTCAGTTAACTCCGCAGAAAGTTAACTTCACTCGAAGCTCCACGCAGCTGTGCAAAAAGTTGACTGGTAGCTTCGCCACTAGTCTTACCCAGCTTCGCTGAGAACTTTCTTTTAACTTCGCCAGATGCTTCTCCCAGCTCTGCCATGAGCTCAACGCAATGACTCCGCTGCGGGTCTTTTATGGTCACCTTTGACCAATCAAATCTCCAGATGAGATCAAATCTAATTGAAATCAAATCTAATTGAGATCAAATTTGGTAGTTGTTTGCCATAATCTTTTGACTCTCACAATCAAGTGAGAGGATCAGGGGAGATCTTTCAGTTATTTGGAAAGAATCAAGGGAGTATCTCTCATTTGGCAGAGCGGATCAAGAGATCAGCGCTACTTGCTATTCCTAGCTTCGCGAAAGCTGTCTCTAGCCTCGTGGCGAGGTTACTTTCCAGATGTAAAATAGATTGACTCAATCTGTTTCCAGATTTTCAGGGCAATTGTACTCCTATTCCTCCATATAAATAGCCTACCAGAGGCACACAGAGAAGGGGACTGAAAAAGGAGGAGAGACGGCTAAGGATAGAGAGGAGATTGGAGATCTACTCTCTCGCTTCCAAGAACACAGAGAATTACTTCTCTAATACTGCAAGGATAAATTTAGGTTGCTAATACCCTAAGATCTTGCTCCCTCTCAAGGAATTTTCAGAACCAGGCGAGAAGGAATTCCCAAGCGGAGGCAGCTCGAGAAGTAACAAGGGGGCTCTACTGACCTTCTGTTCTCCGATTCCCCGAACCAGGCGAGAAGGGAATCCCCATCAGGCGGCAGTCCGATTGTCTGATCGATCGCATCGTCAAAGGGATAAAGTGATCGCGCGCTGATCAGATTCCTACCGGCACACTTTCCCAGAAATCTCAGAGGAGGTCTACCTGTAATCTTCTTCCTGCAAAGAATTACTTGTAATTTAGCTCCTCGACCCCTTTTTTTGTATGTTTTCCCTTTCGCAAATCAATGGAAAATAAGATGGCGACTCTGCTGGGAAAGTCATTCTCCACTGCTATGAGAAAGCTACTGACGAGACACAACAGCAGACGACGTCAGTACAAATATCGACATCGGCTCCGCTCCCGATGACGGGAAAAGAGAAGCAGTAAGAAATCTGGTTCGACCATGTCCTGAAGAAGCCTTCAGGCCCAGGGCTTAACATGCCCTTTCGTTTGACATATTGGCCCAGCTGGCAATATCCCAGCTCGTATCACTATACACGAGCTCCTTCGTCTCTCGAAAGAGACAAGAGAAGCACTTAGGGATGCACTGGCTAACTCAGAATCATTCCTGACATATATGCCAGAAATGCCTAAGGGTGACACTCGGCCCTCTTGCCCTGAATGCCATCATGTGCAACCAAAGGTACCTGCTATTACTTTCACAGCGGAGGATATGCTTCTCAAGGATAACAAGCACGATCGACCTTTGTACTACACCGGATACATCGGTTCGATATGCATTGAAAGGGTACAGGTTGACCCGGGGTCTGCTCTCAGCATCATCCCCAAACGACTCCTCTACTTTCTTGGCATGTCACTGTATCGGTTGTCTGCAACCACTACAATAATATACAATTTAATGCAGGGAGTAGTCATCCACTTGGAAAAATTTGACTCCGTTGCCGAATAGGGAGCCTGAAGTCAGAGGTGATGTGCTAAGTCATGACGCTGACACGTCATACAACTTGTTACTAGGGAGACCTTGGATCCACGCTAATTGGACTGTCCCCTCCACTCTGCAACAGTGCTTCAAATATGTTGAAGATGATGCAATAGTACGAACTATTTTTGCTGAGAAACAACCATTCAAAGGGGTGGAAAACTACTTTACTGACGCTCTCCTATATCAAGAGGTGGTGAAACGTCAAAAGAATCATTGCCTGACAATGATGATAGTGGCAATGAAGCAGATTCAGAGTCTGAAGTAGACATGCCAGTCATTTTGGTCGGTGAACCAATTATAGCATGTTTTAATAATCCCCAATGTAATACTCCTTCTGAATATGAGTGCGAATGAATAATTAATGACAATATTTTCTTTGATTATCCTGTGAGTGTCGAACTGTTTGAATTCATTACGGATAGCTCTCTGCACATGCCCTTACATAAACCAAGTGCATCAAGTACATCCGTAGAATCTATAGGAGGATCCGTTCTAGTGGTTTCTCCATCCAAAGAGGGTCAATTACCAATAATATTTGATAAAGCCTAACTGCAAAGGTCTGCAGCCGCGGATTCAAGTTCAGACTCAGACACCCCACAATTTTTTCATTATGCACGATCAGTACAACATATGATGAGAAAAATGGGATACAATCTGCAGCATAGGAAGGGCCTGAATTTCGAAAAAGGAAGACGTGGTTTTTTGCGCAACTCTGTGCCAAGAGGGAAACCGGCAAATTACTATGATAACACACGCAGGGGGTTGGGATACGTTACACCTACACCACCAGCAACGGTTCAGTCCAAAGATGACAGACCAATCCCATTACGCTCTGTCTTTTCCTCCGAATGGGACTCTGATGTCAGTGTGGAATGATGTCCGAGAATCTCACCATTAATATGACTTCAAGTAGCCAATTGGAGCCAGCGGAAGCTACTGATGAGGAACCATGGGCTCAGCAATTGGATCTCCAGTAGGAAAAGCAATTCAAATAACGCGAACCACCTACTGAAGACAAGGTATTCAGGTTAACTTGGGTAGTCAAGATCACCCTAAACCCATCTTTATAAGTGAAAGCTTATCACTCACAGAAAGAGAAGAATTGATGGTACTTATAAGGGAGTATATATATGTCTTTGCATGGAACTACGAAGACATGCCCGGACTTGATCCGCAAGTAGCCATGCATCATCAGAACATCAAGCCTGACGCCAAGCCAGTCAAGCAACAACAATGCCGATTTCGTCTAAACATTATAGAAGCTATTGAAGCCGAAGTCCATAAACTCATTGCATGTAGCTTCATACGAGAGGAACAACATCTAGATTGGGTTGCTAACATTGTCCCCGTTCTCAAGAAGAATGGAAAAATTCGGATCTATATTGACTACCGCGATCTTAATACAGCCTATCCTAAAGACGAATTCCCATTGCCCACCACCGATATCATGATTGACAATACCTGCGGATTTGAAAGAATGTCTTTCATGGATAGCTTTTCAGGGTACAATCAAATTAAGTGTATCAGGAGGATGAAAAGCATACTTCATTCCGGACACCGTTGGGGGTGTACTGTTATACCGTGATGCCTTCCGGATTAAAGAACCCGGGAGCAACTGATCAGCGCGCGATGAGTATAATTTTTCGTGATCATCTCCGAAAGACGATAGAATGTTATGTTGACGACATTGCTGTCAAAAGTCGCGACAAGAATAACCATCTTCGTGACTTGAGAACGATGTTCGACATAATGCCAGCTCATCAACTGAAGATGAATCCAACAAAATCCTTCTTGGGGGTTTGAGTGGCAAGTTCCTTAGATTTATCGTTACATCAAAAGAAATTCATGTTGACCCAGACAAAGTCAAAGCCATTCAGAGCATGCATCCACCTAAGAATCTCAAAGAACTTAGAGGCCTGTAAGGTAGACTGGCTTATATCAGAAGATTCATCCCAAATCTCTCAAGCCATGTCAACCATTCACTCGACTCATGAAAAAGAGTGTTTCTTTTGTATGGGATCAAGCCTGTCAAGAAGCTTACGAAAATATCAAAAGATATCTCACAAAACCTCCAGTCTTAGTAGCTCCCACATCAAGAAAACCATTCCTACTTTATGTGAAAGCTATGGACCATTCTCTTGGTGCTCTTCTTGCTCAAAAAGACAATAATGGTCATGAACAAGCTATTTATTATCTGAGCAAGACTCTGATAGGGGTGTAATCTCGCTATAATCCTATTGAGAAGGAATTCTTAGCTCTTATCTTTGCAATTCAGAAGACACGACATTATTTGGTCGGCCAAACCATACATGTCATTTTTAGAGTGAATCCTTGCGTCTCCTCATGAAGAAACCAGGATCACTGAATTTTAGATTAGCTAAATGGGCCCTCCTTTTGTCTCAGTACGACATGCTCTTTGTCCCTCAGAAGGAGGTTAAAGGCCAGGCACTTGTAGAGTTTTTGGCTGCTCATCTGGTTCCAGAAAGCTCAAAACTTCATGAAGACATTCCAGATGACGTCTTCGAATCTAATATAACTTCAGAGGATGAAGTTTGGCAGATGTTCTTCGATGGAGCATCACAAATAGTCCCTAAAGGCAAGATCATTGCCGGTGTGGGGGTTGTGTTTATCTCACCATAAAGCCATGTCCTTCCTAGGGCATTTTCTCTAACGGAATCATGCTCCAACAATTTGGCAGAATACAATGCTCTACTCATTGGCCTTCAGCTCGCTCATGAAATGGGGGTACGCTACCTTGAAGCATATAGCGATTCAAGACTGATTGTCAGTCAGGTTAAAGGGGACTATGAGGTTCGTCACGAAGATTTAGTACCTTATTATCACGTAGTCATCGAAATGGCTAATTTATTTGATGGCTTTTATATCGGTCACGTGCCTCGATCCCAGAATACTAGGGCCGATGCTCTGGCTACATTAGCAAAAATGCTAGCCTTACCAGATGACACCAAGTATCACCTTACCGTGACAACTCGACACCTATTTGCTTTAAACATATGTTGAGAACCAAAGAGGCCTATAACATCTCGACGGATCTTGAACTGAGAGATTGGCGATTTTCCCTCATCAACTATGCTTTGCATGGTTTGCTACTGATTGAACTTGAACCTGCACAAAAATACAGTATTTCAGAACTTCAAAATAGAGATGTGCAAGTGCTCAATTCTACCGCGATAGCAAGTGGCTATGCGGGTCGTGATCCACAAGGAGGGACTAGCGATGGAAGCTTTTTAGTAAGTCTTCTTTTAAGATATAAAGTTTGGTTAAAGTTCTTCTTTGGTTCTTAAAAAGAAAAGAGAAAAAGCGTTATAGTTAAGTTAGAAAGAAAGCGATAGATGAAGAAGGTGGAGAAAAATGGAGAATGATTATTTATAAAGAAATGAAAAAGGAGTGATGAAAGAAGTGGGTGTTGGTGATCTAAACTAAAGAAATAAAAGAAATGAAAGAAGATTAAAGAAATACTTACCTAGTTTGGTTGATGACTTACCTAGAACCCTTGCATGTTCTACCTTGCTTTGGAGGCGTTCAACGCATAAGCCATAGGATCGAGCTCAGTCCCAGTCGCATTACATCATCAAGACGAACAAGAATGAAATGATACGGAGTCTTGAGGAGGAGAACATCATCATGAATTATCGTTGGCACTCACACAAACTTTATTATACTAATGCTTCTAGATTCACTTGCATGCTCATCAAAACCAAAAGAGGTAAAGTAGAAAGAAGAAGAAGAAAACAAAAGTAAAGATGATCATAAAAAAAAAATTACCTTTTATTGATTGCAGAAATGATGGAAGAAAGGAGGAGGGTACATCGGTGTCACTCTCAACATAAGCCTCTCTCTCTCTCTCTTACTTTCATGAATCTCAATCTAACCTAAGCTTACATACAAATTAAAATTACATAAAAGAAAATTAAAACCTATACTACAAAGAGTGAAAACTGGACTAATTCCTATCTCTGCATGATCGTCCCATTTTCAGTGAAAATCCTGCCTTTTTATAGGCAAAAACCCAGAGGGGAGAGGTGTGAGAAGATAGGGGGAGCAAACGCTCCCCCTAACTCATTAACCAAGCCGCGAAAACGCGACTTTGGCCACGTTTCCACTGCCAGGGTGTGGCCAGTTGGCCACACCTGTTGGTGGGGCTCCCCGGCTTCTCGACTTGTCTATATCTTCAGCTGGATTTGTAGTTTAAGTCCGAAATTTTGACGAAATGGCCTTTGATCTTGGCTTTAACCGATCGATTCAGGGAGGATTCTTCTCAACCGGTTTTCAACCTCTCTGATATGCCAAGATTTTGTCCTGATTCCTTAATTTCAAATTTATTCTGAATTAAGTCAGAATTTGGTGGGCTTTTGGGCTCATTTCTCTTCACTCTCCTTTAGGAATGGGCCTGCAAATAATTTAAACATTTAATTAGGAAAATGTAGAGTTTATTCTACAATAAGTAGGAGAATATGATAATAAATGTGCAATATTAGTGACCAATCACACCCCCATACCTATCTTTTGCTCGTCCTCGAGCAAAACAACTAAACTATACTAAGGATTATTAGACCACTTTTGCAGGTCACGCGATTGTACTGAGCATGTGCAACAAGCCGTTAAATCTCTAGGTTTCCCCTAGAGGACGAGTTTTGTCTCGTGAGGGTTTTCAGTGGATTACACCCACAAAATCCATAAAGAAAGAGAAACAAAGAGTTAGTATTTTCGAAAAGCATTTTGAAAGAGAAAAATATTTGAAATATAATTGTAAGATTTAAGTAATCTATAAGTTATAGGATAACTAAATTTTTCATTCCTAAACTTAGTCTCTATTCAAAAATTTGTTATCAATCAAAGTAAGGAGTCAAATTGTACTTCTCATCTAGTCTATTACTTTACCCTAAGTCATATGCACCTTGTGATCATGAAAATTTTGACTAAGGGTTCTTTAACTCTAACTCTTATGCCTTATTTATTTATATATATTTTTTGTGGTATTATTCCTTAGTTCTATTAGGCTTTCTAATCTGCCCATGTAACGAGCCTTTAATCGATGACTCCCAAACCAAATGGTCTTAGGGCACCGGGTGAGAAAACACCCCAAAGACTTAAGGACTCGAGCAAACAAGGCCACAAAACTAAGAATTTTATTATATGAACCCTTTTAGGCGTGAATACTTATGCTTTATTAGGCACAAATACCCAGCTTAATCAAAGGATTTTCATATATATATATTTTTTAAACTTATCTAATCATCTTTCGCATAAATACTAAGGCTTGCTTAGGCCAAAGTACCTAGCTAATCAACAATTAGATTTGTTCATCTTAGATATATTTTTTTTCGTTTTTTTTATATATATAAGGCATAAGAATCTTTGTTTTTGAACCATAAGTGTGTAAGTGTATGAAGTGTGCATATTTCATTAAGGTAAAAATCAAGACTAAATTACTTTGACAAATTATCTTCCTAACTCTAAAAATCAAACAAATAATCTTATTTTGACCAAGTTTAAGAAATACTAATTTTGATTTCCTATTCCTTAAAATTGACTTAGTTTCTTACAAAAAAATATGTCAAAATATTGTTTCTATTTTCAAAAAGTTTTTAAAAGTAAAGAAAATGTTAATTTTTATTTTTTTTTAAATAAAAAAAAAACCTAAGTTATGTTAGACCCTCCCCCACACCTATCTCATGCATTGTCCTCAATGTATGAATTAATGCATAGATGCATGAAAAAGAAGAAAGGGAAGGAAAATATTACCTTAAGGAGGTGGTTCCGGTGGTGGTCTGATTGGTGCACGAAATGCGGCCCAATTGACTTTTTGTGGAGTTCGGAGGAACCCACCAGAAATCTCTTTAATATAACCCATTAAAAGGATGTATCCATAAAGGATTTTTATTAAAAATTTAACCCCATCTAATTTTCAAATTCCATAATTAATTTCGGAGTCAAATTTGTTAACCGCGTTGTCCCAAAATAGAGTGTCAAAAGATAGAATGATTGAGTTGGACTCAGGAAGTACATGAACTAATATCGACTCAGGAAGGTGACTTAAGTCAAGTAAAGGTTCAGGAGTTGAGATTGGTTTAAGAAGCGGGTCCAAGTCAAGAAGTTGAAACTCAAATCCACATTTATTTTCCAACAATGGAATGTGACTTAATATTGGTGATTCAAGTTCAAGAATGATAGGTGTGGGAATCAAAACTGACTCTAAAATATTACTCAAGTCGGGTAACAAAACAGGAGTCAATATTGATTCGAAAATTTGAACTTGATCACAAATTTGAGAATCTAGGTCACATTTCTCATTGAGTTCAATTTCGTAAAAATGAGAACTTGCCAATTTGTCAATAGGATTTTCAAAAGTGTAAAATTGGTCAAGTTCAATATGATCATCAAAGATGGGTGATTCAATTTCATGATGAATTGACACAGGATCCAATGTTGACTTGGGACAAAGATTGAAATCAGGCGAAGACACCGGAGTCATTATTGAATCAGAAAGTAGAATTGAATCACTAAGTTGAGGTTCAGGATCATGTTCATTCTCAAGTCCTATTTCAGGAAAGGAATAACTTGCCAAACTGTCAATGTCACTTTCAAAATTTGTAGTTTGGGCAAGTTCAAATGATTGTTCTGAAATGGAACCTTGTGTTCCAAAACAACATGACTCTTTGGCTCAAACAGAATGGTTACTGACATCAGAACTGGCCAAACGGTGTGAACGTAGAGATTGGACCATCATATCTATGTCATTATTACGAGCGTTTTGAGCCTGAGTCATGGCTTCAAGCATCTTTTCATAGTTGATAGGTTCATCGCTTTGTTGTGATCGGTTTTGAAAAGATGAAGTGCTATTTGGAATTGGTAGTAAAATTGTGAGTCCATCAGATTTTGTGATTGTTGTTTGGACTCACGCATACTCATTTCCAAAATTGATGGTTTTCTATTTTGGACTGGTAGAACTGAGTATGAATCTTGAAAATATTGTGGATAAGGTGGATAAGGACGACAAGTTGGTTGAAAATTGGATTCGTGGGAGGTGAATCCCCACTGACTCTGTGAAGAGTTGAAATTATTATGGAAATTATGGTTATAAGATTGGGGGCATGGGTTATATTGATTCGGATAAGACCAATCCGGCACACTAGGTTGGTTAAAGTTATGATATGCCGGGTTGGTAATATTCGAAAAAGAAGTTGGTGTGTAATATGGATTACCATTAAAATTGGAAAAATTATTGTTATAAGCCATATCACACAATAAAACACAAACAAAAAACAAACAAATAAGCAAAAAAAAAAGAAAAAAATTCTAACCTAAGTTAGGGTAGACCTATGACCTAAACGACTCCTAACTGGTTAGACTGTCCATGGGAGGTATAATGCAGACTTTGACCACAAGCTAATCAGCCAGGTCAGGACAAGATTGATGGGAGATTTTCTGTCAAAGACGTTCCTTAATTAAATAACCACCAACCTTCGGGCTTTCGGCCCTTAATCCCCTTCCTAGACACTGATTTAGCAGGAGTCAAATTCCAACACCTTTCCCCCTTAGGATAATCTCCTAATTGAATCTGAGATGTCCCTAGGGCCAACGTCTACTCATTTTAGTTAGGTTTGGGTTAGTGAGTGAGGAGATTGTTTGTGGGCTAAGGGAGGGTAATGACTTCCCCACCTTATCTTATTTATAGAACAAGCCCTTAAGTCAATTTAGTGCAGTGTACAAGTATATAGAAAAAAGTAACATTCAAGCAATCATACAAGAATGAACCTCATACTAAATGCTATGCACACTACCTTGGCTCCAGCACTCTTCAACAGTAAATAAAAAATGAAATAAAATAGACACGTGCCTAAATGCAAAGTCTAAATCATTTTAGCATTTACAATCATCATTTTACTGTTGAGGTTAGAAAGTAAATAGAGTGAATCAAACAAGGAAATAAATGCTACAGATATTCAGATTTTCAATTCAGCCAACCAGCAAAAATACAGGTTAGTAGTTCACTCAGTTTTGCCACTGGAATGTAGCAAATCTGAGGGCTTCTTGGCTCTGCTTTCTTAAGCAGAGTCCAAGGCCACTTATATGTCCACTGCAACAGATATTCCTTATTGTTAAATCTGTACAAAAAAAATAAGAAGAAAGTTAACCAAAAATGTAAACTTTTAAAGAGAGTAACTTACTGTCTCTCCCCGGTAACGGCGCCAAAATTTGATTGAACTTGAACCTGCACAAAAATACAGTATTTTAGAACTTCAAAATAGAGATGTGCAAGTGCTCAATTCTACCGCGATAGCAAGTGGCTATACGGGTCGTGATCCACAAGGAGGGACTAGCGATGGAAGCTTTTTAGTAAGTCTTCTTTTAATATATAAAGTTTGGTTAAAGTTCTTCTTTGGTTCTTAAAAAGAAAAGAGAAAAAGAGTTATACTTAAGTTAGAAATAAAGCGATAGATGGAGAAGGTGGAGAAAAATGGAGAATGATTATTTATAAAGAAATGAAAAAGGAGTGATGAAAGAAGTGGGTGTTGGTGATCTAAACTAAAGAAATAAAAGAAAAGAAAGAAGATTAAAGAAATACTTACCTAGTTTGGTTGATGACTACCTGGAGCCCTTGCATGTTCTACCTTACTTTGGAGGCGTTCAACGCATAAGTCATAGGATCGAGCTCAGTCCCCAGTCGCATTACATCATCAAGACGAACAAGAATAAAATGATACGGAGTCTTGAGGAGGAGAACATCATCATGAATTATCGTTGGCACTCACACAAACTTTATTATACTAATATTTCTGGATTCACTTGCATGCTCATTAAAACCAAAAGAGGTAAAGTAGAAAGAAGAAAAAGAAAACAAAAGTAAAGATGAACATAAAAAAATTACCTTTTATTGCTTGCAGAAACGATGGAAGAAAGGAGGAGGGTACATCGGTGTCACTCTCAACATAAGCCTCTCTCTCTTACTTACATGAATCTCAATCTAACCTAAGCTTACATACAAATTAAAATTACATAAAAAGAAAACTAAAACCTATACTACAAAGAGTGAAAAACTGGACTAATACCTATCTCTGCATGATCGTCCCATTTTCAGTGAAAATCCTGCCTTTTTATAGGCAAAAACCCAGAGGGGAGAGGTGTGAGAAGATAGGGGGAGCAAACGCTCCCCCTAACTCATTAACGAAGCCGCGAAAATGCGGCTTTGGCCGCGTTTCCGCGGCCAGGGTGTGGCCAGGTGGCCACACCCTGTTGGTGGGGCTCCCCGGCTTCTCGACTTGTCTTTATCTTCAGCTAGATTTGTAGTTTAAGTCTGGGATTTTGACGAAATGGCCTTTGATCCTTGGCTTTAACCGATCGATTCAGGGAGGATTCTTCTCAACCGGTTTTCAACCTCTCTGATATGCCAAGATTTTGCCCTGATTTCTTAATTTGAATTTATTCTGAATTAAGTCAGAATTTGGTGGGCTTTGGGCTCATTTCTCTTCACTCTCCTTTAGGAATGGGCCTGCAAATAATTTAAACATTTAATTAGGAAAATGCAGAGTTTATTCTACAATATGTTGGAGAATATGTTAATAAATGTGCAATATTAGTGACCAATCATCTGCCGGACGACCTTAAAGAAGTGGCATCTATCAGACGAAGATCTCTCCATTTTTACTATGATCCAACACTGAAGACACTATACCGTCGTTCATACGACGGTATCCTCCTCCGTTGCCTTTCTAATTTAGAGGCACATGAAGTGCTCAAAGAAGCGCACGATGGCATGTGCGGAGCTCATCAGCCAGGTCCAAAACTCAAGGACCGATTGCACAGGCTTGGGTATTATTAGCCAACTATGATAGCCGATGCCATCCAATATGCACGAAGGTATAAGGCCTTCCAAATCCATGCGGACTTCATACATCAGCCTCCAGAGTTGCTCCATCCAACTGTTGCTTCGTGGCCATTTAAAGCGGGGAGAATCGATGTCGTAGGGCCGATCAGCCCCTCCTCAATGAAAGGTCACCGATTTATCTTAGCAATAATCGATTACTTTTCAAAGTGGGCAGAAGCTATACCACTGGTGGAAGTTAAAACTTCTAACGTGGTTAATTTCATCAAACACCATGTCATCCATCAATTTGGTGTCCCTGGCGGATCATCCATGGTAACGGTCCCCAATTTTCAAGCCAGGTATTCTATCGGTTCTGTGATAGATACCGGATTTAGAATGTGGCATCAACGGCTTATAACCCCGCCGCTAATGGCTTGGCGGAAGCTTTCAACAAGATAATCATTAAGCTACTCAAAAAATTCGTTTAATCAAATAAGCGAGACTGGAATGAGAAGCTTAGTGAATGTCTTTGGGCCTACCGAACCATAGTTCGGACCCTGACAGGTAATACACCTTTTTTCCTGGTATACGGGTGCGAAGCAATCATACCGTTAGAAATCCAGATGTCGTCATTACGAGTCGCTTTGATGACTAAGATGACAACGGAGGACAACGATCGATTGTGACTCTAAGAGCTCGAAGCCCTAGATGAGAAGCGGTTACAAGCTCAGCAACACATTGAGTTGTATTAAGCCCGGATCTTAAAAGCCTTCAATAAGAAGGTTAAGCAAAGAGTCTTCCATAAAGGAGACTTGGTTTTATCCGTCAGACAACCAATGATCATGACGTACAAAATCAAAGGCAAATTTCAGCCCAAATAGGAAGGACCGTTTGTAATAGAAACAGTCTATTCAAACGGGGCATATTGCCTATGACTTCAGATGGTGACTCACTCATGATGCCGATCAACGTCAAGTTCTAAAGAAGTATTATCCTTGATAGGATCCTTCTCATGATCAAGTTAACATGGCACTCTTGATTAAGACCTTCAGATCCAAGATATGCAGAAGGAGCGCTCCTCTCTTTCTCTAAACGAGATCATACAACCATAAACCAGTGTCGAGCTGATCGAACACTGGTTGTCTCAAAGAAGAATCAAGGTTATGAATATAGTAATAAAATAATCCAACGCCCCTAGTGGTTAAGGATAAAGGAAAATGTTGGCCTTTAAGCCCAATGTAAGTCCTTGACAACTCATCTGCTGAGGAGAATAGCATGGCTAGGCCGACTCAAATGGTAGTTGGTAAAGACATATCAAATCCGTTAACAGCTGAGGATTTGCTAAAAATATTAAGAGACATGTTCCCATTTGATTTCGCGGTAAAGGATAGAGGAAAATGTTGGCCTTTAAGCCTAACATAAGTCTTTGACAACTCATCATGCTGAGGGGAATAGCATGGCTAGCCCGACCCAAACGGTAGTTGGTAAAGGCATATCAAATTCGTTGATGGCTGAGGATTTGCTAAAAATCCTAAGGGACCTGTTCTCATTTGATTCCCTCTCAAAAATCACTTACCAAGTCCCATCCATGGAATGGTAAGATCATATATAAAGGTATTCATATCCCTTGCGAAATGACGAGTCTAACCTATTAGGTTAACATTAAACCTCTGATAGCAAGACTCTAATCTACCCCCCAACAGATAAAACCAACATCCCCAGTGAATAAACCTCGCTTGTCATTCTCTTCAATAGAACAATAGGTCCACTCAAATGACTGTTATGTTCAAGCACCTCTAACAGTAAATGAATCCTTATCAAGTTAACATCACACCTCTGGCAAGTTGTCTTACAAATCCCCATGGAGTTCTCTGACATATGATCTTTTATGGGATTCATTTCTTAACTCCCTAGCGAATTTCTGATAGACTCCCCTTAAAGTCTATCAGTCCTCAGTAGACTTTACTGGTTGTCACGTTAACAATATACCTCTGACAATTTCTTTCAAATAACATCCGAAGGAGATATCAAAATCCCCATGGAGTTCATAATCAAATCCTACTTCTCCCAATGAAATTATTTCTTTGTCATCACGTCCAGTTAATTACCTCTGAATGACAAAATTTCAATCTTGGTGGCTTCTCAATCGGTTATGTCCATGTTACTGTTACCTCTGAACCGACAGATAACCAAGTCTCATCTTTCAGTCCAGTAAGGACTGTTTCTTTATCATCATGTCCAGTTTGTCACCTCTAAATGACAAAATTTCGAGCTTGGTGACTTCTCAATCGGTCATGTCTACGTTACCTCTGAACCGACAGATACCCAAGTCTCATCTTTCAGTCCAGTAGGGATTATTTCTTTGTCATCATGTCCAGTTCGTCACATCTGAATGACAAAATTTCAAGCTTAGTGGCTTCTCAATCGGTTATATCCATGTTACCTCTGAACCGACAGATAACCAAGTCTCATATTTCAGTCCAGTAAGGACTATTTCTTTGTCATCATGTCCAGTTCGTCACCTCTAAATGACAAAATTTCGAGCTTGGTGGCTTCTCAATCGGTTATGTCCATGTTACCTCTGAATTGACAGATAACCAAGTCTCATCTTTCCGTCCAGTAGGGACTATTTCTTTGTCATCATGTCCAGTTTGTCACCTCTAAATGATAAAATTTCGAGCTTGGTGGCTTCTCAATCAGTTATGTCCATGTTACCTCTAAACCGACAGATAACTAAGTCTCATCTTTCAGTCCAGTAGGGACTATTTCTTTGTCATCATGTCCAGTTCGTCACCTCTGAATGACAAAATTTCGAGCTTGGTGGCTTCTCAATCGGTTATATCCATGTTACCTCTGAAACGACAGATAACCAAGTCTCATCTTTTAGTCCAGTAGGGACTATTTCTTTGTCATCATGTCCAGTTCGTCACCTCTGAATGATAAAATTTTGAGCTTGCTGGCTTCTCAATTGGTTATGTCCATGTTACTTCTGAACCGACAGATAACTAAGTCTCATCTTTCCATCCAATAGGGACTATTTCTTTGTCAAATCATTTCTCAAATGTGTAACAACCCTATCAGTTTTTCACCGCTGATTAGATTAATTATACCATTATTCGTTTCCTTTGAGGATTGTAATATAACTTGAAAGTAAGAATTGAAAATTCAAAAGATAAAACAAGTTGGAAATGCAACGGGGAGTCAAATAAAATTATTTTTATTGATTCTAAAAGAGGGATACATGGATACACAGATTACAAGCTACGGGGGTGCTTCGTAGGACTTGATCTGTTCTTCAAGAGTGGCCAGCCTATTCTTCCTCTCCTCAGCAGCTCTGATAAGTTCCTGTGACCTCAACTCGGCCTCATTAAAGCTCGTTGTTTGGGACAGGCGAGCCTCAATTTCAACTAAAGTCACTCGCTGTGCTAGCTCTTGTTGCAGGACTTTGTCATTCTGAGCCTTAAGCTGCTCTAGCTGAGCAATCTCGTCAAGACGCACCGGTTCGGCCTTGAACAGAAAAAGATTGGCCTTCTTGATCATTTCCTTGGCCTTTTCAATCTTATCCTTAGCGTCGAGAAGAGCACTGTTAGAAGCATCTATGACATCCTCAGGTTCTACTTTCCTTGTCTTCAAGGATTTCAAATTAGAAGAAATTGCCTTAGCTGCTTCCTGAGCGGCAAGATGAGCTTCATGCATTTGAGCAGCGAGGTGTGCAAGCTGTTCATTAATTGAGGACTCCAAATCTTAATGGCTGAGACGGCGCCATTCGTCCACATCCTTCTCAAGCCTGTTTACCAAAAGCTCCAATGTGGTGGCCTGGTCATCCCCTCCAAAGTCTCGAATGCTGTCAATACTTCGAGAGAGGACCACCTTCAAAGTAGAAAACGAGGTAGTCGAGCCATTCAAGACCAAAGCAACAGATCACTTCAAGCCCTTATAAAAGTTGTTGACTAGCTCAGCCATGAATTCATTCTCGGCTTCAACTACTCCCGGTAAATGGGTGGCCCCTGAAGGAAAAGCTTCCACCAGTTTCACTGACACAACTATAGAAGGGATGACAGAAGCACTGGCCAGAGCAATATGAGGGATCGCCGGTGATCTCGGAGGAGTCCTTATTGAAATCAGTACACTAGCCACGATCGAAGTAGGGATGGTGACTATTTTCGAGAAAGCTGGCTCGACGACCATTGTCAGAGATGAGGGACTGGTAATTACCTTCAGCTCTGTGATTCCCAGTATATGCAGTGTTAGCGAAACCAATGGCATTTTACCTACCGATATCATTGGAAGTGAGATTGGTTGCGTAACCACTATCCCCTCGCCTCTTTTCTACCTGCCGACTCAGGTTGATAAGTGGGCAGGTCATGATACAAGGCATCTAACTCAGCAGCGTCCTCCGCGGTCGAAGTACTTGCTTCACCCCTGACTCCCTTAGGAAGATTGGCTGGCTCCCTCGAAGCCGATGCATCCAAAGACGGGACACCTGTGGCAAGACTCTGTTTGAGAAAGGTATAATGAATATTAGGGGAAAATTACTCACGAAATATTAAAATGTTACCAAGAGGTGGTATAGCCTCAACTGCCTTAGCCGTAGTCTCTCTCTGAACTTTCTCGACAGCAGCATCAATCCCCTCAGGCTCCATAGGAAAGTTTTTAGCAGAGTCTACATGGACGGTCAGCTCACCTTCGCTCGCCGAACCCTCGGTGGTCCATCCTATAGAGCTGGAGGACATGGGGTTTCCTTTTGAGGTCCCAGCACCCGAAGGACCAATGTCAGCCGCGTCACATCCGGATTCTTCTGAGACGACAAAGTAGCTAGCCTCGTTACCTTCTTTATAAGTGAACAGGGGATCATAGTAATCTTTCTGTTCTCCTACAGCCTCGGCTCCTGGGTCTCTTGCCGTCTCGGTTCCTGAATCATAGAAGAAACAATGAGCTGTATGAAATATATAAGTATGTGTTGCAAGAACAAAGCTGATCTTACTCAGGTCAAGAATAGCTTTACCAACGGTCTGCCTCGGAGCCGACAGATTAATGACTAATGGAGCAGGAGGAGGAGGCACCGCGGTTGACTCACCCTCTGCAATAATGGTGGGAGTGTAGCGACGAGGCTTCTTCACTACCCTCTTCCTGCGAGATCCACCTTGTCGCTTTCATTTGAAGTGGATGTCGGGTCTTCTTCTTCCACTTCTTCTACCTCTACATGTTCCATGGGGGCCGTACCTACCCTACTAGGAGCATCTGGCGGAGCCTCAGCACCTGCGTCTCCCTCAAAGCGGGGACTTTCTGTGTCTGAAGCCTCACTATCGGCAGTAGCTTCGAACTCCCCGAGGCCTGGCACGTGGACCCTTCTGCCTTCGCCTCTCTCAGTGACTTTCCGCTTTAGCCGCCGAGAGATTAACTTCACGCCAAAAGAGTTAATAGAAAACCTGGTTGATGTGGAGTTCGCAGTTCTGTACCACTGACAGAACCCAAAGTTGTCTGAAGATTTGGAGTCCTCAGCGGCATGCACAACCGCGCCTCAGTACAGCCAGCGATGTAGAACCGCCAGGCACGAGCACCATCAATGAGACTCCCTATAAAGGCCAGGTTGGTGTTCAGGTTACCTACGTATAGTTTGTCATATCCAAACTGACGAGCAAACCGACTCGGGACATAGGGTTCCAAGTAGCAGGTATCCCCGCTCTTATACACCAGATGGGATGGCCGGATGCTAACCAGCCATTCGAAGACTCCCAGCTCAGCAACGTCTGCCCATCTCCTACATCCTAGAATTCTTCGCCGTAGCCTACATCGTGAATGTAGGGAAGCAGCGGAAAAGGCTGTAAACATCATACTGGCACAGTAACTTGCGAACTACAGTCACATAAGTCAACAACCACGAACATCCCTCAAATTGATGGAGAAGCACCATTCGGACACCTTCTGGAGGCTCCTCACCGGCTTGGATAATGGAAGGGCAGTGAAGGGCTAACCATGCCATCAGATAGGTGTATGGCAAACTGATCGTAGGGTTTGGTCCGTCGCGAGGCAGGATAGTGCCTTTGCCCCTCTTCGTCATTGGTGGCCTTCAGAAAGCCTCCATCAATGCACGAAGGCCCCGCTGAATACAACACACCATTACCGGGAGAAGTCCAAGAGAACGACCGTGAACGAAACGTACAGCCGGCAATAAGACAGTCAGAAGGATGATGTCACTGGAGGGAGAGGGCACCACACATCTCTTCAGCCATACGATAAAAAATTGGCCAAAAGTGCCTTTTGAGACGTCGGTCGACGAGCCTGATGATAGAAACTTCAGAGAATATCACCTTTCTCATAAGGTCCATCATCTTCTTTCAAAATCATGTCCCCTTGGGAGTGTTCCTACATTTTTCAGAAAACGTCCTCATCTGTAACCCCACAGTGAGCTGCCTCAGGAGCATCTTCCAGGTTAGGGAACAAATAATTCCCCCAGCTCTTCGAACTGCATAAAACTCCCTTATGGCTCCCATGCATACTCGAGCAAATGTAAAGGTGGCACATTAACTCCCAATAAGTCTCAAACAAAGCGGGCTCCTTCTTCTCCAGAAGTGCCAATTCTGCCTCGCACGGAAAATATTCTTCATATGGGAGAGATCCCAAGGGCAAAGTAGAGATTTCCCACATCTCGTGCAAAGCCATGCCGAATTCACCTGCAGGGGTGAAGAAAGTCCCTGTAGTTGGACAATATAACTCAAAGATGGTGTAGAAGTTCGCTACGCTCATATGGATGTCGTAACAAGTTGCCCTGACAGCCTCGTAGAGTCCCAGCCTCTCCAGTTTCTCTCCAAAATGGGCCAAGACATATAAGGTCAAGTCTCTCCATCAGGCCTTGGGGGGGTGAATCCACCCAGGGGTCCTGAAATCAGTGGCTGAATAATTACCATGAGCTTTGAAGAACTGATTTCTAAAAGTCTGAGGCACCACAGGATTTTCTCCTACTGGGATGTCCGTAAGAACGTTCCCAGGATGGAGACCCAATATGCAGCGAGGATGACCCGCCTTTGTATAACCAGGAGGCGAAGCTATCAATTTCCCACGTGAACGGAGTCGGTAGTCTGAATCACTTGCCACTGTATCTTCCGAGCCCTCATCATCCATTGGAAGAAAGACAGTGGAAAATGACGCTTGCTAGACGGGAGATACTTCTCGCCATCCAGATTGAAAATCCACTGCCCTTCTCTGGCTAGCAGCTGATGATCGGTATCTAGCGCTGCATCCCCAAAAATAAAGCCGGGCTTCCGATAGATTTTTCGGTCAGAATCCTCAAGGGGAGCAGTAGTTAAGATGCTCCTTATAGTACGCTGATCTCCGGCGTATATAAGGGTATCCCGACCGGGAGCACTCCGCTCACTGAATAGTAAAGCCTGCCCTTGGAACTGCAGGCTAACATTACAGTCCAGCCCCCTGACTGTTCCAAAGAGACTGTTTAGAGGACCAGGAGTATAGTACACTGTAAAAATAAGAAGAAACTAATTAGTTCATTTGCTGAAGAAATCTAGGGCAAGAAAAATAATTTTTCTAAGGCATAACTTTGCTCAACTTCACAACTGCAGCTTAGCTCCGTACTCTGTACGAGGGTAAAATGCAGAAAATATCCAAGTGTTAGCTTCGCTCTGGAAGATTCGCCTAGCATTCTATCGCCGAATAGAATGCAAAGAAGCCCTCAAGGGCTAACTTTGCCATAAAGGCACTAATGCCTAAAGTTATTCTAAGGACTTTAAAGCCCTTTTCCAGCTACGCTTCTAAGGCTGGCTTTGCATTCTGTTATTCGACAGGATGTGAACCGCCTAAGGGTTAGCTTCGCACAGAAGCTTGGAGAAGAAACCGTTCGGCTTCTAAATTTTCAGTTGAGAAATTAAGGGGGATTAAATCTCCTAAAAAATCGGCAAAGAAAATTAAGGGAGTTGAACTCCCTATGATCATGGATAATAATGAAGCATTCTAGATTCATCATGAAATAGCCAGAAATTGGCTTCAAAAAGAGATGAAAATCTCTGAGTAGAAGGGAAAAAATCCCTACCCGCAATGGGGCGCTCAATGACTGGAGGAGGAGAAGGTCCCTCCGTCGCAGAGGTCGCTGCCTCTTTACCTACTCGTCTTTTGGGAGCCATGTAAGAACTGAAAAAGTTCTTAAAATATCAAACGAAGAAGGAAGAAAAAGAGATTTGTTTTCTCTGAAAATTTGAAGAGAAGTAATTCTTTCTCTTTCAGCACAATTGGGCTTTTATAGGCTTAAGACTGCCTAAATTCGCCTCCTCAAAAGAAGCGCAAGTGGCCGTTCAAAATTAATTTGAAACGGCACCTGAGCGCCTTCCCGAGAAGCGTTTCTTCAGCCCCACGAAGGGCTAACTCCGCTGTGAGTTTAGCGTTGATCTCGCGTAACGCTTGAGTAACTTTGCTGAGAAACGTGCCTTAGCTCCACTAAGAGCACATCTCTAGCTTCGCGAAAATTCCGTGTTAACTTTGCCAGAAACTTTTTCCTGACTTAGTTGGAAGTATGTCTCCAGCTTCGCTGGAAGTTCAGCTCCGCTGAGAGTTTTTATTTCCTCCTAAGGAAAAGACTTACCTAGGCTAGTCTTCTCCAGGTGTTCTTGAATCAAAAAGGAGGGAAACAAAGTAGACAAGCAGAAAATAAATATTTTTATTGATTCAGAAGGAAAGATACATTGATGCTACATTAAGATTGTCTTTCATACAATAGAATCATCCTATCTACTTTCAGGGTGATGAACCATTCCAACTGGATGAGAAAGGCCTTCCTCTTGCACAAGGCTGTAATCCTTCGCTTAATGGCAGATTTTGCCATCAAGAAGCTGGATCTTCTTTGATGAAAATTGGCAAAGGGTTGATAGCCACCAGAAAGCTGAATCTTCCGTAATCAATATTGGTAAAGGGAGGATCCAAGACCTTACCGGTGACGTTCGCCTTCCCGAAGTAGATTATCTCGGATAAGCGACTACCAGCCCCTTTCCGAAGTGGATCATCTTGGATAAGCAACTCCCAACCTCTTTTTATAACGCATATCAGCTGCTCAGTATGTTCCTCCTGCTTATGGTCAAAGCTTCAACTTGAAAATCAAGAAGCAGGTTTCTAGTCTCTTTCATCAAGACGAAAGACTGGCGAGCACAGTTCGCTGCAATGCAAACTGGAAACGAGTTAGCATTAAGTCAAAAGAAAATTGCAAAGATGGAATGCTAAGTCAAATTCTTTTGGCGAAGCAATTCATATAGGATCCAATTGTGCCTTAAAGATGGATTTCAGTTAAGCAGAGGATAGCCTCGCTTGCACAGTGATGATGGACTAGCTCAGCATAAGCCAAGTCCTAGCCTCGCCTATATGGCTAGGTCAGACTAGCCCAGAGGGACGCAGTCTTGACCCCACCTATATGGCAAGACTGGCTCAACCTTGAAGAGGCCAAGTCCTAAGCCTTGCCTGCATGGCAAATTTAACAAGCAGACTTAACAGATCAAGACAAGAACTCTGCATGGAAAGATCTTTCTGAAACCCTTTTCTGAAAGTCAGCCAAATGTAGAAACCAAAGGATTTCAATCCCTATAATAGCTAGTAAAGCTAAGAAAATTAAGGGAGATAAACTCTCTAAAGTCACTAGTCCATTGGTAAAGTCTCAGGATGACCGCGACTCCCAGCTTTTGGCCGGTTAGTGACCAGAGTGGGCGCCCCCACTATTTCAGTCACCTTTCCTGGGCAACGAGGAGATGTCATGAACAGACTTTTCAGAAAGAGAAAAGTATGTTTCTCTGAAAAGGACTTCAAGTGTCCTATTTATAGGCCTCATGGCCTGACCACGCCGCTGATGCTTCAAACTTAGGAGCGCGAGCGAAGTTAAAGCATTTAAATGCTTAGCCTCGAGAAAGGGAATAATCTCCCTCGTTAAATGCAAGAGAAGTTATTCTAACCTCAGAAAAGGGAGCACTCCCTCTCGTAACTCACAAAAAGCGGTTAGCCTTGGGGAAGGAACGTTGTTCCAATCCGATTTAAAACGAAGCTACTCCGGGAGGCTCGAACACGAAGCTATCTAGACGCGAAGCTACCCAGAATCGCGAATCTACACGATTCCTCGATGAACTTATTCCAATCCGAATGCAGGGTTGAAAGTGAAGCTGAACTCAACCACTATGGCGACGTTCGCATTTCACATACCATCAATCGAAGCAGTTTAAAGTATTTCAGAGTCTGAACTATTCCATTATAGACTTACGAAAACTTTGAAGGGGGCCTTGTTAACATTCTAAAAAAGACAAGATTCCTAGCTGGCCTGAACGAGGTCTAACTTGTTGACATCTACAAAAGACAAGTGGCAGACAAGCCGACGGCTAGTTCTTCACCCATCTTAAAGGGGACGAATCAGCAACTTGGACTCTACTGATCCAGTGAAGAAGAAAGTAAGCCGAGGTCATCCTTAAAAGCCCGTGAGAAGGCCCAAGCAGGTCTAGGGATACTAAGTTAGCTCAACACTTAGTCTCGCACGAGCCCACGAGATAAGTCTCGCATGAGAAACCAAAGTTGCTTAGCATCACAGGAACCTCCTTCACAGCCTCGCTATGAGCTAACTTAGAGCTTCGCCCAGAAATGCTCAGTTAACTCTGCAGAAAGTTAACTTCGATCGAAGCTCCACGCAACTGCGCAAAAGGTTGACCGGTAGCTTCACCACAAGTCTTATCCAGCTCCGCTGAGAGCTTTCTTTTAACTTCGCCAGATGCTTCTCCCAGCTCTGCCATGTGCTCAACGCAACGACTCCGCTGCGGGTCTTTTATGGTCACCTTTGACCAATCAAATCCCCAGATGAGATTAATCTAATTGAGATCAAATCTAATTGAGATCAAATTTGGCAGTTGTTTGCCATAATCTTTAGACTCTCCCAATCAAGTGAGAGGATCAGGGGAGATCTTTCAGTTATTTGAAAAGAATCAAGGGAGTATCCCTCATTTAGCAGAGCGGATCAAGAGATCAGCGCTACTTGCTATTCCTAACTTCACGAAAGTTGTCTCTAGCCTCGTAGCGAGGCTACCAGATGTAAAACAGATTGACTCAATCTGTTTTCAGATTTTCAGGGCAATTGTACCCCTATTCCTCCTTATAAATAGCCTACCAGAGGCACACAGAGAAGGGGGCTGAAAAAGGAGGAGAGACGTTTAAGGATAGAGAGGAGATTGGAGATCTACTCTCTTGCTTTCAAGAACACAGAGAATTACTTCTCTAATCCTGCAAGGATAAATTCAGGGTGCTAATACCCTAAAATCTTGCTCCTTTTCAAAGAATTTCTGGAACCAGGCGAGAAGGAATTCCCAAGCGGAGGCAGCCTAAGAAGCAGCAAGAGGGCTCTACCGATCCCCTGTTCTCTGATTCCCTGAACCAGGCGAGAAGGGAGTCCTATTAGGAGGCAGTTTGATCGTCTGATCAATCGCATCATCAAAGGGATATCAGATTCCTACCGACACACTTCCTCAGAAATCTCAGAGGAGATCTACCTGTAATCTTCTTCCTGTAAAGAATTACTTGTAATTTAGCTCCTCGACCCTTTTTTTTGTAAGTTTTCCCTTTCGTAAATCAATGAAAAACACTTAGTATTTTTATTTATAGTATGGATACTTTTAGGCGTAAATACTTATGCTTTATGAGGCACAATTACCCAACTTATTCAGAGAATTTTTGATATATATATTATATTTTTTTCTTTTTTTCACTTTTTTATAAGGCATGAGAATCTTATTATTGAACCCTAAGTATGTAAGTGTATAAAGTATGTATATTTCATCAAGGTAAAAATCAAGACTAAATTACTTTTTCAATTTATTTCCTAACCCTAGAAATCAAACAATAATCTTATTTTGATCAAGTGTAAGAATCTTAATTACGATTTCTCTTTTCCTTAAAATTTACTTAAATTCTTACAAAAATAAGTCAAAATATTGTTTTTCTTTTCAAAAAGTTTTTAAAAGAAAAATAAAATGGGTTTTTTCATATATAAAAAAGAAAAACCTATGTTATGTTACAATTCTCCCTCGCACCTATCTCATGCATTGTCCTCAATGATGAATGAATGTATAAATGCATGAAAAAGAAGAAAGGGAGGAAAAATATTACCTCAAGGTGGTGGTTCCGGTGGTGGTCAAATTGGACCAAGCGTTGCGTCCCAATCTAAATTATGTGTATTTTTAAAGAACCCGCCTTTGATGTTCTCGTTTCTATTTACATGTTTTCAACCCCTAGACTGAATAGGATCATGTGAAATCCTAACATGAAAATAATCCTCTTTATATGACTAATCTTGGAATATTATCTCAGAGTCATTTTAGTCTATACCTTGGTCCAACAAAAGAATGTGACTTGGTGGAATGGTTGACTTGGGCTGAAGAGTGAAATGTTTGGGAACCAATACTGACTCGGGAATATAACTTAAATCAAGGTTAGGTTCAAGAGTTAGTTTCGATTCAAGAGTTGGTTCCAAATCAAAGAATTAAAATTCACATTCTTTTCCCATCAATGAAATGTGGCTATCAAAAATCGGTCGTTCAATTTCATGCTCCATGGGTATATGAATCAATGTTGGCTCAGGAAATGGGTCCAAATCGAGTAAGGACACCGGAGTCAATATAGATTCAAAAACTGAAACTGAATCACACAGTTGTAGATCGGGTTCACATTCACAATCAAGTTTAATTTCCTTGAAGTTGAAACTTGTCAATTTGTCAAAGGTTTGGGATTGGTCAATTCAAGTTGATGTGAGAAAATTGAATCTTAATTTATGTCTCCAAGACACTATGACTCTTGGTTGACACCATGATTCTTGGTTCCTATCAGTGTGTTAGGAGAATCTGGAATGGTCAAAAATTGGATAGGGAGAGTTTTCTCATCCTATCATTAATTGTGTTGATCAGATAACCCATTTGTGCTCTAACCTATTAAAGGATTATTTTGGGACAGAATATCATTATTTTGAGACTGAATTATGGATTTTATACTCTTTTCTAAGTCAGCAGGTTCTTCTTATTATTATGGGACATGGAAAATAGAGTATGAATCTTGGATTTAGAAATTTTGATAAGCTCATGAGTCTTCTAGAATTTGAATTCATCACTTGATCGCTTCTAGAGTCTTATCGAAGTCAGATTTTTCGTCTATAGAGTGATCTTGACAAGGAGTATACGAAGTTGAATGTTGGTAAGGTGGTTGATAAAGTGACTCGGGAGAATTGTATCCCACTGACTCGGTGAAGAGGGAAGATTATTGGCCTAAAGGCCCATCACTCTAATTTTGATGATGATTAACTCATGTAGTTATAGTACTAACGATCTTATGTTTATTTAGTCTCAGATTTATGATCAAGATCTTAGTAGGTGTTTAGCTTCAACAAAGGATTTAAAGTCAAATTTTGGAGCTAGCACGTGTTGATTCAAGAGCTTGTGCATCATGACCACATCAAGTACTCAACTCTTTGGATCAAAGTTTGGACCAAGTCAAGAAGGAGAAGAAGACTTCAAGTGAAGACCTTCAAGAGAAGACTTGTGTCTAGGTTTGTTTTGGTAAGATTTTATTTTTAGATAAAATATAAAGAATAGAATAGTTGGTGGATTGCTCAAGTACATGTACACACACACTCAAGATTTATTTGTGTTTTCATAAAAAAAATTTCATTTGGAAAAATACCGGTTTGGTTTTTTGGAATTCAAAGTATACTTGCTTTTAACCAAAACCATTTTAGTGCTTATTGTCAAAAATATAGATATTTCATCATTTATATATAGTGGATCATATCCATACACTCTATGCTTTAAAAGAGTTTAAAATATCTTGTTTTTGTATTTGGAGAAGTTTTGGAAAAATCTATTGGAAAAATACAGATTTTTGTTTTAAGCCAAAATTTCTAAGTTACAAAAATAGTTCAAAATGTTTGTAACATGGTTTGATTTTACTCAAACTTGTTTGTTTATCAAAATATTATACTGAACCTATTTTTGTAAATTTTTAGAGATTTTATGGGATTTTATTAAAGTCAAAAAGCCAAGTTTTTCAATCCCTAAAAATTCTATTCTTGCTTCTGTCGGTCGACCGGGCCGGTCGACCGAGCTAGGAGTCGGTCGACCGAGTCGGTCGACTGACGTGCACAAACGTGCACGCCAAGTTTGGCTGGAGGGCTGGTCAATCGACCGGTCGACCGTCCTGAAAGCTCTGCTCTCTAGAAAGCCCCGGTCGACCGGGCGGTCGACCAGCAGCGAGCACTGCTCTCTGTATCCAGGCCACGGTCGACCGGGCTGGTCGACCATTGGCTCAAGGGTCAGAAATATGACCGTTGTTCGGTCGACCGACAGCCGCCGTCCAGGCTGTTGTTTTACCCCAACGGCTAGTTTTTCCTAGCCTATAAAAGGGAACTCCCATGGACTGTTTTACATAAGATTTTAAGTGGGTTTTTGTACCAGTTTTTCCTACTCTATTAAGTGTTTATCGCCACTTGTTTAAGAGCCAAATACTTTCATTCTAAAGGAGAGTTTATCAAGATTTTTTCAAAAGTGTTTTCTTGAGCTTTCCTCCACCAAATCTATCCTAGTTCTCTCACACACATACTTGAGCTATCCATTGCTATATCATCCTATAGGAGAGTTGTTGTGAGATTGTTTTTAAGTGATCAAAGTGTTGTGATCATCAAAAACTTCATCTTTGTTTTGAGGAGGCGGACTTGCGGGTTCGCGGTGTTTCGAGTTCTAGTGAGACCTCTTTGTAGAGGTGTGGTCTCGGCAAGCTAGTGTGCTTGCGGTGTGTTTATTCTTGCGGGAACAAGAGAGGCACTAGAGAGTCCAAGAGTTCTAGTGGAAACTCCTTGTAGATGTTGTGGCACCAAGTGATCTAGTGGGATCGATTTTAGTGGAAATCCTTCATAGTGTTGAAGGCGGGGATGTAGAGCAAGTGTGCTCGAACCTTGAAACAATTCTCCAGTGTTTACGATTGCTCTCTCTATCTCTTACTTGTCTTTATATCTTGTATTCTCATATTATCTTTATCTTTATATGTTTGATATATTGTGTGCTTAATTGTTACATGCTTGGGGATTGTTTGCTCACACTTGTATTTAACCAAGAGAGCCAAAGCGGCACCTCAACTCTTATCTAGAGGAATCTTGAGGAGTTAGTTCAGAACCCTTCAAGGGGAATTCGGCTACACACTTAGGTTATACTTTGTGTATTGTGCATTAGAATTTATAGCTTGCATTAATAGTTTTTAGTTTGCATTAATAGTTTTAATTCCGCATTAATTGACCATTAGATTAGCTAGTCACCTATTCACCCCCCCCCTCTAGGTGAAAGATGATTGTTCCAGTCTAGTTCATAATATTGGGACTGAGGCATATGTTAATTCAGATAAAACCAATTCAGCATACTTGGTTGGTTAAATTATGAAATGTTGGGTTGGTGTTATCCAAATAAAAAGAAGTAGGGGTAAAATATGGATCATTATATGTATTGAAAAAATTATAGTTATAATCCCTATCACACAAAAAGATGTCAAAAACAAAACAAATAGATAAATAAACAAACAAAAGAAAGATAAATCTAGCCTAAGTTAGGATAGACCTTAAACATAGACGACTCCTACCTGGTTAGACTATCCATTTAAGGATATTATAGCAATCTGACCACAAGTTAATCAACCAGGTAGGGGGTAAGATTAGTGAGAGGTATCCGTACTCTAGCAATGAACTTAATTATACCAAACCACTATTCTTTGATGTCTCATCTTTCAATTCTCAACCTTTAATACCAATTTGAAAAGAGTTAAACTCTAACAACTTTCTTCTTAGGTCAATCTCCTATTGAGTCCGAGATGTCCCTAGGGCCAACGTCTACTCAGTTTTAGTTAGGCTTGAGTTAGTGAGTAAACAGATGATTTTTGGGTTAAGGTAATGACTTACCCATCTTATCTTCTTTAAGGATATGCTCTTAATCATTTTAGTGCAACGTGTACGTGTCTATAGCAGAAACAAAACTAAAGCAATCAAAAAGTGTTCCCTACACTAAATGCTAACCTTGGCTTCAGCACTCTTTAACAGTAATATAAAAATATAATGAATTAAACAAATGCCTAGATGCAAAGTCTAATCATTTTTTAAGCAATTACAAACATAAGTTATTATTGAGTTAATACAGTATGCACAAACATATATCAAGAAACTAACTGTAAAATTTAACTTAATTTGCAATTCTGTATAACCTACAAATGAAATCAGGTCAGTAGTCTATACAAATGCCATGGTTGCACGGCACTCTTGTAGAGTCCTATGCTTTGCTTTCTAGAGCAGGGTCACAGAGCAAAGAGGATTCTTCTGCAGCTTGAAATTTCCTGAATGTTGTCCCAGCACACCAAAATAGAGAAGAAGTAATCGTTAGTAAACTTTAAAAGAAACTTACCATTCCTCCTCGGCAACGGCGTCAAAATTTGATTGAGTCGACCCTGCACAAAAAATGTAAAAGTTTAAAAATAGATTAAGAAAGTGCTAGGCTGCTCAATGCTACCGCTATAGCAAGTGGCTACGCGGTTCCTGATTCACAAGAAGGGACTGCGATAGAAGTTTTTAATAAGTCTTTCTAAGTCACTAATATCGGTTAAAACATTTTCTTCTTTGTTTCTTAAGTAGAAAAGAATATGTGTTAACTTAGAAGAAGATAAGATAGAAGATAGTAGAAGAAATGGTGTTGGTATTTGAAAGTGTATCTAAACTAGGTTAAAAAGAAAGCAGAACAAAGAAAGAAGAAATGTTGGTTTTGAAAATGCGTTTCTAACCTAAGAAATAAAGAAAGAAAGAACTAAAGAATACTTATCTCCTTGAGGCCTGCGTTACCTCTGATCCGTATCGACGACTTACCTTGACTTGAAGGTGATCATAGCATGACATATAAGATCTTTCTGATTCCTGATCGATCTAACAAATGAAAAGTATGAAAAGAAAAGTAGAAAGGAATACTAACATTATACGCTCAAAAATAGATATTCATCACTATAAGCCATTAGTAATAATTGCAAGGGCAAGTTATAATCGAGGCTCTCGGAATCATTTGGATTACAATCAAGCAAGAAGGTTAAAAAAAAAAAGAATCAAAAAGAAAACTTCAATTTAAATTAAAATCCGATGAGTGAAAGGAAAAAAAATATTACATTGGTGTCACTTCTCAATACAATCCTCTCTCTTTCTAATATGAATCTCAGTCTAATCCTCGTTTACAAAAAAACTGAAAATTACATTAAAAAGAGAAAAGAAAAAAACCTAAGTTAAGCTAAAAAAAACTCCTAATTCTAATTCTCTGCTGGAGTGGTGCATGTTTGCCTTCTAAAATGGCAATATTTATAAGAGAAATGAAGGACTAATAAGTGTGCGACGATAGGGGAGCAAACGCTCCCCTAGATCCAACTACTTAGCCGTAAAAATGCGGCTTTGGCTGCATTTTCGCGGCCTAGATCTGGCCAGGTGACCAGATCCAAATGCTTGTGTGGCTGGGATGCTCCGATATCTCCTTTTATCTAATAATTTTTTTGTTTTGAGCTCAGGATTTAGCGATGTCCTGTTGATTCTTCAGCTAACCAAATAGATCTTCAAAAATCTGATATTAACTGAATTAGATCTGGGATTATCTTTTCTGATATACTCTGTCTTCAGATAGAATTGCTTCTAAACCTCTGAATTTGAGTAGATTTTCATTGAATTGCTTGAGCTTTTAAATCTCTGAATTTAATTGGATAAATAGGTTTATTTCTCCTTTTTCTTTATTAATTACTCTACACACTATTAGGCATTAAAGTGAATTAAACAGCAGAGTTTTATTACATGATAAATGAGAAAATGTGATACTAAATATGCAATACACGTGTACAAACTAGAAGCTCGAATCTTATATAGGATTAACATTGAACTCTTCCAAGAGCATCATCTTCTTCAGTAAAAATTGCACTAACAAAGAGGAGTTAAGAGACGTTATAATTTTACAGAAGGTTCATTCCCATCAAAATACTTGGGCCTACCCGTCTCCTGTGTATGTCAAAACAAGGCATTTCTCTCCCCTGATTGACAAGTGCAGAAGGAAACAGAAAGATTGGAGCATGCAAACCCTCTTTCTCTGGAAGAACATCAAATCTGTAATCCATGGTATCATCAACTACTGGGTCCAATGTTTCCAGTTCCCCATGACCATCTGTAGTGAGATTGGTAGATGTTCTATATTTCTATGGAAAGGGAAAATACATACATGGAAATGGGATTCATTATGCAGACCTAAATATGAAGATGGAGTAGGTCTAAAAAGGACATGTGACATCAGCAATGCTGCCAAATTAAAAAGATTTTGGAACTGTTGTACATCAAATTCTATATGAGCATCATGGTTAAAAGAACATTACCTTAAGGGAGGCAGCATATGGGAAATCAAGCCACAGCCTATGGGCTCCTATGCATAGAAGAACATAACTGCTGCAAGACATCTTGTTGTTTTGCATATGTATCAGGACCCTTCTGATAAATGGATGCGGACAGCCTCAACAAGGGGAAATTTCAGCCTTAAGTTTTGGGGTGCGAAACGGGACGGGACGGGCCTGTTGGTCGGCCAGGCCCGGATCGGCTTGGCTCGGCCCGGGCCCGGGCCCGGTCCCCATAAGGGAGACCCGGGCACAGCCCGGGCGCCCGGCCGGGAACCGGACCGGGCCATACCCGGGCCGCCCGTTCAGTAAAAAAAAAATCTGATTAATTTTAAAAAAAATGTAAAAAATTCTAAAAAATCTAAAAAATTTCCAAAAAAATCTAAAAGAACACTCAAATGTGGACAAATTTGTTTCAAATTGTAAAATGCAAATATAAATTTTTTATTAATAATCTAATAAATTGCATAAATTAATATAAATACAAATGATTAATATGAATAATTGAAGTATAACTGTATAATTAAATAAAATTACACATGTATTATATATATTGAAATTGATACAAATACAATTACAAATACAAAAGATCTTTATTTCATCACTCATTTTCTCAGGAATCTTCAATGATTCCATCTACTATTTTATTCTAGCTTCTTGTCTCTGTATCGAGCCAATCCTTTTCGCCGATACTTATCTCGATAACTTTTGACGCCAGGCGGTTTCACATATCTGTCAGCACTCGTTCAGCTGTACTAAAAACAGATTTTGAATCTACAATAGAGGCAGAAGGGGTTAGTAAATCACGCGCCATGATGGAAAGCACAGGATATATCGATTCCTGTGATTTTCACCATACCAATATATCAAAAATTTCAAATCCTAAGTCTGCATCAATCTCAGGAGTTATAGCACGAGTAGAATAATAATGAAGTTCATTAAATGAGTCTGAGCTTCTTGATCTTTTAGGTGCAGATAATAATCCAGATAATAAAGAACTTTTAGGCCTAGATGAAATGCGGGTTGTGATGATTGTTTATTGAAAGTACACCTTGTTGGCCCAAGGTTACAATCACCCATGATTAGTGTATTTTGATGATTACAAAACATATTAGTTATTTGTACTAATAATATTTATTGTTTAAGTGTGTTTCAGATTTCTATTCATTCTAAAAGTCTTCTCTCACAAATACAAGGATTTGGACTCAAGTCAACTCCAATTGGGCTCAAGGAACAAGTATTGAAGATCATATGAAGAAGCCTATTGAAGATCTTGAAGTCTTAGAATCATTGTAAGAAATAGAATGTTAAAGTTTGAGTATATGAAATTTGGCTCTAGGATTTGCACACACATTTGTTTCATATATTTCCTATGTTTTGAAAATGGTTATTTCTAAGTTTTATGCCTTAGTTTATATATACATGTACCAAAAGTTTTATATCTTGAAAATCTTGTATATAACATGTGTATAAACTATTTTCTGCATAATACTTAGCTATATGTATTTTTAAAATATTTCTCAAAATTTTTCTAACTCAAAAAAACAGTCCAGTTTTTCTGTTTCAGGCAACTTCGGTCGACCGGCCCGGTCGACCGGCGATGTGTCTGGACATGCACTGTTTGTGCATGTCTGTCGGTCGACCGGACCAGTCGACCGACGGAGAGCAAATTGCTCTCGGGTTATTTCGGTCGACCGGACCGGTCGACTAGAAGAAGGAAACTGTGTTTCCTCTTTGGGACGGTCGATCGGACCGGTCGACCGGGAGCCAACGGCTCTCTGCAGCTGGGCTGGCGGTCGACCGGACCGGTCGACCGCCAGGCCTGCAAAATCCCAACGGCTCTTTCCTCTTTTGTGCAATTCTGAAATCTGTTTTTTATATGATTTCTTGGCAGACTTTTTCAGTGTTTTTCAGGTCTTTTTCAGAGAAAATAAGACCAAAAGAAATTGTTTTTAACCTATTTTTAACCCTATAAATAGAGGAGAAGTCTCTCTTGCATTTCACTAAGAAAAATCCTCAAGTTTGTATTGTTTTCAAAAGAGATAAGAAAAGAGTTTTAAGCTTTCATTTCAATTCTTTTTGAGCTAGTTTTTCAGTTGTGTTTGATTGCTACTATCACTCTACAACTGAAGTTTTTCTCACCTCACTTCATAGAGCCAAAAATCCTATACTCATTCTATAGTGAAGTTGTAATTGAAGTGAGAGTGTTTGTAAAATAGTTTGAGAAATAGTGTAGTGATCTTGTTGAGATCACTTTGTTCTTGTAATCCTTTCATTGTGGAGCAACCTCTTCGGTAGAGGTCCTTTGTACTCGGTGGAGCTCGGTGCTCGGTCTTCGGTAGACCAAATTGTAAAGGCGTCCTCGGTGGATAGTGGAAACCCTTCACGGAGGTGAAGGCGGGGAGTAGAGCGGTGGCTCGAACCTCGAAACAAATCACTTTGTTTGCGATTGCCTTTGCGTCTAATTCTTACTTTACTTTTCAATAGCTCCTTATTGCTTTCTATTGCATACTTGTGATATTGTTTAATTCTCTTGTGCTACTATTTGCTTGCTTATAATTCTTGCCTTATATCATTGTGTTTGCATCATTCTTCATATCATTCATTTCATACTTGTGTGTGCCAATCCCGTACTCATCCAACAAGAGCTTCACATAGCACCTCAACCCATATCAAGGGGAATCAAGAGGAGTTTAGTCCAGAGCCTCGCAAGAGGAATCGGCTACACTTGTTGAATTGTACTAAGTTGAGCCTCACTTGTTTTAGGTTCCGCATTTAGAGAGTTAAAATTTTTAAGATTAGCAATCACACCTATTCACCCCCCCTCTAGGTGTTTTTCAATTGGTATCAGAGCTTGGACTCTAGGATTTGGTTTAACAACCTTAGAGAAGATCCTAATTTGCTAATCATTTCATTCATTTTCATATAGTAAAAATGGCCGATGGAATTAAGACCCCTCCTAAGTTTGATGGACTTAACTTTCCCATATGGAAAGTTAAGATGACCGTGTTTTTGCAATCTCTAGGTAGCCGAGTTGCAAAAGCCGTGACTAAGTCCTTTAGTGTACCCCCCGGTGACGAATCCACTTGGTCCGAAATAGAGACTAAGGAATTCGATGCCAATGCCAAAGTTCACTATGCACTTCTACAAGCCCTTAATGATGATGACATTTCTAGGGTTATTCATTGCAAATCCGCATATGAGATTTGGTCACATTTGATAGTCACACATGAGGGGACCTCACAAGTAAAGAAGGCTAAGATTGACCTTCTTCGGTCCCAATATGAAACATTTAGCATGCAAGAAAATGAAACCATAGATGATATGGTTACAAGATTTACCAAGATTACTAATGGACTCTCTTCTTTAGGTGAAGATATCAACAATGATCAAAGAGTAAGAAAGATCATCCGGGCTCTTCCTCCTTCATGGGAAGTTAAAGTAACAACCTTGAAGGAACTCAACAACAATGAAGAGATGGAGCTTATAGGTCTCATTGGGAACCTCAAAACCCATGAGATGGAAAGGAAAGCTAGGGAGGATATGGCTCCTTCCAAAAAGAAGACTATCGCCTTCAAGAGTCAAGCTACACACTCCGATGAAGATGATGAAGAAGAAGATGATGAGGAGCTCTCACTCCTTGTTAAGAATGTCCGGAGGATGTACAATAAGGCGAAGTACCAAGGTAGAAGAAGATGGCAAGGAGGCAAAGAAGAAAGGAAGATTGTGTGCTTCAATTGCCAAAGACCGGGACACATTGTGGCGGAGTGTCCGGACAAAGCTAAGCCCTCCACATCAAAGAAGCCCTACAAGAAGAAGGCTATGAAGGCAACTTGGGATTCGGAGACCGAATCCGAGGAAGAAATAGACACCGCCAACATGTGCTTCATGGCTAATGAAGGCACAAGCAAGGTAACCTCTTCCCCTTCTCATGATAATGAACTTTTTATGGATGTGTTAGAAGAAGCTTTTGTTGAGTTGTCACAAAACTATGATTTCTTAAAGAAAAGTATCTTAAAATGAAAAAGGATAATGAATCTTTAAGTCTTCAAGTTTTCACTCTTACAAAGGAAAAAGATGATTTGGTTTCCACTTTGGCCACTACTAAAAATGATTTTGAAAAATATAAGATTTCTTGCAAAGGTAAGGCCCCACTAATTGATTCAAATGAAGTTTCTATGATTAAGGAAAGATTAGACTCATTAAGTGTTGTTTTGAAAGATTGTGAGTTTAACAAGAAGAAAATTGAGGCTATGTTTCCTAAGAAACAAGCCCAAAGAAAAATGCTCATGCTCATGTTCATGCTCATGCTACACAACCTAAACAACATGGCAAAACCCCAAAACATGCTTACACTATACATACACATCATGCATTCATGTATGGTAGAGTGTTCTCATGTTCACATTGTGGACGGAAAGGGCACTTAGCCAATTTTTGCTATGATAGATTAAACATTTCACGTCATAATGTTTGGGTTCGAGGCACTAACTTTAAAGGACCCAAGAAAGTTTGGGTACCAAAATCAACAATTATGTTAAATGATGTAGGTACTTTCCAAATCCCAACGACGTAGAAGATTGTGGTATCTTGATAGCGGTTGCTCAAGGCACATGACTTGGGACATCAACAACTTTGCAACCCTATCAAGATATCATGAAGGTGGCACCGTCACCTTCGGAGATGACGCCAAGGGTAAAATCATCGGTATTGGTAATGTAAAACTTGGCACCTCTCCTTTAATTGAGAATGTAGTTTTAGTTGATGGCCTCAAGCATAATCTCTTGAGTGTTAGTCAACTTTGTGATAAAGGTTTTGATATTGTTTTTGATAATGTTTCTTGTAAAGTAATTGATAGAACTTCTAATGTTTGTGTATTTTTCGGTTTTCGTGAAAGTAATGTTTATATGATTGATATGTTAAATATGTCTTGTAATATTACTTGTTTGAAAGCCCTCGATGATGACTCTTGGTTGTGGCATAGGAGATTAGGGCATATTTCTTTTGATCACATTTCTAGGTTAAACACAAAGGAAATGGTGAAAGGTATTCCTTATTTGAATTTTGAAAAGGACCGAGTTTGTGACGCATGTCAATTTGGGAAACAAACTAAGTCTTCTTTCAAGTCAATTAAGGATATCATGACATCACGTCCTTTGGAGTTAATCCATATGGATCTTTTTGGCCCTACACAAACCAAAAGTCTAAGTGGGAATAGATTTGCTTATGTTTTGGTTGATGACTTTTCAAGATTTACTTGGGTTTTCTTTCTTGAACATAAAAGCCAAGCATTTTCTTATTTTCAAACTTTTAAGAAAAGAGTTGAAAAAGAAAAAGATGTTTCGATTTTGAGAATAAGAAGTGATAGAGGAGGTGAATTCATTAACCAACCCTTTACCACTTTTTGTGATGAACATGGAATAAAGCATGAACTTTCTTGTCCTAGAACTCCACAACAAAATGGAGTAGTTGAACGGAAAAATAGAACATTACAAGAGATGGCTAGGACAATGCTAAGTGAATATGGTCTACCACATTATTTGTGGGCCGAGGCCGTAAATACATCATGCTACATATCAAATCGTGTTTTCTTGTGTAAAAATACTACTAAAACTTCTTTTGAAATGTATTTTTCTAGAAAACCTAATGTTTCCTATTTTAAAGTTTTTGGATGCAAATGTTTTGTTTTAAACACAAAAGATAATTTAGGAAAATTTGATGCTAAATCTTATGAGGCTATTTTTGTAGGTTACTCAAACACTAGTAAGGCTTATAGAGTTTTCATTAGATCATCATTGACTATTGAAGAGTCTATTCATGTTAAGTTTGAGGAATCTAACAAGTTTGTTAAGGATGTTGTAGAAATAGATGCATTGGATGAAGGTTTGGAGAAAGTGACCTTGGAGGATGCTTCTACTATGGGAGACAAACCAAAGGATGATGAAGGAAGCAAAGCTAAGGTGGAAGAGGCACAAGGAAATGAAAATCAAACACATGAGGTGGAGCCTACTCAACCACTACCAAAGGATTGGAGATACAATCCACATCATCCCAAGGATCTCGTCATAGGTGAAGTATCAAAAGGGGTAACCACTCGCTCTAGACTTCATGACTATTGTGGTAACTATGCATTCATTTCTCATATTGAACCCAAAAATGTCCTCGAAGCCGAGGCCGATTCATATTGGTTGCTAGCCATGCAAGAGGAGCTCAATCAATTTGAGCGCAACCAAGTTTGGCACCTTGTTCCTAGGCCCCACGATAGACCAACAATTGGTACTAAGTGGATCTTTAAGAACAAGTTGGATGAATCGGGTAATGTAGTTAGAAACAAGGCTAGGTTAGTTGCCCAAGGTTACACTCAAATCGAAGGAATCGATTTTGAAGAAACCTTTGCACCCGTAGCACGGCTTGAAGCCATACGGATGACACTAGCATTTGCCTCATATAAAGATTTCAAATTATTTCAAATGGATGTTAAAAGTGCTTTTCTAAATGGATTTATTGAAGAGGAGGTGTATGTTGAACAACCCCCCGGGTTTGTTGATCCTACACATCCGGATTTTGTTTTTAAATTAGATAAAGCTCTTTATGGTTTAAAACAAGCCCCTAGGGCTTGGTATGAAAGACTTTCTTCATTTTTGATTTCAAATGGTTTTAAGAAAGGTAAATTTGACACAACATTGTTTACTAAACATGTAGAAAAAGATATTCTTATTGTGCAAATTTATGTAGATGATATTATTTTTGGTTCTACTAATGAATCTCTTTGCAAAGCTTTTGAGTCATGCATGAAGGATGAATTTGAAATGTCTATGATGGGGGAACTCAACTATTTCCTTGGACTCCAAATCAAGCAAAAGAAGGATGGGATCTTCATCAATCAAGCCAAGTACACAAAGGAACTAATCAAAAGGTTTGGGCTTGAAGGATCGAAAGTAAGCAAAACTCCCATGGCAACAACTACAAAGCTTGACAAGGATGAACAAGGTAAAAGTGTAGACATTAAATTATATCGTAGCATGATTGGTAGTTTGCTTTATTTGACGGCTAGTAGGCCGGATATTATGTTTTCCGTTTGTCTTTGTGCACGTTTTCAATCTTGTCCTAAAGAATCTCACATAATTGCGGTTAAACGCATAATTAGATACCTTAAGGGCACTATTGAAATGGGTTTATGGTATCCTAAAACCGGATTATTTGAAATGAAGAGTTTTTCGGATGCCGACTATGCGGGTTGTAGGGTAGATAGGAAGAGCACAAGTGAAACATGTCAATTCTTAGGTAATTGTCTTGTATCTTGGTCTTTCAAAAAGCAAAATTCGGTAGCCCTATCAACCGTCGAGGCGGAGTATGTTGCGGCCGGAGCTTGTTGTGCACAAGTTCTTTGGATGAAACATACTCTCCTTGACTATGATTTACACTTTGATCATGTTAAAATATTTTGTGATAATACTAGTACTATTCACATGACAAAGAATGCAAATCAACATAGTAAAACCAAACACATTGACATTAGGTATCACTTTCTTAGAGATCATTATGAGAAAGGTGATATTGAGATTGATTATGTTTCTACCGATTTTCAACTTGCCGATATTTTTACTAAACCATTAGACTATGCTAGATTTTCATTTATTTGTGGTGAGTTGAATGTTTGCATTATGAATTCTTAAAAATAAAATTTTTTTTTTCTTTCAATTGGTATTTTAACCCTTTTTTTGATGTATGACAAAAAGGGGGAGAATAAGTTGTAATAAGTTGTTTGAGAAGTTTGATATATTTTGAACTTGTTTGAGAAGTTTGATATATGTTTGAGTTTGTTAAGTTTGTTTATTTAAGTTTTTGACAAAACTATTTTGCCTTGAATGCTTTATGTATTGTGCTTCCATAGTCAAATTTTTATACATAGCATTATTTGAGGGGGAGTTTTTCAAACTCTTCTTCCATGTTTATTTAAATAACCTATATGTTTTGTCATCATCAAAAAGGGGGAGATTGTTGGCCCAAGGTTACAATCACCCATGATTAGTGTATTTTGATGATTACAAAACATATTAGTTATTTGTACTAATAACATTTGTTGTTTAAGTGTGTTTCAGATTTCTATTCATTCTAGAAGTCTTCTCTCACAAATACAAGGATTTGGACTCAAGTCAACTCCAATTGGGCTCAAGGAACAAGTATTGAAGATCATATGAAGAAGCCTATTGAAGATTTTGAAGTCTTAGAATCATTGTAAGAAATAGAATGTTAAAGTTTGAGTATATGAAATTTGGCTCTAGGATTTGCACACACATTTGTTTCATATATTTCCTATGTTTTGAAAATGGTTATTTCTAAGTTTTATGTCTTAGTTTATATATACATGTACCAAAAGTTTTATATCTTGAAAATCTTGTATATAACATGTGTATAAACTATTTTCTGCATAATACTTAGCTATATGTATTTTTAAAATATTTCTCAAAATTTTTCTAACTCAAAAAAACAGTCCAGTTTTTCTGTTTCAGGCAACTTCGGTCGACCGGCCCGGTCGACCGGCGATGTGTCTGGACATGCACTGTTTGTGCATGTCTGTCGGTCGACCGGACCAGTCGACCGACGGAGAGCAAATTGCTCTCGGGTTATTTCGGTCGACCGGACCGGTCGACCGGAAGAAGGAAACTGTGTTTCCTCTTTTGGGACGGTCGACCGGACCGGTCGACCGGGAGCCAACGGCTCTCTGCAGCTGGGCTGGCGGTCGACCGGACCGGTCGACCGCCAGGCCTGCAAAATCCCAACGGCTCTTTCCTCTTTTGTGCAATTCTGAAATCTGTTTTTTATCTGATTTCTTGGCAGACTTTTTCAGTGTTTTTCAGGTCTTTTTCAGAGAAAATAAGACCAAAAGAAATTGTTTTTAACCTATTTTTAACCCTATAAATAGAGGAGAAGTCTCTCTTGCATTTCACTAAGAAAAATCCTCAAGTTTGTATTGTTTTCAAAAGAGATAAGAAAAGAGTTTTAAGCTTTCATTTCAATTCTTTTTGAGCTAGTTTTTCAGTTGTGTTTGATTGCTACTATCACTCTACAACTGAAGTTTTTCTCACCTCACTTCATAGAGCCAAAAATCCTATACTCATTCTATAGTGAAGTTGTAATTGAAGTGAGAGTGTTTGTAAAATAGTTTGAGAAATAGTGTAGTGATCTTGTTGAGATCACTTTGTTCTTGTAATCCTTTCATTGTGGAGCAACCTCTTTGGTAGAGGTCCTTTGTACTCGGTGGAGCTCGGTGCTCGGTCTTCGGTAGACCAAATTGTAAAGGCGTCCTCGGTGGATAGTGGAAACCCTTCACGGAGGTGAAGGCGGGGAGTAGAGCGGTGGCTCGAACCTCGAAACAAATCACTTTGTTTGCGATTGCCTTTGCGTCTAATTCTTGCTTTACTTTTCAATAGCTCCTTATTGCTTTCTATTGCATACTTGTGATATTGTTTAATTCTCTTGTGCTACTATTTGCTTGCTTATAATTCTTGCCATATATCATTGTGTTTGCATCATTCTTCATATCATTAATTTCATACTTGTGTGTGCCAATCCCGTACTCATCCAACAAGAGCTTCACATAGCACCTCAACCCATATCAAGGGGAATCAAGAGGAGTTTAGTCTAGAGCCTCGCAAGAGGAATTCGGCTACACTTGTTGAATTGTACTAAGTTGAGCCTCACTTGTTTTAGGTTCCGCATTTAGAGAGTTAAAATTTTTAAGATTAGCAATCACACCTATTCACCCCCCCTCTAGGTGTTTTTCACACCTATGAATAGGTGTAATGCTAATCTAGGACAAATAATACAGAATTAAAAGCTAATTACTAACACATTATGTGTAAACAAGAGTGAGTCCGAATTTCTCATGAAGGGCTCTGGAACTTCTTCTCACGATTCCTCCAAATTAAGAGTTGAGGTGCTTCAATAGCTCTCTTGATTAAACACAAGTGTGAGCACTCAAAAAATACCAAACATGTATATGATATGAGCAATAAAAGCAATGCAAGATATAAATAGATTAGAGTTAAGAGAAAAGATCTAAACTCAAGCAAGAGGATATGTTTCGAGGTTCAAGCCAACGCTTTACATCCCCGCCTTCACAAAGAAGGATTTCAACTATCCATTATAGGATCTTCCACAAAGGGACTCCCACCAAAGAATTACAAATACAAACTGAAGTGCACAACTTCAACTCTCACTCCTCTACATAAGAGGGAAGGCACAAAGCCAAGCACAAAGTGAAGAAAAAGTTTACAACTTGGTGATCCAATGATCACAAATAATACTTGGTGATCTAAAGAGATCACAAACAATTTTCTCCCAAAACAAAGATCTTAAAGGATAGATTTTTAATAGAGTGGCTCAAGTATGTGAGAAATCAAAATATTTGAAAAAGAAATAATAAAGAAAACACTTGGTAAAAAGTTCGTGACAGATATGAAATTGAAGAACAAAACTAAAATTTCCAAAACTTATTTTTCTTTGATTTTCCAAAAACTTTAAAACAAATAAAAATTTAATTTTGAAGCTCTAAAACTTGCTTTAAAAACTTGCTGAACAGTTAGGAGAAGTGGAAAAAATTGGCTTTTGAAAAACTTGTATAAAACTGGCCTCTAAACGCATATTTATAGGGCCTAGAAAAATATAGATGTTGGGGGTCAAAAACTGTCCAGAATGCCCTGCCGGTTGGACAGTCGATGACTAACAGTCAAATTTTTGACCATTTGAGGCCGTCGGTCAACCGCCCCTAGGAAACTAGCCTGTCGGTCGACTACTCGATCGACCGGGACCAACCTGAGAGCTAGGTTGATCCAGTCGGTCGACCGTGCGGTTGACCTGCTCTAAGGTAAAAGCCTTGTGCACGTCCTTGTTCACATTCGATCGATTGCTCAGTCGACCGAGCCCTGATTTGGTCGACCGATCGGTCGACCTCCAGTAGCCCAAATCTGGGATTATAGGATTAAATATTTGGACTTTTAAATACCTATAAATTCCCATAAAATCTCATAAAATCAACAAAAATAAGTTTAAGTAAATTCTTTGAAGTACAAATCTGTGTGATAAAAAATTAACACATATTACTAACAATTGAACTATTTTTGAGGTATAGAATTTTAAACTTTAAACAAAAACGGTATTTTTCAAAAATTAACTTCTAAAGAAAATACGATTTTTTTATAAACTAGTATAAATACAAAAATAAGATATTGAAACACATTTTAAGCATAATGTGTATGGATGGAATTCAATACCAATATAAATGATATCTCTTTGTTTTTGACATTAAATTTGAAACTCAAAAACGAAATGGTTAAACCGAAAACCAAAAACTATTTTAACTTGTGTGTGAATATACTTAAATATATCAAAACTAAACTATCTTTACACAATATCTAAACTAAAAATAAACCTAAACCGAAGTCTTCTTATTGATCTTCTTCTCTAAGATAACTCAATTCAAACACGGTCCATGAGCTTGACTCCTCTTGAGTTCTAGATGGGATCTTGAAGCGCGAGCTCTTGAATCAACACGTGATATCTTTAAAAATTGACTTCGAATTTTTTGTTGAAGCTAAACATCTACTAAGATCTTGATCAATATCTGAATTTATATAAACACAAGATCATTAGTAACTTAACTTCGTAAGTTAGTCATCATCAAAACTAAAGTGAAGTGTCTTTGGGCTAACAATCTCCTCATTTTTGATGATGAAAAAACTTATAAGGTTAATATGCATGGATTAAAGATCATAGAAGCTCCCCCTTAACTCATGCATAGCAAAAATATAAAGATATTCAATGAATTGTATAAACAAAAACACATATATATGCATAAACATAAATAAGCATGCATATATAAGTAAACATAAACATATATCTATAACAAAAAATAATATGCATATATAAACACTACATTTCTCTTCCCTTTTTATCAATCATCAACAAAATGGTGAGGAAAAACAAACAATACCAACAAAAACATATTTTGAAAGAAATCAATTGAAAGAAAAACAATCTTTTTACCAATTGATACCAATAGAAATAAATGATACCAATTGAAAGTAAATTTTAAATCAAAATTTTTAGGTAAACACTAAAATAATTATGCAATATAGATACCAATTTGAAAATAATATCAATTGAAGGTTATGGATACCAATGTTGAAAATGTTAGCTTTTTCTAAAATAAAATATTTTTCTTCAAAAAGAGTGAAAGTAAAATACCAATTGTAAATAAAACAATTGAAAGATAAATCAAAAATTTTTGTCCCTTTGTAGGAAATACCAATAAAACTAATGCATAAGCTTGTAAAAATATAAATTATCATTAAGAACATGAATCAAGCTTAGGATGAAATCAATTTGTGCTATAAGCATGTATGGATAAACATTGTTAATCTTAGCACAAGAAATCATATATATATATATATATATATATATATATATATGATCAATTTTAAATACCAATTTAAAATATGATGCATACATATATAGAAAACATAAGTATACAAAAAGTGAAATATCATTAAAAATCATGTATAACTCGTAACATTCACCCTTATCATGCACATGTTTGAATAGATTTTCATTAAGAAGCATACAATGAATGGTCACCCAACCAACCGCCCTTATAGGGAAGAAGTTTTCAAAAATAATATTTTGAAAATAATTTTGGCATGGGTTGAAAACTCTACCAATTAAAGAAGACGAAACTAGTTTAAAGATAATTTTGAAAACTAGTACGAAATTTTTCAAGTAAGAAATAAAACAAATATATATTCCATGATATATGAAAATTACACGAGAATCGACAGTTAAAAATCTATAAAGCACATAGATTCTCATGAATCCAAAATCATGAGTAAACACAAAACATAGAGTGTACAAAAATCATATAAAAAACATATACATGGAAATAAATCAATAAAGCTCAAATCATCAAAACATATGAAATTACTATTTGATAAACAGGAAACCAAAAAAAATATTTTCATCAAAAACTAAATGAACTTTAAGGTATATTTGTCTAAACTAAAGTATATATATTTATCTCAAACATAAAATGAGTCACAAAAGAGTATATAGCATAAAAAGCAAGTAACCCAAGGATAGAACATGTATATCTAATAGTTTTAGCAAAATTTATATATGTATGAAGCTAAACAAAAAAAATATGTACAAAATAGAGAATACAAGTGTAAATGTAAGAATCATCAAAACTAAGCTATACAAATACATACAATGAGTATACAAGAACAATGAAGCACTCAAACTTAATAATCAAGTATAACTCACTACTTGTATAAGTATAAACAAAAGTTTTAATAAAAATTATGTCTAAACATGTAATTAAAACATGAAGCATAAAAACATCAAAACAAGGTTGTGAAATTATTAGTGTAAATGTAAGTGTTATTAGAGCTAGGATAAACACAATAGCTAAGCTACGGTGAGAACACAAAAATATGAATTCATAAGAACATGGGTGTATCTCATTGACTATATATGTATATCACAAGTCTAATAAACATTACATTTAAACATAATGAACATGAAAATTAAGAGATGCTAAAAAATCATCAATAAGAAAGCATATAAACATAAACATGAAGAATAGAGATAGTTACCAAACCGACGAACTTTTTCTATGTCTTTAAAACATAGTGATCCTCTCACCAAAACTTCCTTTATAGTGATGCATCTCAAGTTGTGTCCATTGAGCTCAAACGCATCCACCACCAAGCCACCAATACTCTCATATCGTGTAAAAACCCACACCTACATCAAAGAAAATAAGAGTGAATTTTGGTACCCACACTTTCTTGGGTCCATAGGGGTTAGCACCTTTCCTAACCCAAATATGTTTACTTACAAAATTTAAATCATTTATTTTATCATAGAAAAATTTTGCAAGGTGGCCCTTGCGACCACAATGTGTACAAATGTACACTCTAACATACATAGAATCATGTGTGTGAGCATGATGAGCATGTGCATGCCGTGATGGGTGTGCATGCATATGTAGAGCATGTTTCTTGTAAAATATGGATTTCAACCTCATGTGGTTCATGACACATTGACTCAAAGTGGAGCCCAAATAACCAACATTCTTCTTGAAAATGTAAATATCATTATCCATTTTGGAAGAAGAAGTGGAACAAGCAATAGAAATAATTTTTTTTCACATTGAAAATAAGAATAGAAATCTTTTCTTTTTGAACCAAAGTATTTTTTAAAGAATCCTTTTCTTTTGAAATTAAAACAATTTACATTTTCAAAGTTTCATTTTCTTTTGAAAAGAAATCAAGTTTGATTTTCAAAGAATCTTTTTCATTTAAAGCAAAATCTCTTTCTTTGAAAATTAACTCAGCATGGCTTTTCAAAGATATATTTTCATTTTAAAACTTCTTCTTTCTCATTTAAAACAAGATCAAGTTTTAAAGATAAAAATTCATTTTCTTTCTTTAATTTTAAACTCTTAGTTTTCAACAATTTATATTTAGCAAGTAAATCCTAACAAAACTTGGAAAGCTCTTCATTTAAATCATGCGCATCCATATCATTATCATCATTAGAAGAGCTAGCACAATCATCGAGATGAGAATCCAAAGTTTCCTCAAGAGAGTCATTCCCTTGAACCATATAGCACGCTTCATCGGACTCATCTACTTTGAGTTCTCTCTCCAAATCGTTTGAAGCATGTTCCTAAAGAGGGCTCAATGTGTTCCACATTACAAAAGCGAAATCACAATGAGGAACCATAAATAAATAATCTTTGCTAACTGTTTTCTTAAGTACATATAATGCTTGTGTATTAGCCTCTAAGTACTTGGCACATTGCAAAGATAAGATTTCTTGGTAGTGTCAAGATAGACATGCAATCTTAGGACTTTAAGGTATGCACTCATCTTAAATTTTCACATATCGATATTAGAAACATCATACATGGGTGGAGTAAGAATAATCCATTAGTGTAAACTAAATATGTGCAAAGAAATAGACTAGATTAACAATCCAAGGATCACATTCCTAGTTGGTTAAACCGAATATCAGGAGCGCTAGCTCTGATACCAATTAAAAGTACACATAGAGGGGCGAATAAGTGTAGTGCTAATCTAAGATAAATATACAGAATTAAAACTAATTGCTAACACACTATGTGTAAACAAGAGTGAGTCTAAATTTTTCGTAAAGGGCTCTGAAACTTCTCCTCATGATCCCTCTAAATTAAGAGTTGAGGTCTTCAATAGCTCTCTTAATTAAACACAAGTATGAGCACAAAAAAAATACCAAGCATGTATATGATATGAGCAATAAAATAAATGCAAGATATAAAGAGATGAGAGTTGAGAAAAAGGATCCAAACACGAACAAGAGGATATGTTTCGAGGTTCGAGTTATCGCTCTACGTCCCTGCCTTCACATAGATGGATGTCAACTATCCACGATAGGATCTTCCAAAAAGGGACCTCCATTGAGGAATTATAAATATAAACTGGAGTACACAACTCCAACGCTCACTCCTCTACATAAGAGGGAAGGCACGAAGCCAGGCACAAAGCCAAGCACAAAGCGAAGAAAAAGTTTACAACTTGATGGACCAATGATCACAAACAACACTTGGTGATTTAAAGAGATCACAAACAATTTTCTCACAAAACAAAGATGGATAGATTTTGAATTGACTGGCTCAAGTATGTGAGAAATCAAAGTATTTTAAAAAGAAACAATAAAGAAAACACTTTGAAAAAGTTTCTTGATAGATACGAAATTGAAGAATAAAACTAAAATTCTCAAAGCTTGTTTTTCTTTGATTTTCCAAAATCTTTGAAACAAATAAAGATTTGATTTTGAAGCTCTAAAACTTATTTTAAAAACTTGCTGAAAACTTATAGAAGTGAAAAAATTGGCTTTTGTAAAACTTGTATAAAACTGGCCTCAAAAGTCAAATTTATAGGGCCTAGAAAAATATAGCGATTGGGGTTAAAACTGCCTAGAATGACCTGCCGGTTGACCACTCAGTCGACTGGCCAATGATCGAATTTTTGACCGTTTGAGCCCGCCAGTCGACCGCCCCTAGACCAGCCTGTCGGTCGACCGCTCGGTCGACCGGGACTAACCCAAAAGTTGGGTTGATCCAGTCAGTCGACCGTGCGGTCGATCGGCTCCAAGGAAAAGGTCTTGTTCACATTTGGTCGACCGACCGGTCAACCGAGCCCTTGTTCGGTCAACCGCCAGTAGCCCAAATCTGGGATTATAGGATTAAATATTTGGACTTTTAAATACCTATAAATTCTTATAAAATCTCATAAAATCTACAAAAAATAAGTTCATGTAAATTATTTGAAGTACAAATATGTGTGATAAAAAATCAACACATATTAGAAACAATTAAATTATTTTTGAGGTATAGAATTTTAAACTTTAAACAAAAACGGTATTTTTCAAAAATCAACTTCTAAAGGAAAATACAATTTTCCTATAAACTAGTATAAATACAAAAACATGATATTGAAACACATTTTAAGCATAGTATGTATGGAAAGAATCCAATACACATATAAATGATATATCTTTATTTTTGACATTAAGTCCAAGAACTCAAAAACGAAACGGTTAAATCGAAACAAAAAACTATTTTAACCTGTGTGTGAATTTACTTGAGCATATCAAAACTAAACTATCCTTACACAAATATAAACTAAAAAATAAAAATCTAGACTGAATCTTCTTGTCAATCTTCTTCTCCAAGATGACTCGATCCAAACACGATCCATGAACTTGACTCCTCTTGATATATAGACGCGATCTTGAAGCACAAGCTCTTGAATCAACATGTGATAGTTTCAAAACTTGACTTCGAATTTTTGTTGAAACTAAACACCTACTAAGATCTTGATCAATATCTGAAACTATATTAACATAAGATAATTTGTAACTTAACTTCATAAGTTAGTCATCATCAAAACTAAGGTGAAGGGCTTTTGGACTAATATTTATTTTCAAATTCAGAATCATAAAAATCATGCATGTTATTTATAGAAAGCTCAATATCATTCCATGCTAAGAAACAATCAGGATTTATTTTTTCATAAAATTTTCAAGTAAATATTTACATCCTTCAAATTTAATTCAAGGATCCATAATAGTAGCAAAATAAAATATAGTAGAAAAATGTTTAAATTTCTTATTAAATTTTTCTTTCATAAGTGCAATAATATCTTCAAGTAAAAAATCATGTCGATATGTTGAACCAGTTCAGTAATTTCGGTTAATTCGTAAAAAACTAAATTAGTTGTGGGATAATAAACCCCAGAAAATACTATTGTTACTCTTTCAATTTATATCAAAAATTCACAACCTACTTCAATAATTTTTTAATCATCATCAGAAATAAACATATCTGGCAATTCCGTAAAAATAAATAGATCTATTGCAGTCCGATAAGGAATAGCTTTCTTCAACATATTATATGTTGAGTTCCAATGAGTCCTTATATCCTGAGGTAAGCTTCTAGTTGGTAAGCCTACGCTAGAATAACTTTGTTTAAAGTTTTGCCTTCTTGGGTCACTACTTCTAATAAATAAAATAGTATTTCTTAAATTTTAAATATAAGTATCTATACATTTTAAACCATCCTGTACACATAAGTTAATAATGTGACATACACAACGAATATGAAAAAGTTTTTCATTCAAAATTGGTCTAAAATGATTTTTTAAAAGTTCAACTGTAACTATATTATTACTAGCAATATCAACTAAAATAGAAAAATTTTAGATTCATGTCTAAATTCTCTAACAACTTTCATTATAGTCTGACTAAGATTAGAACTATTATGAGAAAAAAGAAATTTTTTAAAATTAATAATTATTTTATTTAAAAGCCAGTCAGAATCAATAAAATGTGCAGTAACAACTATTTAATGAAAGTCGTTAAGAGTTTCCCAGCAATTAGAAGTAAATGTAACTCTTTGTGACATAGAAGAAAAGGCTACAATTAAAATTTGTTTTCTTTCCTCATGAAAGCAACTTCGGCAGTAAAAGTAGAAGGTGGATTAGAAGGTGGCTCAGAAGAAGTAATAAAATCTATGAATGGTGTTTTCGCTTGTGTGAAATGAAAGTATTGGAGCGTCGGGTAAAGACATATGCAAACCATAACATTCTTGACTAGTTAAATCTAAACTATGATTATACCTAAAAGAAAAAGGATTACTAATGCTTGCTGATGAACTGTGTGGGTCCATTTTTAAACTAAAATTGACAAAAATATAAATACCAGAACTTAGAGAAATTGTGAGAGCTTGAGTACGTGAGAACTTGAGGAGAGGTTGAGGGAGCTTAAATGGTTGATCACTTGAGGACTTGAGGAGAGGTGGAGAGAGCTTGAGCACTTGAGTAGCTTGAGAGAATATGAGAGAGCTTGATTACTTGAGAACTTGAGAAACTTGAGAGCTTGAGCACTTAAGAATCTATTAGAATTTTTTAGAATTTTTAGATATTTTTTTGGTGATGAAATGAAGTGAGGAAGAGTGGGTGTTTATAGAGAGGAATGGGTAGTTAAATTTAATTTTTTTGCAAAAAAATAAATTCTGGTCAATATACCTACTGGGGGGATTTGTTAAAAAATATTTACTAAAACCCCCGAACGGCTATATTTTGAGCCAATATAACCGTTGGGGGTTTTTGTAAAAAAATTACAAACCTCTCGGCCCAGCTCAACGGCTATTAAAATAGCCATTAGCCAGGCCGGGCCGGGCACGAACCGGGTTTGGCCTGGTCCCGGGGGCAGCCTGGCTGTGGCCCGGTCCCGACAGCGGCCTGGTTGCAGCCCGTCCCAGCTGAGTCGCAGGCCATATTGGCCGAACCCAGGCACGCCCCAGGTTTGGGGGCGTGCCAGGACGGGCAGCGACCCAGGTAATTCGTGTCGGGCCGCGTCCGGGCTAACCCGGGGTGGTCGTCCCACCCTTACTTAAGTCAGCATGGCATATTGTGAGATTACCTGGGCCAGAATTTGAACTTGCTGATGTGTTGTGGTTTCCTGGACATAAACCCAAGATGGCAAGTTGTACACTAAGAGCTATTCATGACATACTTCCCACCACAGCAAGGCTGAAACAGTTCTGTATTTTCTCTACTGATACTTGTTTGTTATGTAACAGGGAGGCTGAAACTATTACTCATCTATTTTTTGCTTGCTCATACTCATCCTATGTGTGGACATTATGCAAACTTGAACCTGGGATGAACTTACCTGATGCTAGCTTGGAGAATGAAGCTCTCAGCATAAAAGAAAATTTCAAAAAAAAAAAAAAAAACAAACGTTACATGCTATCTAGACTGGTTTCGTGTGGAGCATTGTGGCATCCCTGGCAGGAAAGGAACAGAAGAACTTTTCAGCATCATCAGAAATCTAAAATCCTTCTGTCCAGAAGGTTGCATGAAGGCATCAACCTGATCATGAAGTCCTGCCAATGGACGGAGCCTGATGACTTAATTTCGTAGTCCATTTTAAGCAACTCGTCCTAAACAATAGACTCAAAATCAGAGCATCAGTGTATCTGGGCAGCACCAGATAGCATTGCTTTCTAGGCAGGGGGATCTAAAGTTTCTATTGGCTATGTAGCTCAGTGCTAGCAAGGCCTCCGTGTTCCCATTCTGTATCAGGGTATCAGAACAGACACTGGCTTGTTAAAGGCTTGGGGTATCATTGGGACAAGGGACGAGAGTTTCAGAACAGTAAGTATCAGAGCAAAAGATTCAAAGCCTTCAATAATTCTGACAGGCTTGGGGTATCATGGGGCATACGGGCAATGTATATTTTGAGGGGGTTTTGTTTTAGTGTAAAGATAGTACTGACAGGTATACTGTGGGCTTTAGGTCAATCTGAATTTCTCTTTTAGTGTGCTATAGCAGAGGGTGACAGCCAGGGTTCTCTCCCTTCTTTATAGTTAGCCAAGATTGAAATTCAGAGTAGCCTAGCTCACCTTTTGATCTTTGTACAATGGTTTTGAGAGATCAATAAAATAACTTACTTTTCATATATATGATTTTTGAATGCCATATAGGATGGAGTAACCTCCAGTGTCAGCTGATTTATATATTCCTTATGTGTGTGTGTGTGTATACGTATGTATATATATGTATATATACGTATGTATATAGACATATACACATGTGTGTGTGTGTGTGTATATATATATATATATATAGAGAGAGAGAGAGAGAGAGAGAGGAGGGGGGGAATCAACTGACAAAGGAGATTCTACCTCCTATGTCGCTGACGTGGCGCGATCATAGCTCCAGATCTGAGACATAGTAATAGATGATATATTTTGCAGAAAAACCCCACTTTTCAAAAAGCAATTGGGTTAATTAACAGCCCTCGTCCTCCGCCTTCCTCCGCCCAAACCCCAAAACAAATCCCCGGATCTCAGCTGTTCTCCACGAAAATCTCCCTCGTCCTCGCCGCAGCCTCTCTCTCTCTCGGGGGAGGCGGCGGAGGAGTCGACGGATCCTCTGGTGATTCTTGGATCGGATTTGGTGATGAAGGTGCTGGAGTTTCTGGATGCATGCAACGTGACACGGTTGTTAGTTTTCTCTCGCGGTTGGCACCACCTCGCCACCAGCGTTCGCCTTTGGGTTCCCAAGGTGCCCTAATTTCTCTCACCATCGCATCCCTTTTTCCCCAATTCGAGATTTTTCTTGCTTGAATTGAGCTTGATTTTGCTAGGTTTAGATCATTCTTTATGGGTTTGGAATTAGGGCTTAATTTTATTTTGGATGGGTTGTGTTCTCTATGATTTTCCAATTCAAGAATTTTGATGTTATGTGGAGTAAAAGGGAAAAGAGAAAAAAAAAAAAAAAGGTTTTTTTATTTTTATTTTTCTTTTTCAGTGTTTGGATAGATATAGAAGTGAAGAATGACACTTCTCCATTTTCTTACTTCTGCCCACTTCCTTGAAACCAAACAACCCCGTAAAGAACCTCTTTCATTGTGTTAAATTTCTGTATGAAGAAATGCGGTCTGGTTACTGTGACTGTTACAAAACTAGGCCAAATGCAGAGTCTTACAGTTTGATAATTGGAAAATTTTTAGAGAATGGGAATGTTGATATGGGGATCTCTCTTCTTGATGAAATGGTTGCAAATAAGTTCAAGGCTGGAGTTGATTTGTACAATGCGATTGTGAGAGGCTTGCACAAGTGTGGGAGAGTTGAAAAATCTCACTAGTGGTTGAATCAAATGATGGAGAGTTGTGGAAGGAAATCTCTGTATGATTCTACTGTGATGGAAGGGGATAGGGATACAGCTGAGTTGTGGAAGGCCATAGAGGCTAATTATGAAGATATAGAAAGTGAGAAGAAGCCGAGAGATTGAAGGGAAAAAGAAATTGTTGTGATGTCAGTTCTTAGCATTAATGTGTACTGTGAATCTCTATGAAAGAAATCAAGTGTTTGAACAGTGGATATTGTCAATGAAGTCCTCTAAAGAACTATGTACCGGCGACATGTTGTGAATGAAGAGAAAATACATGCATATATAAACTGCTATAAACTCATGCAAGGTAAATATCAGAACTTGTGGAGGCATAACAAGTGATTTTTCTATCACAATTGGATTGCATTAAGGACCTGCATTGAGTCCATTCTTATTTGCCATAGTGATGAATGAGCTTACTAGACCTATTCAGGATGAGATACCCTGGTGTATGCTATTTGCTGATGATATTGTCCTAGTCGATGAGACGAGAAATAGGGTAAATGCCCAATTGAAATTATGGAGGCAAACTCCAAAATCTCGAGGTTTTAGATTAAGTAGAGCCAAAACAGAGTATATGAAGTATAAATTCAGTTAACATGGAATCCGAGATTATAGTATTGTGAGATTAGATGGACAAGAAATACCGATGAGCAATCATTTTAAGTACTTGGGTTCTATTGTCTAAAAGGATGGAGAGATCGATAGTGATGTCAACCATAAGATCCAAGGCGGCTGGTTGAAATGGAGGAGCGCAAAAGGAGTTTTATGTGATCGTAACATTCCGTTATGGCTGAAGGGAAAGTTTTATCAGACTGCTATTAGGCCAGCTTTATTATATGACACAGAATGTTGGGCTATAAAGAGACATCATGCCCAGAAGATGAACGTAGCAGAGATGCGCATGTTTCGTTGGATGTGTGGTAACAGGTAACACGCGGAAAGATAAGGTGAGAAATGAGAATATTCGTACTAAGACAGGTGTAGCCTCTATAGAAGAGAAGATGAGAGAAAACCGCCTATAATGGTTTGGTCATGTGCGACGTATTTACAGATGCACCAGTCCGGGGAGTAGAGCGTATCAATTTAAGGCAAGTTAAAAGAGCGCAGGGGAGACCGAAGAAAACATGGATGGAGGTAATACGACAAGATATAGAGGCTAAAAGTCTAAGTGAAGGCATATTGCTCGATAGGAATGAGTGGAGAAAGCTGATCCATATGCCCGATCCGGCATAATTCTCTTTTGGTTCATGTAGCCTACCCCAAATACTTGGGACAAATGGCTTAGTTGTTATTGTAAACTCATGCAAGGTAAACTTTTGTTCTCAACAGATATAAAACACACATTTTGTAGTCATATTTGTGAAAAACAGAAATATTCACATGTACAAATCACAAGCCCAGAAATATGAGATTCATAACATAATTTTCATTCAAAAATACAAAGTTGATACATCACTGATCCCAAATGCACTTCCAAAACCATACATCCAATTAAGAGTTTCTCAAACACCAAACATCATATTTTAGAGTTTCTCCAAAAACAAGTGATTTCTCATAAATTGAACATTCTTTTATCTGTCACGAAGTTGGAGGTATGCAGATATTCCTTCAGATGTGCGCTTCAGTGATACCTTGTCACCATGCGGGAACTTTTGATATCTTGCTTTCAACTTCTCAAAATATTGGTTGTACCAGGTTTCAGGCAATTCTTCATGTCTGTACCTTCGGGATATATTAATATTTTTTGGACTCATTGTGTCTTGATCAACACTAGAAGCTCGCTCATAAGGATGCTCATTTGCTTTGCACGCTGATCTTGATTGAGCCTGGATTCCCCAGTTCTAGTGTTACTAGTGCAACAATAGATGCCAAAATGCATCAAATTCACAATTGCTGTTTATCAAGAGCATCAAATGATTCTAAAACCTTTATTGCAAAGATTGCTCGAGGCCAGATGCTATAGAAGTCATATATTAAATTGTTTACCAAAAAGTCAAGGTGAAAAGAAATCGAAGCATGCAATCCTGGGACTCAAAGAGCAACGTAATCCAATAGATAACTGTCGGGATAGATATAAGATATTAAAAGGATAAGTAAAACAAAAAAGAAACAGTTTATTAAGATGGATAATTTCCCACAGATCAAATAACCAAGCTTTGACCTTGAAGGCCTCCAGAAGCAAATAATTGATTCAATTATGAAAATGTCATTGATGCTAAACTAGATGTCCACCAGCAATGATGGCAATCCTAATTTAAAGATATGGACTTTACAACCTCTTCTTTAATGTGATTACAAAGAAATGGAGAGCATAAGTTACTTTCCATAGTCAAATACTTATAACAAAATATGGAGGTGAAAGGACCAAAAAAAAAAACACAAATAAATTATAGCAAAATAAATAAAAGATTTCTAGTTGCAATTCCATGGAAAACATCAGATAGATTGATTCAGAATCTATGTAATGCAGTGGACAACTGTTGAAGTAAATGAAAATAAGACTTGAGAAAGATAACTGTCATCCAAAGGAATAGCAAAAGAGAATTAATATGCTAGTAACTAGTTTCAAAGGAGTTAGCAAATTCAATTTGGGGCTTAAAGGAAGTGTGATATGGGTATCTGATCTCATGTCACTTAATTCTACTACGATTCCCTACTAGTTTATCATTTTTCATGACAATTGATGTCCTGGTATTAGTATAGCAGTCATCAAATTAAATATGCAGAGTTAGGGTAGAGAGAGAAAATATAATTAAAAGAAGAGAAAAGTAGTAGAGATAATCTGTCAATCTCGGCGCAAAAGTATCGTATGTGATTTACCAAATGAGCAAAATTACAAACATGATCGATTTATCTAAAAAGATGATAATCTCAACTACAGAGCATGCAGCATGAAGTCACACCTCCACGAAAGAACAAGGGCATCCACATTGTGATTAATAGAAAGGCCCATTACTCACTCGTTTTCCATCCATGATAGCTAAGCTGCCAGCTTTGAGGCTCCTCTAACCTTCGAGAGGCGAGGGATGTGCGCCTTACCTATCCACAATTCTTCGCACTGCAACAGGGCCCAGCAACATAATCAAGCACAATACTAAAAAATTAAGCCCTAGTTCCAAACCCATTAAAAAAAATGATCTAAACCTAGCAAAATCAAGCTCAATTCAAGTAAGAAAAATCTCGAATTGGAGAAAAAGGGATGCGATGGTGAGAGAAATTAGGGCACCTTGGGAACCCAAAGGCGATAGCCAGTGGCGAGGTGGTGCCACCCGCGAGGGACAACTAGCAATCGTGTCATGCACGCAGAAACTCCAACACCTTCATCACCAAATCCGACCCAAGAACCACCAGAGAATCCGTCGACTCCTCCGCCACCTCCCCCCGAGAGAGAGAGGCTGCGGCTAGTGCGAGGGCGACGGCCGGGGGTTTTCCGTGGAGAGCGGCTGAGATGGGACAATTAATGAGTTCGATTCATGTGTGTGACAATAAAAGGGCGAATCACGTGTATTGAAATTTTTATAATCTCTTATAATATGTGTGTGAGGCTTACACACAAGAAGATCAATCTACGAGTTAAAGCGTGATTGAGCCTCCTATTGTATGTGTGTGGCTCAGACACATGAACCAAACTCACAATTAATTAACTCAATTACTTTTTGCAAAGTGCCTTTTTTTGGCAAAATGTATCATCTATCACTATGCCTCATATCTGAGGTTGAGATCGTGCCATGTCCGCGACATAAGAGGTAGAATCTCGTATGTCAGTTGATTCCTATTTTTCTCCTTCTATGCCAGCTGATTCTCATTTTTTTCATATATATATATATATATATATATATATATATATATATATATATATATATATATATATATATATATATATATATACTTGTTTTATTTCAGAAGAATTCGAGGCTGTTCATGGTGAAATGGTCGAATTTAGAATTTGTATGTCTAAAGATGTAGATCTAAGAAAAAATCTATTGTCGGTCATTCATTTTGCGTCTAGTTGATAGATGGGCAAAATGTAGTCAATATACATGTTTTTTATTTTAGTTACTTGAAAAATAATGTAAATCACTTCAATGGAATAGATCTTATATTTAAATGTCGTAAAGTTGTATTTAAGTAGAATAGATTCGCCATCGAACCCTTATGAGATGACACAAGTCTAATTAATATGTGTATATGTTTGTGAGTAAAATTGCTAAGCTGAACTCCTGACTCGAACCCCTTTCCGTTGCCCCTTTTGCTGTATATGATGTGATCTAATTTTCACTACTTTTAGCTAGTGGGTATCGCCTTCTCCTTCCTTTTTGGTTGTCCGGTTCGGTGTAGTCTTATTATCGTTATCATCTACTATTGGAAAAAATGCACGGAATATAAATTTATGCTGAATTATTATTAAGTGGTTCCATAGTTGATGGTGATGGTAATATTCCTATAATAATGGTATACTAAATTAGATTGGGCAATTGTAATATATTTTTGAAATCAAATGGGCTCGTGTTGGTGGTCCGAAGAAGTAAGAAGGTGTCGTTTGAAACTTAAAGGCGACAACTTAATATTCACAGCAAGTCACAACTATGTTGATAAGATTTTCCCCACTCAGAAGCAATCTTGAGTCAAACTCCGCTGCTGAGATTTCTCCTACTTGGAGGTCAAAATTTTGCAGGTACTATTGATGCGACTCCTCATTTGAAAATAACACCACAGGCGTACCAAATCACTCCTAGGACAAACCAATCATACCAGTGATAAAGATCAGCAATCTGAAGAGGTGTGATCATATCGATTCCAAAAAGCCAACGATAAAGCACGTTGGGTAAGATTCATTTGTATTCCAAAAATATATATATGTCTGTGCGTTTTATTTCAAAAAATCCTTCTATTCTGAATACATTTCTTTAAATACATACTTGATTATATCTAATAAGAGTAATAAAAAATTTTATTACACTTTTGTGTTTATATTTTGAGAAAAAAAAAAAATACAGATGATCCCGATCTCTACATCCTGTCTCTATGTCCAACCACTCCACTGAACTCCGAAGATTTCTGGAAACATCCACTGAAAGGCACGACCTCATTGTGAAATCACCTTGAGGGTGGTTGAGCAAGTGATATGATAATCAAAGCTAAAATAAAAAACTTAATAACAAGTTGGGAGCATACAGAGTTTGGCGGCCAAGCTGCTGAAACAGGACAAAGTCGACACGGTAAATCCCCGCAGTCGGCCTTGGGTTTTCATGGCACATGATCTCTCATTCTTCTATGTCGATATGATAGTAATATAATGCAGTCAATCTACAAAGCCATGCAATGTAGAATTCAGACAAATACATATCTACAAAGCCTTTCAATATGCACAGTGGCGGTGGATAAATCAAGGTCAATGTAATTCCAGAAAAACTAGTCTCATAGATAAAGATGGGGATGTTTATTTCATTGCATGCAACTGAAGTATGAAGCACAAGAGACTACGTATTGTGTTCTTAAGAGTGTAGAAATTTCTAAGGTCATTGCCTCGAATCTCGACTCTAGATTGGCTTGCCACCTGCGATGGTTTAAACTCACGCCCGTTAGTGCCCTCTCTCGTTGGATAGATTATCCTATGGGCAATGCTTCACGTGATGGGCTCTCAGCCCATCACGTGAAGCATTGCCCATAGGATAATCTATCCAACGAGGGAGGTCATTAACGGGCGTGAGTTTAAACCATCGCAGCTGACAAGCCAATCTAGAGTCGAGACTGGACACGATGACCTTAGAACTTTCTACACACTCGTAAAACGTCCCCTGCCTCCCAACCGGCAACCAAAGGGTCAGATTCTCTAGCCATGAATGTGCAAGGCACCGAGGAGCAACAAAGCTTGAACAAGTGCCATTGTTGGCTAGCTAGCTAAGATGATGCGGCTATTGGATCTCAAACAGGTTTTTAGTTGGATAGAGGGGTTATGTATTTTGGATGGTCCTCAAGTGTATCAATGATGTCAATATATATGTGTGAGTGAAGTCGCTAAGCTGATCTCCTGACTCGTACTCCTTTTCCTTTCCCACTATCTATGATTTGATCTAATTTTCACTACTTTTAGCAAGTGGGTATCGCCTTTTCGTGATTTTCTTGTTGTCCGGTTGGTGTGGTCTTAATTATCGTTATCATTCTACTATTGAAAAGGTGATGGTGATGATAATATTCCTATAATAATGGCATCAAAAGGAAGTGTGGCTGGCTTGCTGAGCATACTAAATTAGACTGGTCCAGTGTAATATATTATTGAAATCAAAAGGACTCATGTTGGTGGTCCGAAGAAGTAAGAAGGTATCGTTTGAAACTTAAAGGCGACAGCTTAATATTCACGCAAGTACTATAATTGAAAATGAAAACTCTCGCCTGTCACTAAAGAATATGTACTTCATTTTGAGCCTCTCTTTATATATAAAGATAATTTGGAGGGGCTCTTCTTTGATGTATACCCATGCAAATTGTGATTCCTTGATCAATGAGGGTTGGTATATGATCAAGACTGCTCTTTTAGAATCTGGGACCTTTCTAGACTGCGTGTGTATTTTTTGGAGAGTTGAAGTGTTTTCTAATTATTGGGTAAGTGCCTAGTAGGGTGTCCAAGAAAATCTGAGGTATGAGGACATAAACTGGTTATAGTATTATTGTGGCCCTTAATTGCGCAACTTCTGGTCATTTGTTTAGAGATTCTTCTTCTCGAAACTTGCATTTATTGTTAATTCTTTCCAATTTTTCTGGAGCTATTAGATGGATGCCTCTGATTTTCAAATAAAATTGTACTACTCCTTTTGTATCTGATAATTTGGTATGACATTATTGTTGTAGTGGTCAATTCCCGACTCCGAAGCGAGATGATGAAACGTGGCACGCCTAGGAATACAACGAGGAAACGATCGCCACTCGACTGTTAACCGTGTGCCTCTTCCATCCAACCTCAGAGCAAGCATCCATGAGCTCGGGCCCAACCCCGACTCGGTGGCCCCGACGTCACCTTAAGTCAAACACCAGAACTCGAGTCCAACCCCGACTCGGCGTCCCCGAAGTCACCTCTCGGGTCACCAATGAGCCCAATTCCCTCTCCACATTGGAAGCTTCTGGGAGACTCCTCCAGCACAACTCAACGGCGAGATTCTCGAAACTACCATATCAGATCTCAACTGCATAAATTGAACAGACCTTATCTCCGGCCAACAGAGCAGGTAGTTACAGCCAATGAATCAATCAGTTACAACTAACAGATAGAGTTGTTACGATTGCGGTGAACCGCCCAGATCAAATAGTTATCCAGACTTATCCTCTCATGTATAAATAATTCACTCTCTCCAATGAGAGAAAAGTTGGATTACAAAAACCCTATCACTAATCACAGAGTCACTGATCTCTACTTGTAATTCTTTCAAATTAAAGCAGAATCTCCCTCTCTCCCGTAATTTTTCCCTTACAAGTTTTCATGTAAATCATTGTGTGTTTGCTGTGAAATATTGGTTTGTGCATTCTTTACAATTTTGGTGCACGTTAAAAAGTTCTTAGAGAATTTTCCAATTCATTTGGTTCTTTCGTTGAGATCTCTTGAATATACATTCAAGTTCTCCTCTCTTTTTTGATCCCTTCCTCAAAAAGCCTTATTAGACGGAGATGGCCCCACCAAGAAGAAGCTCCTCTAAAGTCATTGTTGCTGCCTTCTCAAATGGTAAATCAATTGCCAATGGGGGCGCGGGTGGCGCCATTCCCCCTTTTTCTCACCCCCATGTCCTCACCGAGAATGTTAGGAAAGCCTCATTGTCCCCGACTGCTTGAGTAGTAGTGGAAGGCAACAATCACGAAGATCAGCTTCCCCTCGAGGGCCAACTCCTCCAAATACTCGCCAATCTCTAGAAGTAACTAGACGAGCAACGGGTAGAGGTGGAATGCAAACGTGAGCGGGCAGCCCTTGAGCGCGAGGAGGCCGCACTGGAGAGGGATGCATTGAACTACATCTAGAATCATCTCCTCGCCCAACTCGAGGTCCTACGAAGGTCCCAGCCCTCTCATGATCGCGGGACTAGAGGATCTTGGGACGACTAGTCATCACCTAGTCCCAACAAGTCCACCACACCGAAACCAGCTAGACACACGACCGGTCCTGCAGTCCCAGCGACAGCGAACACTCTGAGTCTTCTGAACCACGTAAGGCCTCGATGATTCCTCACATCGAGGACATCACTGAGTTGGTCCAGAAATGCATCGAAAGAGCGAGCCAACAACCTCACCAAGAGATGGAGGTGGGAAGCCTAAGGATCTCCAACTCCTCTCTCTCAACAGAAATCATGTCCCACCGTTTCCCGAGGAAGTTCATGATGCCAAGTTTCGATCTCTACTCTGATGCGACCGACCCCATCTAGCATCTTCGGCACTACCAAGATAAGATAGTAGTCTATTCGCACGATGACCTTGCTATGACCGATTACTTTTCGAAGTGGGCGGAAGCTGTACCGCTCATCAAAGTTTAAACTACCAATGTTATTAGCTTCATCAAACATCATGTCATACATCTATCTGGTGTTCCCAGGAGGATCATTCACGACAATAGTCCCCAATTTGTAAGCCGATCATTATATTAGTTCTGTGATAAGTATCAAATTCAGAATGTGGTTTCAACTGCATACAATCCCACTGCCAACAGTTAGCAGAAGCATTCAACAAGACGATCATTAAGCTAGTGGCGCCCCATCCGGCGGGTACGGGGACGCCACTGCGACGTACATACGCAGGGCGATGGTACCATCACGTATGTACGCTAAACATCAATACAACACAAAACAAGGATCAGAGTGCGAAAATACGTGGTGTTATACATTCCAACACAAAATAGTACAAGTAGTTAGTCATCACAGATTGTGACATAATATTACATAAATATTACATCACCAGGTAGTACAAAAGTAGACGGTACAGGATACAAAAGATAAAGACTCACGAGCTGGAAGAGGAAATCTCGCGAGCGGGGAAGACGGTATGGAACTACGGCTGATCTGCCTGCTCCTCGAAGTAGGCCTGGTCCTCAGCTGAAAAGTCCACCTCGGTCCAACCTGCTAAATCTGAACATACAAATTTAGGGTTGTTAGTGGGCAACCCAGCGAGTGCAAAAAGAAGCCAAGTGGCAAGTAAGCAATAATAAGTGTAGCAGGTCACATATCATGTAATCATATCACTAAGCATGGAATAACAATAATGAATAGTAAATAAGGAATGATAATAAAATACATGAAATTAAATTATCAAGTTATTATTAAGACTCGTTCAATTTGTATGTTTCGGTATATGACCGGTGCCATATACTTTCGCATACAAGTCGAGCGAGGTTGGTTATTGAAAATTGATGGAGAATGATGAACCATGTTTAGAATGGGTCATGTGCATGCCCGGGACAACGGTCCAGGAGTATCCGGTACTGAGCCGGAACGTACCATTAGGCACCGGGACTTACTATATGCCCAAAGGTCTTAGCATACGCCCGAACAGGAATAGAGTGTCACCGTTCCCCACAAGATATACCCAGAGGATTATAGCACACCCGGCAGGCAGGAAAGAGGGTAGGAGTGCCAGTACACCCCTCAGAAACGCCTGGTGGCCTCCAGGTCGAATCTAACATGAATAATTGTACAACATATGTGTGGCCACCATAAACACAGAAGCTATATCGATACCCATCAATTTCCCCCATCCCGGTGTAAGTTGTTTAAATATAACAGAGTCTCAAATAATAATGTTCACGGGGTATTCACAAAAGTCCAATATCCATGGTTATCCTATTACGGGGTCAACAGGATTATAATATCAGGAGTAATGTCAAGAGCCTCCCTATTTCAGGAGTTCAAGTATACAGGAGTTCAGGAGTACCAATGTCTGGTAATAATATAATAATCATGCACATGTTTATGAGATATTTAATAAGAGCATATAAGGTATGATCACCCAACCAAGCGCCCTTATAGGGTAAAGATTTTCAAAAATAAAATTTTAAAAATAATGTATTATAGGTTAAAAACTCTACCAATTGAAAAATAAAGACTATTTTAAAAGTAATTTTAAAAACTAATATGAAATCCTTTAAGTAAGGAACAAAAATATATATATCCCAAGAAAATATGCTAATTACACAAAAATTGGCACTCAAGATTTATAAAGCACAGATATAGGCTCATGAAAATAAATTCATGAGTAAATAAAAAGGTGAGTGCACAATTATCATGTGATTAACATGTTCATGAAATAAATCAATAAGGCTCAAAAACAACACTCATATGAAAATTTTTTTCTCAAAAACATGATATATCACATAATCATACAAGAATCATCAAAACTAGAACATATAATGTGCAATCAAACATAAAATTGAGTACACAGATAAAATAAAGCATGTATAGCATGTAACTCAAAAATTGTACATGTATGACACAAGTTTTAATAAGATTTGCACATGGATATATGATATAAACATTTAAATCAATATATGCTTTAACTAAAGCATATAAAAACATAAATCAACTAAAGAAATAGGCATGTAAATTCATTTGAAAACATAAATACTATTTTCAAAAATACTTGCATAGTTTAGACAACCAATCAACTCAAATATAAGCACAAAATAACATATGATAAAGTCTAGGTTACTTTACTAGTATTAAGCATTTTAAGAAAATATTTTATAAGTGGAGAATGAAATGGTTATCAAAACCGAGTAGCCAATCCATTTCTCTAAACACATGGTGGTCCTCCTACCAAAACTCTTTGATAGCGATGCATCTAAGATATGTCCGTCAACGTCCAAATGCATCCACCACCAAGGCACCAATCCTCTCATATTTTGTGAAAGCCCACACCTACATCAAAAACAAGTGGTGAAAATTTTCGTACGGATATCTTTTTGGGTCCACGGGGGTTAGAAACAATTGGAACCCAAATATTTTTATTTGCAAAATTTAAGAATTTAATCTATCAAAATAAAATTTTGCAAGATGGCCTTTGCAGTCACAATGTGTACATGTGTACATTCTAGCATACAAATGAGTGTGCTGTGTATGAGCATGGTGTGGATGAGGTGTATGCCGTGTAGGATGTGCATGCATATATGAAATTTATTTCTTGCGAAATAAGGATTTCAATTTAGAGTGATTAAATACATATTGGCTCAAAGTGGAGCCCAAACAATCAATTTTATTTTTTAAAATATGAATCTCATTTTTGTCAATAGAAGATGATGGAATAGTAGCATGAAAAACATGGCAAGAATAAGAATCAAAATTATTTTTTTTGGAAATAGAATCTTTTATTTTTTCTTTAAAACAAATTTCTTTTTAAAAGAATCATTTTCATTTAAAACAATATCTTTTTCTTTAGAAATCAAATCAACTTAATTTTTCAAAGATTTATTTTCATTTGAAATAATTTCAAAATCAATTTGAGAAGAATCTTTTTCTTTTAACAAAGAATTATTTTTTCTTTTCAACTTCTCGTTTTCAATTTTAGCAAATCATATTTTTCAAGAAGTTTTTGACAAAACAATGCAAGTTCATCATATGGCATTTCATTATCACTATCAAGCTCGAAATCAGAGTTTACCTCAAGGGGGTCATCCTCTTGGACCATGTAGCATATGTTGAAAGTAGTACTTCATTCAAGTTACTCTCCTTATCATGTGCCATTTGTTTACCGAGAGTGATGAGAGTGTTCCAAACTACAAGAGTCGAGTCAATGTAGCAACCCTATATAAATAATCATCATTTAGGGTAGACTTTAAAGCATGAATAGCCTTTGTATTAGCCTCAAGATGCTTGCTATTTATAAAGTAAGAATCTTTAATAGTGGCAAGACAGACATGAATACCTAAGGTCTTGAGATTCATAGACATCTTAACTTTACAAGTTTGGAAGTTAAGAATGTCAAACATTGGAGGTGCAATGAAATTTATGTGTGTGTAAAAACAAATATTGTAATTAGCAAAATAAGAATCTTTAATTCTAGATTGTTAGACCCAAATTAAGAGCATCAAGCTCTGATACCACTTGTAGGTTACCTAGAGAGGGGTGAATAGGTGACGTGCTAATCTAATACCAAATAATGCGAAATTTAAAACTAATTATGCAAACTAAAACTATTACGCTAACACATAAAGTATAACCAAAGAGTGAAGCCAAATTCCCGGTGAAGGGCTAATTGAGTTTTTACCTGCACACAAAAATACAGAATTTCAAAACTTAAGAATAAAGAGTGCAAGTTGCTCAATTCTACCGCTATAGCAAGTGACTATGCAGGTCGTGATCCACAAGGAGGGACTAGCGATGGAAGTTTAATGCAAGTTCTCTTTTAAGTTACAATCAATGGTTAAAGATCTTCTTTTAATTCTTTGAAAAGAAAAAGAAAAGTAAGTTATAGTTAAGTTAAAAAGAAAGTGGTAGATTGAGAAGGTGGAGAAAATGAACAATGAATTTATACAAAGAAATTGAAAAGAGTGATAAAAGAGCTGGGAGATTGTGGCGTTGGTGATCTAAACTAAAAGATTAAAAGAAAAGATATAAAACCTAAAAGAAATATTTACCTCCTCTGGCTCATATACCTTGGATCCGTAGATATGACTTACCTAGTCTTTGAAGGCGATCAAGCATGGCATGTAGGATCTTCCTCATTCTCGATCTACACTATGAATAAAAGGGCAAGTTAAACTAACAAAAGAATGGTTGTTCATCACCATAGGCCATCAAGGGCACTTGCAATAGCGAAGCAGCCTCGAGGCTATCAGATTCACTTGGATTGCAACACATCAGAGGAAAGTAAATGAAAATAACAGTAAAGAAGAAAAAAACTTCGATTCGATTCAAATAACAATGAAAGAAAAGAATTACTTACACCGGTGTCACCCTCAGTAGAAGCTTGCTCTTATTCCTCCATGAAACTCGTCTCTCCTCTCAGTTACATAAAGAAAAGTAAAAATTACATAAAAGAAAAAATAAAAATCTACACTAAAAAGAATGAAAAACTAGCCTAAAAATCCTTCTCTGCTTGATCGTTCTTTGTGGTCTCTGAAAACCTAGTATTTATAGGCAAAAACCCAATGAGAAGGAGCGTTCGAAGATAGGGGGAGCAAACGCTCCCCTAACTGCCCCCAACAAAGTCGCGAAAACGCAGCTTTTGTCCCGTTTTCGCGGCAAGGATGTGGCCAGGTGGCCACACCCAGGGGTGATACTCCTTGATTTCGCGATATGACTTTATCTGGTTCTGAATTTCCCATTTCAGCTCCTGCATTTGACGAAACTGTCTTTGATCTCTGGCTTTAACTAATTGATTTGTGAAGATTTGTTTTAACTGATTTTCAACCGATTTTATTTTCTCTGATTTGCCTTGATCTGCCCTTATTTTCTGATTTCAAATTAATTCTGAATTAAATCAGAATTTTGATGGCCTTTTGGGCTCGTTTCTCTTCCCTCTCCTTTAGCAATGGGCCTGCATATAATTTGGACAATAAATAGGATTAAAAATAAAGTTTATTATAAAATAAGTATGAGAATGTGACAATAAATATGCAGATTCAGCGATCGATCACACCCCCATACCTATCTTTTGCTCGTCCTCGAGCAAAATAACAAAACTAAACTAAAGATTATTAGACCACTTTCGCAGGTCACGCGATTGCGCTGAGCGTGTGTAATAAGCCGTTAAACCTCTAGGTTCCCACTAGAGGACGAGTTTTGTCTAGTGAGGGTTTTCAGTGGATTATACCCACAAAATTCATAAAGAATGAGAAACAAAGTGTTAGTATTTTGAAAATATATTTTGAAAGAGAAAAATATTTGAAGTATTATTGTAAGAATTAAGTAATCTATAAGTTATAGGAAAACCGAATTTTTCATTCTTAAACTTAGTCTTAATTCAAAAACTTGTTATCAACCAAGGCATAGAGTCAAACTGTATTTCTTATCTAATCTATTATTTTACCCTAAGTTATATGCACCTTTTTGACCGTGAAATTTTGACTTGGGGTTCTTTAACTCTAACTCTTATGCCTTATTATTTTTTTCTCTGTTATTATTTTTTTATTTTTTTGTGATATTATTCCTTAGTTATATTAGGCTTTCTAATCTGCCCATGTAACGAGCCTTTAATTGGTGACTCCCAAACCAAACGGTCTTAGGGCACCGGGTGAGAAAACACCCCAAGGACTTAAGGACTCGAGCAAACAAGGCCACAAAACTAAGGATTTTATTATATGAACCGCCTTTAGGCATGAATACTTATGCTTTATGAGGCACAAATGCCCAGCTTAATCAGAGGATTATATATATATATATATATATATATATATATATATATATATATATATATATATATATTTCTTTTTCTTTTTCTTTTTTTTTTTCTTTTTTCCAGTTTTTTTAAATAAGGCATAAGAATCTTTGTTTTTGAACCTTAAGTGTATAAGCGTATAAAGCATGCATATATCATCAAGGTAAAAATCTAGACTAAATTACTTTTTCAAATTTTCTTCCTAACCTTAGAAATCAAACAAATAATCTTATTTTGACCAAGTATAAGAAATCCTAATTATGATTCTCCTATTCCTTAAAATTGACTTAATTTCTTACAAAGAATATGTCAAAATATTGTTTCTATTTTCAAAAAAATTTTAAAAGTAAAAAAAATATTAAAATTTTTTTATAAATAATAAAAAGAAAACCTAAGTTACGTTAGAACCCTCCCCCACACCTATCTTATGCATTGTCCTCAATGTATGAATTAATGCATAGATGCATGAAAAAAAAAAGAAAGGGAAGGAAAATATTACCTTATGGTGGTGGTTCCGATGGTGGTCTGATTGGGTTAAGCGTTGCTATCCAATCAAGATAATGTGATGGTTCACGAAACCCACCTTTATTAACCTCTTTTTTATTTACATATTTATAGTCCCCAGTATGAATAGGATCATGAAAGATCCTATCGTGAAACTTACTCCCTTTACAAACCAGTCCTAAAAAATCATCACGGAGTCATCATGGTCTATACCTATGTCCAACAAAAGAATGTGACTTGGTGAAATAGATGACTTGGACTCAAGAATGATAAGTTCAGGAACCAATACTAACTCAAAAAAATCAAGTTTGGGTTCGAGAGTTAGTTTTGGTTCAAGAGTTGAGTCCAAGTCCAAGAATTGATATTCACATTCTTTTCCCATCAATGGAATGTGACTATCCAAAATTAGTGATTCAATTTCTAGATTTATGGGCACGGGAATAAATGTTGGCTCAAAAATTTGGTCCAAATTGGGTAAGAATATAAGAGTCAACATAGATTCGAAGAAGGGAACTAAATCACAAGGTCGGGGATCAAGTTCACATTCATAATCAAATTCAATCTCATTAAAATGAAAACTTGTCAATTCGTCAATGGGTTGATATTGGTTAAGTTCAAGGATTTTGTGGTGAAATTAAATCTTGGTCAAAGTCTTCAAGGTACCATGATTCATGGTTTTCATCAATATGGCTAAAAGTGTCGAGAATAGTCAAAGATTTGATACAGAGAGTTTCCTTATTCCTATGCATGTTTTCCAATCTACTCAGTCTTGCTTCTATCATATCGAGTAGATCATTTTGGATCTGAATCATGAATTTCATACTCTTTTCTAAGTCGGTATGTTCTTCTTAAAACATAGAGTAAGGATCTGTTATTTGAAAATTTTGACGGGATTTGAGTCTTCTAAAATTTGAATTCGTCGTTCAAGCTCGTCTAAGACTTTCGTCCTCTTTTCCCAGTCAGTTGATTCTTCTAATGGTCGTTCGGGAGAAAGAATATATGAAGCTGGATGTTGGTAAGGTGGTTGACAATATTACTCGGGGGAGTTGTATCCTCATTGACTCTGTGAAGAGTGGTGATGATTATTCCAATCTTGTTCATAGTATTACAATTGGGGCATGTATGATTCGAATAAGACCAATCTGGCACACTAGGTTGGTTAAAGTTATGATATACCGGGTGGTAATATCCGAAAAAGAGGTCAGGGTGTAATATGGATTACCATTAGAATTGAAAAAATTATTGTTATAAGTCATATCACACAAGAAATATCAAAATCAAATAAAAAAACAAACAAAAACAAACAAAAAGAAGAAAAAATTTAACCTAAGTTAGGGTAAACCTTAGACCTAAACGACTCCTAACTGGTTAGACTGTCCATGGGGGTATATTACTGAATTTGACCACAAATTAATCAGCCAGGTAGGGGTAAGATCAGTGGGAGGTATCCGTGCCTAAGCAACGGCCTAATTATGCCAAACCACCAATCTTCAGGGTTTTGCCCCTCAATCCCCAACCTTAAACACCGATTTAGTAAGAGTCAAATTCTAATCAACTTTCCCCTTAGGTCAGTCTCCTACATGAGTCCGAGATGTCCCTAGGGCCAACGTCTACTCAGTTTTAGTCAGGCCTGGGTTAGTGAGTGAGAAGATTGTTTGTGGCTAAGGGAGGGTAATGACTTCCCAACCTTATCTCGTTTATAGGACAATCCCTTAAGATTGATTGTGCAAAGTGTGTAGGATTGAAAAGTAACATTCAAGAAGCAAATAATCACTCAAGAATGTTTCTTAAACTATATACTATGCATACGTACCTTTTGCTCCAGCACTCTTCAACAGTAATATAAAATGTAAACGAATTAGACACGTGCCTAAATACAAAGTCTAAACCGTTTTTAGCATTTAATAAACATCATTTTACTGTTGAGGTTAGAAAGTATGTACAATGATTTAATCAAGAAATAAATAGTTACAGAAATTTAGCTTTATAATTCAGCCAACCTGCAAAAAAATAGATTAGTAGTTCACTCAGTTTGCCACTGGAATGTAGCAAATCTGAGGGCTTCTGAGCTCTGCTTTTTTGAGCAGAGTCCAGGGCCACTTATATGTCCACTGCAGCAAAAATTTCCTTATTATTAAACCTGTACACCAAGAACAAAGAAGAAGGTTAACCAAAAATGTAAACTTAAAAGAGAATTACTTACCGTCCCTCCCCGGCAATGGAGCTAAAATTGATTGAGTTTTTACCTGCACACAATAATACAGAATTTCAGAACTTAAGAATAAAGAGTGTAAGTGCTCAATTCTACCGCTATAGCAAGTGACTATGCGAGTCGTGATCCACAAGGAGGAACTAGCGATGGAAGTTTAATGCAAGTTCTCTTTTATGTTACAATCAATGGTTAAAGATCTTCTTTTAATTCTTTCAAAAGAAAAAGAAAAATAAGTTATAATTAAGTTAAAAAGAAAGTGGTAGATTGAGAAGGTGGAGAAAATGAAAAATAGATTTATACAAAGAAATTGAAAAGAGTGATAAAAGAGTTGGGAGATTGTGGTGTTGGTGATCTAAACTAAAAGATTAAAAGAAAAGAACTAAAACCTAAAAGAAATACTTACCTCCTCTGTGCTCATATACCTTGGATCCGTAACTACGACTTACCTAGCCTTTAAAGGCGATCAAGCATGGCGTGTAGGATCTTCTCCATTTCTGATTTACACTATGAATAAAAGTGCAAGCTAAACTAACAAAAGAATGGTTGTTCATCACCATAGGCTATCAAGGGCACTTGCAATGGCGAAGCAGTCTCGAGGCTATCAGATTCACTTGGATTGCAACACATCAGAGGAAAGTAAACGAAAACAAGAATAAAAAAGAAAAGAAACATTGATTCGATTCAAATAGCAATGAAAGAAAAGAGTTACTTACATCGGTGTCACCCTCAGTACAAACTTGCTCTCATTCCTCAATGAAACTCGTCTCTCCTCTCAGTTACATAAAGAAAAGTAAAAATTATATAAAGAAAAAAATGAAAACCTACACTAAAAAGAATGAATAACTTGTTGGCCCAATGGCCTTCCACTCTAGTTTTGATGATGATCAACACTCATGTAGTTATGTTTACTAATATTCTTGTGTTTCTAAGTTTCAGATCATTAACAGGATATTAGTTGGTGATTAGCTTCAACAAGATGATTAGAAGCTATTCATGATGATTCCGGTGCCAAAGCTTAAAGATCATACCTTTGCACTTGGAGAATCTCGGAGTTTTGGAGCAAGTCTACTTGAAGATGAAGATCGTCAAGAAGACTTAGGTATCTAGTTTAGAGTTTGTGTTTTAGATCCACATTTGTAAAGCTTAGTTTAGTTGATATGCTCAAGTGCACAAATCACACACGTTTTATGATTGAGTTTTGGTTTTCATGAATAATAGATCAAAACAAGTTTACCTTATACCTATGTATATTAGATATGTTCTAGATATACATACATGCTTTAAACTTGCTAGACAAACTTATTTTGACTATCCTATTCATGTTTTGGAAAATTCTAGTTTGATAAAATACAAGTTTTGTTTTTGATAAAATTGGCAAGACACAAAAATGAATTGATATGATATATGTCTTGAAATTTTTATCACAAGTTTGGTTATCAAAGTAAAATGATAAAACAAGTTTTAGAAAAACATATTTTTAGAAAAACAGTTTTTATTGTGATTAAAACTATTTTTTAGATTTACTGTGAATTTATGGGATTTTTATTGAGTGAAAAGACCTATTTTCAAATCCCGTATCTGTGCAGAACTGAGGACTGGCTGACAGGCCAAGTCGGTCGACCGGACCGGTCGACCGCACCAAGGGCCGGTCGACCGGGCCGGTCGACCGATGTGCACAGACGTGCACGTCTGTTAGGCACAGTGGACGGTCGACCGAGCCGGTCGACCGGATCTGAGAGCTCTGCTCTCGGTTTGTTTCGGTCGACCGGGCCGGTCGACCGCTATTGCCCAACGGTCACATTTTTGACCGTTGGCGGTCGACCGGGCCGGTCGACCGGGGCCTGTCAGGCTGCCACATCAGCCTAACGGCTAGTTTTGTATAGGGGCTATATAAACCCCATCTCTTTGGGGATTTTGGCCAAGATTTTTAAGAGAAAAATTTCCAGTTTTCTGAAGTGTTTAAAAGAGTTTTCAAAAGAGTTTTAAGTGCAAAAACTTCTCATCTTTATTTGTTTTGGGTTTTTGGAAAATCAAAGAAAACTAGGTTTTGGATTTTGATTTAGTATTTCATTTTCTATCATATACAAGACATTTCCCAATTAGTTTTTCTTTGTTGCTTGTTTCCAAAAACACTTTGATTCTACACTTGAGCTATATCATACTATCCTAAACTATTAGGATCTTTGTTTTGTGGAAAAAGAAAGAAAGAGAGAGTTTTGAGGTTGTTGTTTGTAACCTCTAAGTTGTACACCCTTATTCTTGTTGTATCCCTCTTAGGTAGAGGTGATCGGGTGATTGGTTTGTATCCCTCAAGTGTGAGGTGATTGAGATTGGTTGTGAGCCTCTTTGGTAGAGGTGTGTTGTTGGTTGTTGTTGGCCTCGGTGGAGGTTGTATTGAGAGAGGAGTTAGGTACTCCTAGAGTTGTAAGAAATCCTCTTCGGTAGAGGTTCCCTCGGTGGGAGTTGAGATAGTGGAAATCCTACACGGTGGTGTAGGCGGGGATGTAGAGCAAGGTGCTCGAACCTCGAAACAAATCTTGGTGTTTGCGTATTGATCCATTGTCTCTCTAACTCACTCTCTTATATTTGTGCAAAGCATCATATTCATATCATATCATATTTGCTTGTGTTGTGCATATTTCATATTGCCTTGCATTTATTCATATTGCTATTCATTCTTATATGCTTGGCTTGATTGTATGTATTTTATATTGCTTGGATTGCTTGTGTGTGTGTGCCTAACTTATACTCATCCAACAAGAGCTTCACATAGCACCTCAACCCATTTCAAGGGGAATCAAGGGGAGTTAGTCCAGAGCCTCGCAAGGGGAATTCGGCTACACTTGTTGTATTGTATTAGTTTGTGCATTATTTGCATTAGCTTCCGCATTTAGCGCACTTAGTTTGCATTTAGTTTATTAGATTAGCACTTACACCTATTCACCCCCCTCTAGGTGTTTTTCATAACTAGCCTAGGAATCCTTCTCTGCTTGATCGTTCTCTGTGATCTCTGAAAACCCAATTTTATAGGCAAAAAACCAATGAGAGGAGCGTACGAAGATAGAGGGAGCAAACACTCCCCCAACTGCCCCAACAAAGCAGCGGCGGAAACGCGGCCAGGTGGCCACACCCGGGGGGTGGTACTCCCTAGTTTCACGATATGACTTTATCTGGTTTTGGATTTCCCGTTTCAGCTCTTGTATTTGACGAAACTGCCTTTGATCTTTGGCTTTAATCAATTGATTTATGAAGATTTATTTTAATCGATTTTCAGCCAATTTTATCTTCTCTGATTTACCTTGATCTACCCAGATTTTCTGATTTTGAATTAATTTTGAATTAAGTCAGAATTTTGATGGGCTTTTGTGCTCGTTTCTCTTCCCTCTCCTTTAGCAATGGGCCTGCATATAATTTAGACAATAAATAGGATTAAAAACAGAGTTTATAATACAATAAGTATGAGGATGTGACAATAAATATGCAGATTCAATGACCGATTAACATTGGACTTCTCCTCAAGATTTCACTAGATTAAGTGTTGAGGCGCAATGATAGCTCTCTTGGTTAAATACAAGTGTGAGCACATAATCAATCCCAAGCATATAAATCTATCAATTGAGTATAAATAAATATCAAGTATATAAAGATGTAACAATAAGTGCAAGCAAGATATAAACACAAATGAGAGAGAGAAATAAGCAAACGCAAACACGAGAGATTTGTTTCGAGGTTGAGCCACTTGATCTACGTCCCTGCCTTCACCACAATGAATGATTTTCACTATAACAATCTCACAAGATCACTCGGTATCGTAACACCTACAATGATCTCCCTCAAGAACTCTTGGACCCGCAAGTCCCTCACTTATTTTCGCAAGAACAATACACGACGCGAACCCGCAAGCTCGTCGAGGCCGCAACCTTTACAACTCATCAATACAAATTTGAACACTTGGTGATCTTTTCACTTTGATCACCAACAAACATTCTCACAACCAGGATCCTAGAGGATGAATATAGCAATAGATAGCTCAAGCTTGTATGAGAAAAAACTAGATAGAATTGTGGTGAGAAAACTCAAGAGAATGCTTTTGAAAACTCAAGATAAACACTCTTAAAAAACTCTCCTTTGGATATGAAAATGAAGCTTTAGAACTTGTTGAGAAAACCTGTAGAAGAGCTCTCAAAAACACTTGTAAAAATCTTACACAAAACTAACCAAAAGACCCCATTAAATAGGGCTACAGATAACTAGCCGTTAGGCTCAGTTTTTTGGCCAGATGACCTGTCGGTCAACCGGCCGGTTGACCAACCAACGGTCATAAAAACGACCATTAAGGTTGTCGATCGACCGTCCAGCTGATCGCACCCAGGACAAAGGCCTATCGGTCGACAGCTTGATCAATCGGCCACAACTCGAGAGTTGGGTAGTGCCAGACGGTCGACGGATCGGTCGACCGCTCCTTGATACGGTCGACCGATCAAAGGGGACTTGGACCTGTGCACATTCTGTGCACGTCAGTCGACCGAGCTAGGCTTCGGTCGACAGATCGGTCGGCCGACAGCAGCCCAAAACCAAATCTTTAAGGGTTTAAAAATGTAACTTTGAAAAACCTATAAAATTTTATTTAAATCTCATAAGTTTCACAAAAATAGGTTCATGTAAATATTTTAAAATACAAATATGTATGATCAAAAATCAACACATATTATAAACAGTTTGAACTATTTTTGAGGCATAAAATTTAAACTTTAAACAAAAACGGTATTTTCCAAAAATCAATTTTGAAATGGAAAACCGATTTTTTCAAAACTTGTACAAATACAAAAATAAGATATTTAAACACATTTGAAGTATAGTGTGTATGAAGATCCAATATACATAATAGATGAAATATCCTTATTTTTGACAATAAGCTCAAAATAAGTTTTGATAAATACAAAACTTGAAATCATGAAGTAGAAACATTAAAATAAGTTTTTAGACAATTTGAAGCAATAGTATATATGGATGAAATCCAATACACATATAAACCATGTAAACATGTTTTGATGAAATTTACTCATGAAACCGAAATATGTATTCTTTGAAGTTCAAAATCAAAAATATATTTTCTAAAAAACAAACTTAATCAACATGAATTATTTTATGTGTGTGTAAATGAGCTTGAGCAATCCACAATTAATCTATCCTTTATATTTTATCTAAAACAAAAATCTTAAAATTTACAAACATAAACTCAAGTCTTCTTGAAAATCTTCTTCTCCATCATGACTTGATCCAAACTCGATCCAAATGAGATAGACTCCTCTTTGAGTACTTGATGTGATCTTGAAGCGTGAGCTCTTAAATCAACACGTGCTAGTTTCAAAACTTGATTTCAAATATTTTGTTGAAGCTAAATACCGACTGAGATTTTGATTAAATATCTGAACCTTATTAAACACAAGATCATTACTACTATAACTATATGAGTTAATCATCATCCAAACTAGAGTGATGGGTCTTTGGGCCAACAACTACACTATTTCTTGGGGGTGGAGTGTCATCGTACACCCTCAGGTCTCTCTCTCTCTCTCTCAACAGAAGTACATCTTGAAGCGTCAAGCCAGTCAGCTCGCCTATGGCTACTTCCTGTAAGCTCTCCAAAGTTGATGGCAAACCTCTCTCTGATTCTTTTGTCTATCAAAGTACGATTGGGGCTCTACAATCCCTAAGATTTACCAGACCCAATATTATCTTCTCGGTGAATAAGATTGCTCAGTTCATGCAAGCTCCAACTGATGAACATTGGAACGCTGTAAAATGGATCCTCCGTTCTCTCAAATCTACCATTCAGCATGGCATTTTTCTCTCTCGTCATTCTTCCGTACAACTTACTACTTACTTCAATGCAGACTGGGCAGGGCCGATCGATGATTGAAAAATCTACCAGCGGCTACTGTGTCTTTCTTGGTACAAATCTCATTTCTTGGAGCTCGAAGAAGCAGTGCACGGTGGCACGATCCAACACTGAGCAGAGTATAGAGGCATGGCCTATGCTGCAGCAGAGGTCGTTTGGTTGCAGTCATTACTTCTAGAGCTTGGACTTTCACATTCTCCCTCAATAGTTCTCTTTGACAACCTCGGTGCAACATATCTTTCGGTCAATCCTATCCGTCACTCACGCTCCAAACATGTTGAGATCGATATTCATTTTGTGCGAGCCTATGTCGCCAATAGAGTCCTGAATGTTCAGTTTGTAAACACTAAAGACCAACTAACAGGCATTCTTATTAGCGTTGAGCTCATCAAGGTTCGTATGCTGAAGAACAAGCTCTCGGTTCTTCCAAATCCGCTTCACTTACGCGTTAGAGATATGAATGACAACATATGTGACTCATATGAAACATATGATCCATATGAAAAAAAAAAAACCTTATGAAATCAAACAGATCTTAAAATCTCTTCATGAAGATAAGAGCGCATGAGACTCATGGAACTTATGTACCATGTGTTTCTCATTCTCTCCCTCAATCAGTATTTCCTATTGAATCTCTTAAATCAGTGTAAACATGTAATCAATTTGTGTGGGTGTGTGTGTATATATACAACCAAGAATCATAAAGAGTGATATCTTGTCATTACACAAATAACTGTTCTTTCTCTTTCTTCTTTATCTCGAACCTCTCCTTGCCTAAGATTGCACGCCGAAGTTGGAAGAGACTGCTTGTTGAGTAGTGTTGGTTAACATCTTGGGCTGAGCCGACCATAGCATATTACTGTCAATTTTTGTCAATTATTTCTCCGAGACACTGTCTATTTTACATAGTCTTTGAAGAATTGAATCTTAACATCTTTTGCAAAAGCTTTTAGAAATTTTGGTACCTACCCAATAAAAAAAACTATAGATCCGCGCCCGTGGGGACGTCTGTTCGTTGCAGTTCAAGAGGAACCACCAAGGAAAGTAAAAGTAATGTGAAAGATGAAACTAACAATCAACCCTCATGGCAATAAACAAGTTAAAATGATATAAAGAGTATTAGAAGTGAGATGACAATACTGAAGAATACTATGCAGGAACTGAAACAACATGAATGAAGAAAATAATAGGGAAGAAATGTATTCTACTCCCAAGCCATTAGAAAGAAAAAAGAATAAACTTCTGTGATTTGCTACTCTGTATATCTAACCTCTTGATTGATCTGCTCGTTATTTACACTGAAACTATGTGCCAAAAGCAAGCTCTCTGAGAAGCTAGAATCAATTAAATATAATCTCAGCCATCTATATTCCACTGAATTATTTCAGTTACACAACCTTTGTTGCATAATATAGCTGCAGAATTTGACGCTGCTCAAATTTTGATTCTGTAGAACATCCAAGTATGGAACAGCTCTGGCCGGTCTTGTGACTTTTGATGCACAAAAAGAACAAGATCCCAACTATAACAAGTTTCATATCTCAAAATTTACAGCTGATATTTGCAATGCAATAAAAAAATATTACACTCCATTTCCCCAGCATAATTTCACTTCAATCGGTGTGAACAATGTCTAACTTGTCGACATTTATAAAAAAGGAGTCGCAGACAAGCTGACGACCAGTTTTTGCCCATACCCAAGAGAGAAAGCAGTGACTTAAACCCTACCGATCCAATGAAATAGACAGTAGGTCAAGTATTGTCTTTTGCAGAGGCCTAAGTGGACCTATGAGGTTAAGTCAGCTCAACACTTGGTCTCGCATGAGCACCAAAGGGTTTGTTCTCCTTTCTCCGTTAGGGTTGGGAGTTCTCGCTGTCAAGTTAATACGACTACCTCTGAATAGGTCTTTTAGTTGGTTATGTCTAGTTCGTCACCTCTGAACCAACGGGTGCTCAGATCCAATTCACCATTGTAGTCCCCAATGGCTAACTGCTAAGTTAATACGACTACTTCTGGCAGTGGATTCGGAATTTAGTATGTCTTAATCTATCATGTTCAGTTTATCATCTCTGAATAGACAGGTCCCTAAAATCGTGTTCAACTTTTCGTTTACTGTCATGTCCAATTTGTCTCCTTTGAACAGTAACACTCCGAATTTGGTAATCTCTAATCGGTTATGTCCAGTTTGTCACCTCTAAACCGATTACCCAATCTCACCCTTCTTTGTCGTTATGTCCAGTTCGTCATCTCTGAACGACAAAATTTCGTCTGGTGATTCCTAATTAGTTATGTTCGGTTCGCCACCTCTGAACTGACGGATGCCGAGATACCAAAAAGCCCCAACAAGAGCATAAAGGGAAAGAAAAGACTGACACATTTATAGCTAGATAATTGCCAAATCTGTAACAGTATAGAATCTAGAGACTATAATACAACAACTAAGGAACTTATTCCAAGTATTTGGGGTAGGCTACATGAACCAAAAGAGAATTACGCCATATCGGAGACATAGATCAGCTTTCTCCACTCATTCTTACCAAGCAATATATCTTCATTAAGACATGTAGACTCTAAGGGGAGACCGAAGAAAAACATGGATGGAAGTGATAAGATAAGATATAGAGGCAATACTCAATACATGAACGGAGGTGATAAGACAAGCATAGAGAATATAATAAATACATAATACCACAATAAATATAACATGCCTTCATATAATTTAAATCCTGCCAGTAGTTGTTCTTTTTACAAGGCATTAAGTCCCCTTCTACAAATCAAGCACTTGAGAACTATCAAGAATAAGAGAGGGAGGGGAAAGGGGTGAAAGTAAAGGGTAAAAAAAAAAAAAAACAACAACTCCCAGGCCCTACTACGGATCAAAAGAAAATACAAGGCCGTTCCTTGTCAAAAAAAAAAAAAAAAAAGGACTGGAACAAGCTCCACCTCTGCAAACCCCCTCACGCTATATCAAATCTAATCTGTGCTCAAGTTACTGTGTGCAGACAAGTGCAATTTTGTGCATGGCAAAATGAACAAAGAAAACCACAAAGGCGAAACACGAAAAACACCAGCATCAGTCATCTTGCTTGTTAGACAAGCACCCCATTACCATTGGGTAGCAGGTTCCATTTAGCAGGATTTTGGCGTTTCCATTTTTGGCAAACCTTTGGTTTGGCAACAACACCATTGTCTGTAATATTTCTTGGTACCGAGGACTTATTATTTACTGGGCTGGTACTTTGCAACCACGAGCCAGATTGCCAACATGCAGCCTTTATGAGCCCTGTTCAACATTACATGAAGAAATGTCTGAGATAAAAGGCCTAATATATTTGCAGGTCCTAAATATAATCAAACTAAAACGACTTAGAAAAAGTTCACAAGAAAAGAGCAAAGGATGTATTGTAAATTTGTGAATAAACACCTTTTTTTTTTTTTTTTTTTTTTTTTTGCGGGGGGTGGGCAGGGGGGAGACTTCACAGGACTGCTGCTTTGATATATATCAAGGCTGCTCACTGGCATGCCTAATTGTATAGGTGTGTGAGGAGGTATTGGGGAACAAGGATAATTTTGAAAACTAAAAAAATGAATTTAGGTTTCGAAATAGATAAGCATTTTATTAGCATGATCTTTTGATTTGATTCTCGCGTATTCTCATTAATCTGCCTTCACAACAAACTGACAAAGGCTTCAATTGTCAATTGTTGGGTTTTCAACGTGATGAATGATACATCACTAGCAACAAAAGCATTTATCCCAAACCATTCATGTCCGCTTACATGAATCATTTCCTCCACCAAGCTGAGATAATGGTCCTCACTCTGATTAACAAGTTGCAGCAGTCCATGTTCACAAACTTATACCGGGCTGGCAAGGGATTTCATCGCATGCATTCAAGACAACACCTTGAACAGGGTCTAGACAAGCTTGACTATGCAAGCTTGTTCAAGGATATCCACAAAACTTTTCAAGCCACATTACCTATTCAGATAGGTATAATCTTGAGCTTACTTGATGAAGATCTTTAACTGAAAGAGTCATATGAAGCATTATAATTTAGTTGATGCCTCCATGAACTACTCGTAATGCCATTAATATTATTTTACCTCCTCTCAAGACTACAGGTATAGGGAGATTTACAGTGTTGCTCCATCGTTCCATGAGCTTAAATATGATAAAGAGGGTTGGACCTGCCTGCTAGCTAGCTCTTGTGGATTTTATGCAAAGGACTCAAGGCCCTCCCCTTGTTCATAGTTGTGTAGGCCAAGAACCTGACCCCAATTCATGGAGAGTTGACTGGTCTAAGAAGTAAAAGGTTGGTCAATTGTTTTATGAAGCTGCAAAAACTTTGAGTCATGCTCCAAATGCCCATCTATGCTGATCGGAGGCCTGAGTGTTGATGATGATGATAATGATTTTGAAAAACAATTCTTTTGTTCAACCTCCTGGCAAATCATACCTTAAATCAAAGCTACTTCTTGTGGAAGATACACCATAGGCATTAAATTTGATTCTAGTAAAGAACAATGTCACGTGGAACGTAATCAAACTATCCAACCAAGAGTCTTATTATGTTGTATATGTCCTAGGCTTGATAGAAATTGGAAATCCCAACCACCCAACCAAGCAATGTAAATGGGCCTGGGAAACATTGCCTCAATATTTGCTGAGGTGATGTTGCCTAGGCCCAATGTTTAGATGCTTGACTGAGAAGGAATTTATAATCCAGTCCTATGCTTGATTGGATGTAATTAGAATTTATGAGTTGGTTAGATAGATAAATAGATCGAGAAATGAAGCTGATCGAATTCCAATTCATATGATTGGTTAGACATAATAATAATTAATGAAATGGTTAGAAAGATAACGGTGCCATCATGGGGCCTGCAAAGGTAGCCGAGAACCCCAACAGAAGCCCCGACTTGACCTCTAACACTGCCTAAGCCCTAAAAGACTTCGCTCTCATACAAGTGATTTGAAGCCAGATCCTATCATTCAAATTCAATGATAGGATGTCCATATTGCAATACCGCTCAATTGTTTATCTCAAACTACACCGACTAAAGTGCATAAGCAGAAATATAAAATGATTTTTAGTTTTATCCGTATCATCAAATAGGGTAAATCAGATGGCAATTTGGATCACCCACCAAAGGGATTTGAACGTGAAAAATATACCCTGGTTAAAAATCCTTCTGAAAGTAGACATTCCTTCTATCAAGTAGCAAGAAATCCAGTTGAAATTTGGATCACCCCGCAAAAGGATTTGAAAGAAAGGATCTAGCTCTCATTCCAAATCCTTATAAGAAGAACCATCCCCTCTCCTCCCGCCCTCCCTCCCATGTGTATGTATGTGTGTGAACTAGACTAAGGAGTTTATATTAACTCTTAAAGCGGCAGTTGAAACATCCTACCTTGCAATTTTCCACGAGGTTAGATGTTGATCAAAGTTTGAAAGGTAGTAGGATGAAGAAGCTAAATAAAGGTGGGTCATATGAGTATTTGTGGTGAAGAAGTCCTACTTTTAGGAGTAAATATAAAGTTTGAGGTAGAGCATGTACAAATATACATGCAATGTAACTTCTTCCTACCTTGATATATTGCATTGCATGTCCAGATGTAAGTTTTTGGGGGGCCTCATTTCTAAGTTGGGTGTTGGATTTACGATCACCTAGGCTCCTATAACTTTCACTCCATCGTAGATTCCTATTAATTGTTTTCATTGTTGTTAAGGGATCTTAATAGTTTGAAATCTTATGACCTAGATCCTCAACAATGACAAGCATAATGAGTTTACAATTCTCAAGGACTAATACAGATGCTCGACTCTATCTTGTAAGTTAAAAACTATTATAGTGAGCTAAAGTTCCCGCTTGAACTGGAAACTTTATTTTACTTTCAGATATACACTTATTCCTATTTTAAGTTTGGTTTCAAGTTTCACTTGCTTAACAAGAAAAGGTAAATTCAAGCTCCTCAGTAACTAGTGAAGCTTTAGATTTCTGAGAATGATTCAAGCATATGTCAGAAGACTCAAAACTCAAGTTGCCATGATGAATTTCAAGCCAAACTTGAAGGTGAAATGGGTTCATCACATATAGGATTAGAGGAGTCTCAGTTTGTATCAGTTAGCATATACATTGTTTTAAAGTATCATTAACTTGAAAACAAGAACAGAGAAACTTAGACTCAAACAAAGATAGAATCACAAGAAATTATCCATTTAAAATGAAATGCACAGAGAAAATTCAGCATGGAGAAAGTTAAAGAGAAATCCTTTCATACGTGCAGATAAGCATATATTTCATTATTAACATGAGAAAAGTGAGACGTTACCGGAGAAAAGTGGTGATGGTTTTCCAGGTCTGGATTTGAACTCTGGATGAAACTGGACTCCAACATAATAAGGATGAGTAGGCAGCTCAAGAATCTGCATTAAACAGTGTGTCAACATGAATAAAAACGAACTGCAGTGGAAACAACTTTAAAATAAAGACCACAGAATAAGGGAGAGAAAAACAAAAGAAACCAGGTGAATTTGCGTGTATACCTCCATACGGTTGCCAGTCTCATCTTTACCAACGAATGAGAGGCCAGCATTTTCAAGTTTCGATACCATATCAGGATTCACCTGCAAATAGAATTTAACATCCAGCACCATCAGAGCATGAAATGATCATAACAAAACACACAAGACATCAATGGATATCCATGACATAATATTGTGACCATGACACAAGCCGAGGCCTTTTTAAGATAACTAGCATTACATTATAAAGGGACCGACCTCATATCTATGTCGATGCCGTTCATCTACATAATCGACACTGCCATACCTAATAAAATTTAAGGACAGACATCAGTTTTTCTTATAAACCATGGAAAGCTTCCATTAAAAATCAAACATGAAATAGCAGAATTTCAATGGATATGTCCTTACAACTTTGCAGACTTGCAGTCTTTAACCTGGAAATAGGTCCTTCTCGACCCGAGTCTCATCGTACCCCCATATGAGTTTTTGAACCCTGCAAATACCAATAATAATGGCATAAAATTAACTTAGAAGGGCAACGAATATATACTATTATACTAGAAACACCAACTTTGGAGGAGCAGGATACAGCAGATTCTACCTCTGGCATAAATATGACACATGGATTCTTTGTGTTCCGATCAAATTCTGTGCTATTTGCATCTGCTAAATTCATCACAGAACGAGCATACTCAATGACAGCAATTTGCATGCCGAGACAAATGCCAAGAAATGGAATGTTATTTTCTCTAGCATATTGTGCCGCAAGAATTTTCCCTTCAACCCTCGATCACCAAAGCCTCCAGGAACTAGTATACCATCTGCTCCCTGAATTGAAAAGTTGTTCATATTATTATAGGTGGTAGTATGTAATACACAGAGTAACCGAGCGCAGCAAAAAAGTCAAGATTGACGTATTTAGAAATGCAGGATAACACCATAGACAAGAAGCCTTCTTACCTTCAGTAGATTCCAAGCAGCTTCATGAACATCAGGTGCCTAGACAAATCAAAAAATTTCAACTCTTTGATACAAGAAGAACAGAGAAAAACAGAGCACTGAAATGGTCAATCAATCAACTAAAGGTTCATACCTCTCTTGCGGTTGTCTCTTCAAGGTCAGAAGCAGGAACCCACTCCACCACAAGTTTCTTATAGCATGCGACAGAAGCATGCAGCAGGGCCTAAAAAGTAATTCATTTTCACATGTCAATTACATCAATGGTATGAACTGGAAGCAAACAATTCAAGAGCATTTTGTATCAGCACATCAATGCATTGACTAAAATGTGTGTTAGAATTGGTGAAATATTCAGGTAGTTAATTCCAAGAAAATAGCTCTAAAGTGGTGGTGATTGATCAAAACTCTTATGACCTGTGTCAACTTAGGGCCAACATGCTATATTTCTAATGCTAAATTCCTGGCCAAGGCAATTATGCAAGGAGGGGCTTGGCATTACACTAAGAGTCCCAATCTCTCTCTAACTTTCTCCCAATTTCTCTCTTATCACGGCATGAGAGCCAGGTTTCAATCCTAGGACCTGTGGGTTATGGGATAAGAGCCAGTAACACATAGGTTAACTAAACCTCTAGGAGGTCCCCAGATTCCGAGTTTTTGTGACAAGTTGGACATGTATAATGTATATCCTCCAGCTTGAGGGAGAGTGTTAGGAAGTAAGTAATATAAAGATTAGTATAGGAATATATATAGGAGTGGTCATTTATGTATCTATATAATATAATTGAATTGAGATGAGAGATCTCTCTCTAACTTTGTCCCAATTTCTCTCTTATCAGCATAAAAGTAAACTACAAGGCCAGTGGATGGTAGCAGTAACTTATTGCTCATACGCATTAAGTTTGTGCAACCAGGGGGGCTACAAATTCCTCTAGAGTGGGGGGAAAAAACCAAGAAAAATAGGATAGACGATAGAGTTCCCTATGAGGAATTGCATACATCTTTAATGCACAAAACAAATCAAAGAACAAAATGGAGTACGATTTCTTAACAAGAAAAGGCAGTTCCAAAAATAAAAATTTTGGAACATGGAATACTAAACTAAATTGAAGTAATATTTCCAAGGTATGACATGATCATGACACAATTCAATTCGTGATACGCAAATAACAAATGTCAACATGAACTGACATTGTATCTGCAGTACTAACTATAGTTTATTTGCTTGAGAGGTGAGGAAAAGAGTGAAAGATGAAAACAAATGGTTCCACGCTTTATGGCAACACAAGCTTATCTCGACAAACTACAGCCTGTAAACTAAATAAGAAATGCAGATATGTGCTATAAATAACACACAAGTCAAAAGTTACCTTTAAAACAGATAAATAAGAATCAGAAAGACCAGCATATTTTCCAACCATCGCAATCCTGACCTGCAATGAAAATTTAACAATGTTAAAAGCAAAAACCTGACGAGATATCGATTTTGAACATCTACATTATTGCTCAAATAATAAAATCAGAACTTCGATGAGAATGTAAAAACCAGAAACCCACGGGATCATGCAGTGTATCACAGAGTTTGGCCCTGGCTGTCCATTCCTCCAACATGGGGTACCGAGCAACACTGCAAACACTTATTTAACATTAGCTTTATTATGTCTCAAACAAAATGCCAAACTGATAAACTATACAACCAGCTGAAGTAGAAATAAATTAGTCCAGATTTATTAGACAGACCCTTGAAGATTCAGTTCTTTTAATATGGCTTTGTATGCCTTCTGCTCCTATAGAAATAAACATGACAAGAAAAAAAAATAAGCTCCTATAGAAATAGTACGAATCTAAATAAGTTAGCCTGGACATAAGCATGATTTGACGAAAATAAACATCCACCAGCTAAAGGCTTCTATGGGGTAAAGAAAAATACCCTTAGTAGCAAAGGAATGTGCCAGATATTTGTTACATCATAAAGAGAAATGATATTGGCAGACTGCAAAAAGGATATAAGATTAAATTAGCACTTGGTATAACATAATAAAATACATTTCCAAAAAGGATAGAGAAAAGTTAATCAATTATTTAGTTACCGGAATGTGGCAAAATCTCGACAGTTTTTCTTTTACATGTTCATCCAGTGCCTGTTGAAATAATTCAAGCAATAAGTCAAGCAAAAACATCATAAGCGACAACACAAATTAAATTAATCAGGAAGCAAGCAAAGAAAGAACTGAGTGGGAAAGGGAGAGGAGAGACCGATGAACTGCGGCAGGCAAGAATATTGGTGTCAACCCAAGTCCTCTTAGGCCCCGGACACTATGCTGTGTTGGTTTAGTTTTCTACAGAAAAAATATTAATTTAAACCCACATATCATGCTGGCAGACTGAAAAGATTGATGAATAGATAAAATACAACTACAGATACACACCTGTTCTCCAACAACGTTTAAAACTGGTACAAGACTCACATGAACCAGGCAGAAATTTCCAGCACCTGAAGCATGAAACATTTACATGATAAAGCATGGAAGATATGAGTAAGACAGTTGAGAGAAAAGAAAGCAACCGAACTTAAAACAGGCTAATGCAGATATTCCTCACCTACACGGTTGGAGAATTGTCCCAATGCTTCAATGAATGGCATTGATTCAATATCCCCTGCATCAAGAATGCCATTGTTATGCCCTGAAAGGATCCATGATCCTGCACCACATACTTCGAAGACTATGGGAAGTGCTATGAAGTTTTGTTTCAAAAAACATGCAAAAGAGCTACAGTTTATTTCTACCAGATAAATAAGCAACTCAGAAATGATCATCACCTATAGTTCCTCCCAATTCTATAACACAAACATCAGCAGGTCCTTCTTTGCCATCTACAGGTATCTTTGCAACTCGTTCAATCCACTCCTGTATGGCATCTGTAATGTGTGGTACGACCTTTAAAAGAAAATAACGAAAGTAATTTAGGGTCAAAGAAGACTTTCCATGTGCGATCCATCTGAAAGACCAACACAACTGATATTAAATTGTATTGGCAATGGTCACAGACCTGGACTGTTTCACCCAGATAACCTCCCTTTCTCTCCTTGTCAATGACAAACTATAATCAACCATGAAACCGAAAGGAACATACATGAGGATGCGCTTACTAAATGATTTTTTTAGTGTTGTGTGATGAATCATAAGTAAATTTTGAATGATTCAAATTACATGTAAAGACTACTACAGTACCTGATAAATCTTTCCGGTCGTAATATTGTTATCACGGGTTAATTTAATATCAAGAAATCTTTCGTAGTTCCCAAGATCCAGGTCCACCTTCAACCCACACAAAAAAAAAAAAAGAAAAGGTTATGTGCATGTCTAAACTTCATGAAGAAAGGAACTTAGAAAGATTCTAGGATTTTCTCATATATGGCCAGAGGACCTGTAACATCAGAATACTGTTTGGATGGACAGTAAGAAAGGTAAACAGAATTACTTAAGTAAAAAAGATGGTTTTATGTACTAAGATAAGAACTCAGATTACAACTCATAAAAGATAAGTAAAGCACAAGGGTTTAAAAACAGTGAGTCAAACAGCCAGTCAAACATTGTAAAGTAAAACCAAAAGACAGTAACGGAAAATAATAATCTGATATGTATTACCGAAAAACTTACAGAAACCACTTACATAAGAAAATTGAAAAATCAAAACACACACGTATAATAAATAAAAAGAACAATAACACAGATAGAAGCACAAATAAAGATTCACGGTGTTTTCTTACCTCGCCACCATCATCTAAAACAAACACTTCCCCATGCTCAAATGGCGACATAGTTCCTGCATCGGTGTTCAAATATGGATCTGCACATGTGCATTGTGCCTAATAAGAATCCCATTATGAGAGAAACCACAAAATAAAGAAAAAGAAATGATAGATAAAGCAAAAACTTTCATTCAAATCCTAACTTGGAAATTGACAAGACAGGGTTACAGAGTCAGTTTATTTCCAGGTGCTACCACATGGATAGATAATAATATACTGATCAAATGAATAATTAAGACAGAAACATCCAAGAATATGGCTTAAAGGAACAAAAATGAAAATGAATGTATCATGTTAAACAACTATTCAAAAAACAGTGTTTGTTCGTTTCAATCTAAGTCAAAACGAATAAATAGTATAACAATAATGGGCCTTGTCGCCTCGCAGTTTTAGTAAGCCAAGTATAAGAACCAAAATTAGCACATAGCATAGTCCTCCACCCTAAACAAAAGAAGAATTAAAAGACAATATATCCAGTAACCATCAGTTCATTATGCTTCCCATGGCTCTTGACAAAATTTACTTTCACTGGTAATAGGGAACAGCATCTTTGACATCTTTAAATCTTATATCTAGTCTAAAATATATTGAACAGAACAATTTTGTTTTAAAAAAGTCACAGCTAGGAAAGTTAACAGTCAAAATAGGAGGGAAAGAAAGTAGTTCCTACTAATCCCCGCTGAGGAGAATGCCGAAAAGTGACAGAAGTTTAAATTTTAAGAAGGAAATCGGTCACAGCATCTGTGCTTTTTTTAAAAAAAAACTAAGCCTTTTGAGCGTAGTTGTAAAACACAAGGCAAAGCAAGCACAGAAACATAATCCACTATTCCATTTAACTTTTTATACTATATGACTAATTTCATTTCATTAAAAAGAAAATTATTCTTCAATCTTGTATCAATAAAGATAAATGGTGCAAATTCTTGAACAAGGCAACAACTTTGTTCTAAAAGGTGTAAATTTTGTTCTAAAAGGTGCACTCTATGATCCAACAATGCAAAGTCTTGTGAAAAAGTTTATCTACGGATAAATATGAGAGAGATCACTGTCTCAGTGATCCAAACACAAAAACAATTGCCAAGAGATCCAAAAATTTGTTATGCTCTGTTAATGCCATAGAAAAAAGACCCTGCATGTTCATTTCAATAGTCCAAACCTAGAAAGAAATGGTACAAGAGAAGAACCCAACTAAGCACAAAGCATAATCCACCACCCTAAATGGAGAATAAATATGAAACCCATGTCCTTCATGTCTTTACTTCTTTTGCTTTTTACTTGATCTAAAGCAACTTTAACTGATGAAAAGGAACTGAAAATATTTCAATTCCCAATCAAACATGAAATTTAGGGTACATTTCCGACATAAAACTCAAGGTCAATAGAACAGAACACAGGGGGAAAATAAAAGTAAAAAACCAAAGATCATCAAATAACAGTAGCCTAATCTTTGAAACTATGAAATGCCCGTCATCCAACAGGGATACAAAACTCTTTAATCTTCTTTCAAAATCACAAAATTTCTAAACATTGCTCCCAAAACAAGAACCATACCAAACACCCATGACAGTCCTCCATCTAAATGGCAGATAAAATTACAAATCCATCACCTTTCAGCCTTTCACTTCCTGACTGTTACCTTGCTTTTGGTTGAGCTAGCTTAACCACTTTCATTCAGTAAAAGTTCACAACAGTAAATCCTAATCCCCCATCAAAAGATGAAAAGGGTATCCAAAGAATCTATAAAAAGAACATGACAAGATAAAAGCAAGGGCCAAAACCCCAAAAAAAAAAATTATAAGCAAATAGTAAAAGACAAAAAGATGGATAAAAATAAAAACTATCCATTACTCCAAATGACATGAACAGTGCCAAAAAAAATCCAAAATTCATAATACCCACTTCACAAGAAACACCCAAAACCCAAAGAACCTCACGAATGGGGAAAAAAAACAAATGGGTTCATCACAAATAGATCTTTATAAAAGAAATGACTCAAATACCAATCTTAATGGAAGTAACTCGAAACCCGCAAGCTTTGAGAATCACTCCTATGCTGCTCGCCGTCACCCCTTTGCCCAGTCCGCTAACCACACCCCCAGTTACTAATACGTACTTCATCTCTCTCCAAGGTATTGAGATTGCACCAACAATACAAAAGTCAAAGATTAATGGGAAGAGTACACTCTTAGTTTCAATGAGAGAGGAGGAGGCGAATGGAACGAAGAGAATAGGCGGAGCTTGACGGGATTAAATACCCTCGCCCTACCCCTCGCCCTTTTGTCTCCTCTCTAGAATCTAAAAGTCTCACCTTTATTATTATTTTCTTTTTCTTTTATCTTACTCTATGTAAGATGTAAAAGAGATTTTTTTTATGCTTTTTTTTTTTTGGTATAAAATAAAAATAAAAATACATAGAAAAAATAGGGTGTTCCCCTTTTCCACATTAGGGTTTCCCATGACATGGATATAGTTCGGTGGGTTGGTAAGTTATTAGTTAGTAACTTATTATTATTAGTGGCTAATCACTTTCTTTGTTTACATAAGCAAAATGGATAGTATTATCATCCTTCTCTTTTCTCCAAGAGCTATATCCTAATTGGTAGGGGTGGCAATTCGGGTCGGGCTAAATGGGTCGGGTCATCCCGAGCTGACCCGTAATCGGGTTCGGATCAATCTGACCCGATTATACATACGGGTCAAAAGTGTAAACCCCGACTCGCCCCATACTTTGTCGGGTGATCCCAACTCGACCCATTTGACTCGATTTCAAAACTTAAATAAAATTTATCTACATAATATTTTTCAAATTCTTGAGTAGTATAGTTGATCATCACAGAGTGGCGAAAGAGGGGGAGAAGGCGGGAGCGGTAGCGTAGGGGGGCCAAGGAGACGTAGGGGCAGTGAGAGAGGCGAGAGGGGAGGGGGTAGTGGCCCCCAGCGGTGGCAGAGGAAATGATGAGGGAGGCAACAGGGGAGGCCGAGGGACAGAGAGAGGCCAGGAGGGAGGCCGAGGAGGAGAAAGAATAATCGAGTCTGGCCAATGGACAAGATTTTGATCGTATCTGTATAAGCCAAATCCGAACTCGGTAACTTCGGGTATGGATTTGGCCTGCTTTCCATTAGCTCTTTCCAAGGTGAAAGGGGTAGGCTTGGGGTGAGGTGCTTGAGGTGGCTTTGGTGGCCATTTCCAATGAGACAAGTAAGGTCATCTTTAGTTGGCTTTTTCTTTGGCTCGAGCTGCCTATTGCAACAGTCATAACTAACTTACGCTGCTCTGATGAGAATTTTCTTGTGATTGGCCAGGAGTAAACTGGACGAAATTACTATCCGAAAAGATTTTCAATTGAGCAATTGATACATGTAGAAATCAAAGAGGACACAAATATAAATATATGTCTATATGGAACTTGTTACCGTTACAATTACATGTGAGACACGGTTCTTGACAAACAAACTGAACAGATTAATAGAACTTATACAGTTGATACCAAAATTTTGAAATAACTAGCATTATTATTATTCTTTTTGCATTGTTATTTCTAGTGGCATCTAATGCATATTTCAAATGTTCTTGAGCACATGATGTGTGGAAAATTGTCCCCCAATGCAAACATAATAATGAGAAATGTTAGCAAAAGCCCCAACTTTTTTTGTTTGCAAGGAGGCCTACCATGTGCCCTAGAATGGACCTGGCACTGAGTTTTCAGCTTTACAAGAACAGTAACTAGAGCTTGTAGATTTCTCTAGTAGTAATGAGGGGTGGTGGGTGTGTGTGTGTGTGTGTGTGTGTGTGTGAGAGAGAGAGAGAGAGAGTAGTTGTTAGTGTTTTTTTCATGGGACTAGTGCAAAGAGATAACAAGAGCTTTATGAGGTAATTGGATGGGTGGTTATACATCATGTTCTTTTTTAATTTTGATAGGGCTTTAGAAGCACTAACACTACATCTCTCCATATAACGTGGAAAGCATACTTGGATGCATGCTATGGTGCTGCCAATATCATTTTGATCTTTGACAAAGTTCATTTTAGGCTACTAAACACATGCTCCTACTAATTTTGTAGTTATTTATGTTGTTCTTAAGCTATATTATCTTATATTTAGATGTTTTTTACAAAAATTTGAAACATAAACTAAATATATTGTAATATAATCAAAATAAATGAATAAATAAACAACAGAAAATGACGTTGGCCTATGAAGGAAACAATCGTACTAGTCACTGTCCTAAAAGATAAAAACTGATCCTATTGCTCGAGTGTTGATATTATCACGTCAACTAGCGGTAAAAGATATCTTAGAATGTACCAATACGCGGTGTGAGTATGAGCACGTATCTCCTGCTCAGATGAATGGTTCTAGGGTGAAAAAAGTTTTAATTTAAAACCAAGAATAAAGCTCTTCGCGTGGAAAAGTTCAAGAGGTGAGAAAGAGAGAATTGTTGTTGTGTGTCAGCTTTAGAACCGACGGTCTATTTATAGGGTTGAATAGCAACCCAAGTCCAACAGCTATATTTCAGATTTGTAGGTAACTGGCGAATTAATGCGCACGTTCCCAGATCTTGAGATTTGCAGCGGTCAACAATAAATGGTAAATTGAATCAGTCAAAATTAAAAAGAAAAAGAAACAAAAATAAAAAGAAGCTCACGCCACGGCACCGCCACTCGGCACAAACGGCGCTGAGGCGGACGGCGCGGCGGGCATGCGCGCACACATATGGTGTACCCGTCCTGTAGCATATAAATCATAACAATTAGGATGAGAAAGGGTTGATATTTAAACACCTTTTCTTCTTATATTCCATATCACATGAGACTAAATAATTAGGCTAAAGTGAAAACTCATATTTGGTTTGTTACAAGTGGGAGGAAAAGGTGCATGTGAAAAATGGGGATGAAAAATGTAAAATAGTAAGTGAGAAATTAAGATTTGTGCAACTAAGTTTTACGATGTTTGGTTGTAATGTGAAAATATAATTGAAAAGGTATGTTACGTTTGTACAGTCACTTTCATGCGTAAAAATCATTACTTTTATCATTCGTTATTAAATTTCTCCCTTTTCCTTTTGTGGGTTTGCGTGTGTTATTTCTGTTTTCTCTTCTTTTCTTTTTTTGCTTTTTTCTTTTTCTTTTTCCTCTCATAGGGGCTGGGAAAGAGGGATTGAGAAGCTGGTAGACATTTTTTTTTGAAGTTTCTGTGTCACCTTCATTTCTTTTAAGATTCAGGTGACCAGCTGAGCGTAGCTTAAGTAGCTTGACTCTTTTTTCTCGTAAAAGTAGTTGTGATTTCGAATTTTTCTGCGAACAAGATAATTTTTCGAATCAAATTGATACAATGTTGTAACAGAGCTTGACAGGCAACGAGTCAAAAGTGTTAAATCTAATTTTATTCTATACAAGATCTCATATATGCATAGTCTTTTTATCATGATCAAGGGAAGGAGAGTTTTAGACATACCTAATTCCATCACAAAAGGGACGCCGAAAGTTGCACGATCTCGAGAATGCCGGAGTTGAGGGAGAGGATACTTCTCTTCAGCTACCAAGTTCTCTTCTTTATCCTTAGAGGAAATGAGAGGCCTCCATGAGAGAGTAGGTCATCGTAGTGGAGAGGGAATCCTACCCATGATATATATAGCATCAAGAAGTCCTAAATCAACTCATCATAGTTTTAGGCCCTTAATTGATAACGCGAGTTCCACACGTGTAGATGAGTCCCACATTTTAATTTAAATACACTCATGGCTAAGTGTAACTGAAAACGTGTCTAGACCCAAACCATTTAGCCTGATCAATTCTTATTTGAGTCAAACAACATAGGTTAAAGTGAGGTGCAAATATCCAATTGACTTATTAGACCCAAATTAAATTAGACCTTAAAACATAATAAGTCTAACAATCTCTCACTTAGGCCAAGCAAGTCATACTGAATAGATATTATACATAACTTTTGTTGGTTATTCTGCTTAACAAGAATCAATCTGACAACTAATCAAGATCACTGAGATATCAACAATCTAATTGGCCAGGTCGGCAAATATCAGGTGGGAGGTTTTCCGTTCAATAGAACGTTCCTTAATTTAAGAACCATCTTTCAATTTCCTTCCTTGGTTAAAGCACCAATTAGACTGAATCTAAGTCAGTCTCAACTGAATCTAAGTCAGTCTCGATATACTGTAAAGTATATCCCCTGTATAAAGGACTTAATCCACTTATACAGTATTTAGAGTGAGGTACGCTTAGAGCGAATCTCCTTAAGACAATTACGTCCCCCGCACCGGTGCTAACGGATAATGGACGCTAGTCTCCCAAGATACAACACTCTTTCACGGTATTTGGATAGCACTACCAAATCACCGTACGGTCGAACCTTAGTCAACCAGTACCTTCACAGGATCTTTGAAGCAGCGGTACAAGAACAAATTTCAAACGAATATTTGCCTTTACTCTTCTGGAGGAGCACCCACTGTTGAGGATGAAGGAAGGTTGAAGAATATCTTTCTTCAGAAGTACCAGATTCAGACAACAATTCTTATAAAAGAATATGTTGAATTTTCTGATTCCTCTTTCAGAACAATTTTTTCAGAATCTCCGTTGGAAGTTGCTTCGGAAACCGAGTTACTGATTTCCCACTTCCCGTTTGGAAGTCACTTCAGAACTCCTTTTGAAGTCACTTCACTTCAGAACTCTACTTTGCAATTCAGAATGCAAAACTTAATTTGCAATTCAGAATTCAGAGAGAGAAGAGAAGATTGGTGTTGTGTTGGTGTGTTTCAATAGAGAGTTTGGAATGCTTTATATAGCATTCCAAGAGGGGCCAACAGGTCTGAACCAAAAAGGTTGTTGGCAATCCAACAGGTGCGCAACCGTTGGCAATCAACAGGTTTGCAACAGGAGCGGGTCCTTGGGACCTGATTCAAAAAGAACCAGGCCAGGTAGGGAACTCAGACTCAGACTCAAGCCCAAGCCCAAGCCCGAGCCCGAGCCCGACTCGGCCCGGCGCCGGCCGGCCGCCGCCGCCGCCAGCGGCGGCGCGCACGTACGTATGTACGTGCATAGTTCCCTCCTTTTCGCGCGCGAAAACTCCAAGTACCCAAAGGGCACACCCTTTGTTCTCATTTTTCTCTATTTATACCCCATAGGCTTCCATCACACGGCCAATGTGGGACTAAATGCTTGTAGCTAAATTTAGTCCCTTTGGCTTTAAATTAGGCAATCTTTGGACTTGAATATCTCATTCATTCGAAGTCGGAATTGAACATGTGAATATACCACGTTCATCACAAATGGAAGGAGAACACACTCCAACCATCATCCGGTTGATTCGATCAACGGATCTCGCCATAATTCAACTCGAAGATTCACCTTTATATTCTTCAATTCCAACAATCCCCCACAATGAATGGAGATTCAAGGAAATGACACACAAAGAGACTGACTCTATTGTGAAAGGTACTTGAGAAAAAAACTGCATAAGGATAGGTGAACTAGGTCTTGAACCTTCCATAGCGAAAGCTTTATCGGACTTACTGGCTAATCAGTGAACTAGGTCTTGAACTGTTAGCCGTTAGTGTAAGCCAAGTCAACAAGTTTCACACAGTGACTTTCCAAATCAACTTTGGTTCTCTGTTGTGTCCGTTTTGGCCCTGGACATTCTTGGTTTCAGAGAGTATCTTTAGGGAATAACAGCCTCCATAGAGATTCCCAAAGAGCCGACCCAACTCTATACTCACATAGGTGATGGACCTATTAAGAGTAGTCTACTCTACTCCACTTGTTTAGTAACAAGATATAGGCATCATTAAAAGCATTTAAGCTTATCCTTAATCCACTTGTAGAAAAGCACTTATGTGCACCTTAGGAATGGATTGGAGTCAAGCTCCCAAGTGCTTACTTGCTGAGTCAATCATAACTAGTTTTTCCTCTTGAACTTAGTCCGTGGGATCTCCAGTCGCTAAGTGAGGTTTCCATTAAGCTGACTCGGTAAGGTTAGGCTTTTAAACCCATTCCCCTCGATGCGCAGTTTATACGCTCTCCACTTAAACCTTTAGTAAGCGGATCCGCTAAATTATCCTTTGACGATACAAAGTCAATAGAGATAATTCCATTTGAGAGCAACTGCTTCACGGTATTATGTCTACGACGAATATGTCTAGACTTACCGTTGTATAAAACATTTTGTGCCCTAGATATAGCTGCTTGATTATCGCAGTGTATACATATAGCGGGCACTGGCTTTTGCCATAATGGTATATCTTCTAAGAATTGTCGAAGCCATTCTGCTTCTTCTCCAGCCTTATCTAAGGCTATGAATTCCGATTCCATAGTGGAACGGGCAATACATGTTTGCTAAGAAGATTTCATGATACCGCTGCTCCTGCTAGAGTAAATATGTATCCGCTAGTTGATTTTGATTCCTCAGAATCTGCAATCCAATTAGCATCACTGTATCCTTCCAGTACAGGTGGATACTGTCCATATCTCAAGGCATATTCCTTGGTATGTGATACAAACCCAATACTCATAGTAGAGCGGTCCAATGTAGATCACTAGGATTACTAGTGTATCTACTTAACTTGCTTACAGCGTAAGCAATATCGGGTCTAGTGCAATTCATCAAATACATTAGACTTCCGATAATCTGAGAATACTCCAACTGGCGTATTCCAGTTCCTGTATTCTTATGAAGATGGACATGTGGGAGAAAAGGATTTGTATTCTCTTTTATCCCATGATCCTTGAATCTTTCTATCATCTTTTCCACGTAGTGAGATTGAGATAGACTGATTCCATCTGGCGTTCTAGTAATTTTAATTCCTAAAATTACATCAGCAACCCCCAGATCCTTCATATCAAAACTGTGGATAACATTCTTTTAGTGGACTTAATAATCTCAATATTAGTCCCAAGTATCAACATGTCGTCTACATAAAGACAAACAATGATACATGCATCTCCAACTGTTTTCGTGTAAACACACTTATCGCATTCATTGATAGTGAATCCATCTTTGATCATGACACTATCAAATTTCTCATGCCATTGTTTTGGAGCCTGCTTTAAACCGTATAAGGATTTTACCAATTTACACACCTTGTGTTCTTGGCCCTTGACTTTAAATCCTTCTGGTTGCTCCATATATATCTCTTCATTTAATTCACCATTTAAGAATGCAGTCTTGACATCCATTTGATGGATATCTAAGTTGTGCAATACTGCAATCGCAATCAACATCCGTATGGACGTTATTCTTGTTACTGGTGAATAAGTATCGAAGTAGTCAAGTCCTTCTTTTTGTCGATAACCCTTGGCTACTAATCTAGCCTTGTACTTATCGATAGATCCATCGGGTTTAATTTTCGTTTGAAAATCCACTTACACCCAATTGGTTTACTTCCAAGAGGCAAGTTTACCAATTCCCAAGTATGATTACTTAGTATGGATTCTATTTCGCTATTTATAGCTTCTTTTCACATTTGTGCTTCTGGGGTTGACATCGCCTCTTTAAATGTTTGAGGCTCGCTCTCAATAGCATATGCTATGAAATCTGGACCAAAAGATTTTGAGATTCTAGATCTCTGACTTCTTCTTGGTTCAGTTTCTGCATTAACAATTGGTTCCTCGGGGCTTTCGTCCCTGAACGTCATCTCGTGTGTTCTTTTCCCAGAAGTCTTATCTGCTTCCCGTTTGTACGGAAAGATGTCTTCAAAGAACACAGTATCTCGAGATTCGATAATCATGTTTACATGAATATCTGGTATTTCTGATTTATGAACCAGAAATCTGTAGGCACTACTATTCAAGGCATAGCCTATGAATACGCAGTCCATAGTTTTTGCTCCCAACTTAGTCTTTTTAGGTAATGGTGCCAGCACCTTTGCAAGGCACCCCCACATTTTGAGGTAATGGTAGGAAGGTGTCCTTCCATGCCATGACTCGAATGGTATAAGACCAAGTTTCTTGTGGGGTACTCTATTTAGAATATGATTTGCAGTTAATAGAGCTTCCCCCCACAAGTTCTGCGGAGCTCCAGAACTTACGAGTATGGAATTAACCATCTCCTTCAAAGTTCTGTTCTTCCGTTCAGCAATTCCATTTTGCTGAGGAGTATATGGTGCTGTTGTTTGATATATTATACCAAAACTAGCACATAACTCACTAAAATCATTTGATTCATATTCTCCGCCTCTATCGGATTTTAGAATCTTGATTTTCTTGTTGAGTTGATTCTCAACTTCGGCTTTATATGTTGTAAACATATTTATTGCCTCATCCTTACTGTTTAAAAGATACACATAACAGTATCTTGTACAGTCATCAATAAAAGTAATAAAATACTTTTTACCGCCTTTAGTTGGCATAAACTTCAAGTCACATAGATCGCTATGAATTAACCCTAAAGGTTCTGTATTTCGATCTATTGAGTGAAATGAATTTTAGCCAACTTGGCCTCAACACAAACCTCACACTTGCAAATTTCTTCCAAGTTGAGTTTAGGAATATATCCCAGATTAGACAAGTTCTTTAAAGACTTGTAATTTACATGCCCTAATCTAGCATGCCACAAATTAGGAGATTCAAGCAAATAAACAGAAGAATTTCTTTTATTGATTAGCTTTGGGTACAAATACACAGACTTTTTATCAACCACTGCAACATTGGCTTTAAAAAGTCCATCAACAAGATAGCCCTTTCCCACATACATCCCTCCCTTAGTAAGTACAAATTTGTCGGATTCAAATACAATTCTAAATCCTTTCTTACTAAGTATTGATCCGGAGATCAGATTCTTGCGGATGTCTGGAACATGAAGGACATCGTTAAGAGTAAGCTCTTTCCCCGATGTCCACTTCAGGATGACCTTGCCCTTTCCTTCAACCTTTGAGGAAGCTGAATTACCCTATGAACAATTGCTCATCTTGTTCTAGCCTTTGATATTCTGAGAATAACAATTTCTCCGAGCAGATGTGTCGGGTAGCTCCAGTGTCTACCCACCAATCCTTATTGTTGGTTGTCAGATTTACTTCTAACACCACAGCTGAAAGGCTTGGAGACTCATGGTCGGTCAAGTTTGCCTGTGGGTGGCTTTTCTTGTTCTTTTTGAGAAGGCTGCGACATTCATTCGCCTTATGCCCTTCTTTGTTGCAGATGTAGCAGGTTCCCTTGAAGCGCATGTTCTTGCCTTCTTGGACCTTGCCCTTGTACCCCTGGGAAGTCTTCTTCCGCTTTAAGCCTTTGGAAGTAGACGCTTTCCCCTTTGAGTCCTCGATCACATTGGCTTTTGCTTCGTAGGAGTTCTTATTGCTCCTTTTCTTGGACTTTCTGTTGTCCTCCTCGATTCGAAGCCTCACAATGAGATCTTTCAACTTCAACTCCTTTCGCTTGTGCTTAAGGTAGTTCTTGAAATCTCTCCACGCAGGTGGGAGTTTCTCCACGATAGTAGCAACCTGAAAAGTTTCAGGTAGGATCATACCTTCGGCTTCTATCTCGTGCAAGATAAGTTGGAACTCTTGCACCTGACTGATTACAGTCTTGCTGTCCACCATTTTGTACTCCAGAATCGTCCAACGACGAACTTCTTGGTACCAGCATCCTCAGTCTTGTACTTCTTGTCAAGACTGATCCATAACTTCTTTGCCGTTGTGATAGGACTGTAGACATTGTAAAGAGAGTCATCCAGTCCATTTAAAATATAATTTCGGCAAAGGAAGTCATATTGAGTCCATGCATTAGTTGCAGGCTCTGGTGGATTTTCCTCCAGGAATCTGGCCAGATGAAGAGTGGTCAAGTAGAAGAGCATCTTCTGTTGCCACCTCTTGAATTCTGTGCCATCAAATTTTCCTGGCTTCTCCGGCTTCGGGTTAGGAAGTGGAGTAGGCATCAATGCTTGTAGCATGTTTGGTGCCTTGCTAGAGCTATCTTGATTTGTCTCAGACATCTTCTGCAAGTTCAAGCAGAACAGAAGTAAGAAACCGTAATTGTCTTAAGATTGTTGGTTATTCTGCTTAACAAGAATCAATCTGACAACTAATCAAGATCACTGAGATATCAACAATCTAATTGGCCAGGTCGGCAAATATCAGGTGGGAGGTTTTCCGTTCAATAGAACGTTCCTTAATTTAAGAACCACCTTTCAATTTCCTTCCTTGGTTAAAGCACCAATTAGACTGAATCTAAGTCAGTCTCAACTGAATCTAAGTCAGTCTCGATATACTATAAAGTATATCCCCTGTATAAAGGACTTAATCCACTTATACAGTATTTAGAGTGAGGTACGCTTAGAGCGAATCTCCTTAAGACAATTACGTCCCCCGCACCGGTGCTAACGGGATAATGGACGCTGGTCTCCCAAGATACAACACTCTTTCACGGTATTTGGATAGCACTACCAATCACCGTACGGTCGAACCTTAGTCAACCAGTACCTTCACAGGATCTTTGAAGCAGCGGTACAAGGACAAATTTCAAACGAATATTTGCCTTTACTCTTCTGGAGGAGCACCCACTGTTGAGGACGAAGGAAGGTTGAAGAATATCTTTCTTCAGAAGTACCAGATTCAGATAACAATTCTTATAAAAGAATATGTTGAATTTCTGATTCCTCTTTCAGAACAATTTTTTTCAGAATCTCCGTTGGAAGTTGCTTCGGAAACCGAGTTACTGATTTCCCACTTCCCGTTTGGAAGTCACTTCAGAACTCCCTTTTGGAAGTCACTTCACTTCAGAACTCTACTTTACAATTCAGAATGCAAAACTTAATTTGCAATTCAGAATTCAGAGAGAGAAGAGAAGATTGGTGTTGTTGTTGGTGTGTTTCAATAGAGAGTTTGGAATGCTTTATATAGCATTCCAAGAGGGGCCAACAGGTCTGAACCCAAAAGGTTGCACCCTTTCGTCCCAGTAGACGTGTCTGTTGGCAGCCCAACAGTCGCAACTGTTGACGCGGAGCGGTCTGTTTCGCAACCTTTGGTTGTCCAACAGGTGCGCAACCGTTGGCAATCCAACAGGTTTGCAACAGGAGCAGGTCCTTGGGACCTGATTCAAAAAGAACCAGGCCAGGTAGGGAACTCAGACTCGAGCCCGAGCCCGAGCCCGACCCGGCCGGCTCCGGCTCCGGCCGGCCGGCCGCCGCCAGCGGCGGCGCGCGTGCGCGCACGTACGTATGTACGTGCATAGTTCCCTCCTTTTCGTGCGCGGAAAACTCCAAGTACCCAAAGGGCACACCCTTTGTTCTCATTTTTCTCTATTTATATCCCATAGGCTTCCATCACACGGCCAATGTGGGACTAAATGCTTGTAGCTAACTTTAGTCCCTTTTGGCTTTGAATTAGGCAATCTTTGGACTTGAATATCTCATTCATTCGAAGTCGGAATTGAACATGTGAATATACCACGTTCATCACAAATGAAAGGAGAACACACTCCAACCATCATCCGGATGATTCGATCAACGGATCTCACCATAATTCAACTCGAAGATTCACCTTTATATTCTTCAATTCCAACAACTTTATGATGTCAAAACTTGATCGCTAAAAACCACGTTTCAAAACAATCTGATCCATTAAGTGTCCTGCCACCGAACATGGCGGTCGTTACCTTGTATATAATCGAGATAGGACCTTCTACATCACAAGTTTCAGAACTTTTAACGACATAGATCAAATATAGACGTTTGACATGGAAATGTCCTCTAATCAAATAAGGTTCAATTTCAACTGGTTTCCACTTTATGACTCCAACGAGTCCAAGTTTATGACTCCAATGAGTCTTACTGCTAACAAACACATATGCGCAAATTAAATTCAAAAGAAATTTAAAGAAAGCATTATCACTTTATTATTAGAATCAATACATATACATAAAGTGCACTTAAAAATAATGTCTGTTACATGAAATTATCTACTCACACTAAATCAGGATATCATCATGACTAGCCATCCCCGTATGAGCAATATGCTCTAAGAAGATTTTAGGTGGAAGTCCTTTAATGAATGAATTTGTAATGTTAAGAATAGTACTAACACTATCAACAGACACAATATGATTCCGAACTTTATCAATGATGATAAGAAACTTGATGTCGATGTGTTTGACTTTGCTGAACTCTTGTCACTATTGTAGTAGAGCTCTATAGCTCTTATTGTCGCAGTGTATCCGTAATGGCTTCTCGACTAAATCCACAATCTTTCTACTATTAGAAAAATGTAATCTGAAGTGGACTTTCTACTGTCGATACATCCAGCATAATCATATGTGTATCCGATCAATTGCAACTGATCAGATTTTATATAGTCTTCTGTAGATACCGTATTACCTTCTTGACCATCTTCCAATGATCAATCTCAGAATTGATCAAGAATCTTCCAAGTTTCTCAATGGTATATGCTATGTCTGAACGGGTACAAACTTAAGCATACATCAGACTTCAAACTACAGATGCATATGAAATGTCTTTCATTTGCTCTTTCTTTAGGCCATTCTTGGGATATTGGAGTAGACTCAACTTATCTCCCCTATAGCAAATTTTCATACCACATCTATCTAGAACCTTATCGATATGGGCCTTTTGTGATAAACCTAATATTTCACATGTCCAGTCACATTGAATCTGGATGTCTATCATAAAAGAAGGTTCTCCAAGATCTTTCATCTCAAAGTTCTTCGAGAGAAAACTCTATAAGTACACCTAGAGGGGGTAAATAGGTGTACTAGCTAATCTAGGATAAATGATGAGGAATTAAAACTTAATTGCAAACACACTATGTGTAACCAACAGTGAGCCCGAATTCCCTATGAAGGGCTCTGAAACTATTTCTCTAGATTTTTCTAAACTAAGAGTTGAGGTGCTTTAAAAGCTCTCTTGGTTGAAAACAAGTTTGGACACACAAACAATACCAAGCATATATATGATATAAACAATGTAAAGCAGTGCAAGATATAAGAAAGTGAGTAGAGAGAAAAGATCTAAACGCAAACAAGAGGATATGTTTCGAGGTTTGAGCCACTGCTCTACGTCTCCGCCTTCACACAGAAGGATTTTCACTATGTCCACACAGGACCTTCCACAAAGGGACCTCCACTGAGGAATTACAACTCAACACCAAGAGTACACAACTCCTCCTCTCAAACACAAACACCTCTACGCAAAAGGGAAGGCACAAAGCCTAACATAAAGCAGAGAAAAAAATAAACTTGGTGATCACAAAGATAACAAATACTCTCTTGGTGATTGTAGGCTGTCTAAAGATCACTAAAAGACAAGGCACCAAAAAGCAGAGTTCCAAGCTCCAGACGCAGGGCTAATCATCGCCATCAAAGCAGCGCCAAGACGCGTGGATCGACACCGCGTCTCAGCCAGCACTGCAGCACCAAGGCGCGTGGATCAAAACCCGCGTCTCCGCCAGCACTGCCGCACCAAGGCGCGTGGGTCGACACCCGCGTCTCAGCCAGCACTGCAGCACCAAGGCGCGTGGATCAAAACCCGCGTCTCAGCCAGCACTGCAGCACCAAGGCGCGTGGGTTGACACCCGCGTCTCAGTTGTAACTGCCCTGGTTATGGGGTCAATCACGGCCCACATAACGGGAAAAATTAACCCCCATTATGGAGTGTTTTTAGGGGGCACGTTCACCCCTGAAACCTCTATAAATAGCCTCGTTGTTATGCAGAAAGGGTCAGATTTTTGGGGAGAGACCAGAGAAACTTGACTTGAGAGCTTCTACAGTCGGAGAGAGAAAGTCCAACTCTTTAACTAACTTGCTGCGTACAAGTTAATCTTTGCCTACAATCTCTTTGAGATTTTGATCGACAGAGCTGTGTTACTCCTTCCGCCAATCGAAGAGAAGATCCCCAAGAACTTCTGACGTTCACCCGGTCAACGGAAAACAAGATTCACTTTCCATCGCCACTTGAAAAACCCAGCACTAAACAACGGGGAGATTCAAGACTCAACATCTTCCCTCCCTTGTAGTCGGAGCATTAGTCCGTTGTAATCTTTCAATTGATTCAAGGAAACTTTACACCGAATTTTTCTCCGTACCAAACAAGAGATGGCGACTCCGCTGGGGACCACTTTCGTTACTGACGAACAAGTTGTGGCGCAAGGTGACGTCCTCTACAAGGGGAAAATAGTCGAATCACTGGTCGTAGAATTTGATCAGGCAAAGTATGAAGAGTTTCTCTCTTCCGGCTCCAAGAGCCCAAAGGCCCGCGCCTACCGCAGAGTGTCTACGGGGACTTGCCCTGAAATCTGCTCTGATCCTCTCTCAGAGGCAGCTGCTGTGAGGGATGTTGTGGCCAATCACGCCATGCGTGACACCCGCGCCAACGTCTCTCAGGAGACCCGCGTGGTCAAGTTCTCTGGTGTTCAGCCAATCCATCCTCTTCCTCAGCATCAGGCCGTCGTCGGTTTCTCTCAACCCCCACGACGTAACTGGAACGCTGAGCGCCGACAGAGGAGGCGTGCGCATCGACTGCAAGTTGGAACAACTGATCGCCCAACTGAGGCAGGACACAAGGTTCAAACCGGCGTCTCTGCCGCACCACATCCGGCACGTGAAATCCGCGTTTGGCAGCCCAAACGTGAGGTTCATCAAGGTGGCTCCTCTGTAGCCCCACTCCCCAAACGCCAAGGCGAAATTCGCACGCCTTGTCGAGTACAAGAAGTACACGCTTCTAGGTGCGGGGCCCAGCAGCCTTGCATCTCTCAAGTGTCTCTGCCCCGACGCAATAATCAGCAACGCGATAGCCGCGTCTCCTCTCAGCAGAGACGCCAGGCGCGCGTCCTGAAACCACAACGCGAGAACCGCGTCTCAGAACCCCGCATCCTAGCGGTACAGAGCAAGGATGCCTCCTGCCCTCGGCATCACGAGGCTAATCTCTTTGATCCTCCTCCCACAGATCTGAGAGATTATTTGACAAAGAAGAGAAGTGCTAATCGAATCACTTCGTCATGTTACTGCGAACGGCTCATCACGATGCTCTCTGAGTGCCGTTGCAGTTCAGGTGCAAACCAGTAGTCTCTAGTTAGACAGCTGACCCTGATTCCCCGATCAGCTAAAAGAAGTCGTTCCCATAGGAGGAGGGTCTTCTCTGACACTGAATACCCCGAGCTCACTGCAAACATGTTGAGCAGGAGCAGGGGAAAATAACCTGCAATCAGTTCCGATGATGAGTCTGACACAGAACCGGAATGAGTGTACCGACACACTCGCACCCGAACGGGGCAATTCCCCCAATTGACTACAATGCTCTAGCCCGGGGCATTGAGGTGAATGACTCGCATTCCGCTATTGCAGAGTCACAGGCTTCGAACTCTTCTATGGAGAAAGAGGCCTTTATATACATGACCAGCACTCCTGAGGAGACTGCCAGGCGCTTGGAACAGCAAGCCCAGGTCTAGAAGGAACAATTCGAGATGATTCGTGCTCAGCAAGAATCTATCGACTCCCTTAAGCAGATGCTCGCACAGTTGCTTGAAGACAAGAGGAAGTCAACCAACAAAGCCTCCTCTAAGAAGTCTAAAGGCAAGCGAAAAGAAGGGGAAAGCTCATCTTCTGTACACGTAGAGGAGAAAGAGCAACTTACTTCTGGTTAGTCTAAATCCTCGTCGCAGGAAAAGGACGACCGAGACCAGGGAAAGGTTCATTCTAAAGAATGAATCAGTTGGAGCAACGTCTTGAGGCCCTTACCAACCGGAAAGGCCTCCAAGAAGCAGGAGTGGTCCGGCTATATCCGGCCGAGTGGGACCTGGTTCCATACCCGCCCAAGTTCAAGGCTCCAACCCTCCAAGTATTTGATGGGAAAGGTTCACCGAACCAACATATCTACTAATTTAAGTCTCAAACAGGGAATGTGGTAGATAACGATGCCATCCTGGCACGTTTGTTCATCGGCACCCTAAAAGGGCTTGCCTTTGAATGGTTCATGAAGCTCCCGGAAGGCTCCATTAAGAATTGGGGCGATTTGGAGAAGCACTTCCTAACGCGCTTCTTTGAAGATGACTCAGAGGTCAACATACCTACCCTTTTAACCACCAAGCAGCGAAAGGGAGAGTCCGTTAAGTCTTTCGTAGATAGATTTCGGAACGTAGCACTCCGATGTCCAAGCGGTATGACCCAGGTCACCCTGGTGGAAACATGCCGCCATAATCTACAAATCTCACTCCTCGCCCAGATAGGAGTTGCCGAAAGCCGCACCTGGAAGCAATTAATTCAACAAGGTGAACAGGCTGAAGAAATTGTTGCCCGAGTTAGGGCAGAGGAAAACAAACCCCGACCTGAGAGGTCAACCAGGCGTGCGCCAAACACATCCCTCTAAGCCAAACGGAAGGATAACTTGGCAACAGGGACCAAATCTCCCGTCAAACCTCAATCGGTCAAGGGAAGTGGCTCTTCAAGCCAACCACGTGCCAACAAGCAGTATTCCTTCAAGGATGAACATGTCGACTCGCTCTTCAAATTACTCAACAAAAGCAACCGACTGAAGCTTCTTGAAGCTAGGCGCCCTGAAGAAGTCGGTAAAACCGATATTCCCAACTACTGCTTGTACCACAGGATGCTGGGACACCCCACCAAGAGCTGTTACGTCTTCAAGGACATCCTTCAGGCTCTGATTGACGCGGAGGTATTAAAACTCCGTCCAGAGCAGAAGAAGGTGGCGGCCAATATGACGTCATTTCTCCAGTTTGGAAGGCAACCTCCAACACCTTATGGAGTGATCCCTGTCCCAAGAGGAGAACTGAGAATGGTCAACACAGACCCTCACCAACAGCAGGAGAAGGGCCTGATACCCGTTTTCACACCTCGGGGAGAAGTCATGTGGGTTCATCCCGACCTTGTGGACGGCCAGCAATGGACCACTGTAACCGGCAGGAAGTCCAAAGGCAAAGCAAAGGCTATATCCTGTAATGTGGTATGTGCCTCTTCTCGGGAAGCGGAGACTGATGTTCCCTCACTGACCGATTCAGAAGAGGAGACGATAGTTCTAGCCACAGGACCCAGTCAATTGGTGGCGGAAACCCATTCAGGGCAGTCATATTTGAAAAAGTATGACGAAATGGCGGTAACTCCTCCAAAACCCGCTATGGAATCAGCCAAGCCCTCCACAAAGCAGCCCGTGGAGAAACGAAAAGAGCTTCGGTTTTCCAAAGTTCTCCCGAAAGATGTCACGGAGGGCTCCACAGCACCTTACTGCTTTGATGTCCTGGCTCAGCTGGCCAATATCCCGGCCCGAATTACCCTTTATGAGCTCCTCAGGCTATCAAAGTCAACCAGAGAAGCTCTACAAGAGGCCCTCGCTAATGCTGAGGCTTTTATGACTCAGGTGCCAATCGGACCAAAGGAGGAAGATGTAGAGGATTGCCTCCATACCTCCTAAAATGTTCCCTGCATCACCTTCACAGCAGATGATATGCAAGTCAAAGGGAAACATGATCGACCCCTTTACTTCGCAGGGTATATTGGATCATCTGAGGTGAACCGCATTCAGGTAGATCCCGGGTCCGCGTTGAGCATTATGCCTCTCCGGGTCATGCAACATCTTGGGATTCCTACCCACCGTTTGAGCACTACCCAGACGACCATTTATGGGTTCAATGCCAATAGTACCTGTCCAATGGGAAGGTCAAGCTCAAATGCCAGATCGGGGACCTAAGGTCGGAGGTGACATGCTACGTGATAGATGCTGACACCTCCTACAACTTGCTGTTGGGACGACCGTGGATTCATCGCAATTCTATCGTTCCCTCTACCCTCCACCAAGTCATGAATACATCGACGGGACTGGAAAGGTGCGAACGTTGATTGCCGAAAGGCATCCGTTCAAGGGAGTCGAGAATTATTTCACAGATTCTCTCCTATATCAGGAATCTGTGGAAGAAAAAGAAGAGTGCATGTGGGAACTAGATCCACTTGTAACGGGCATTAATAAGCTCGATGTTGATAATACTACCGATGATGTAGGCGGATGGTAGATTAATGAAGAATTAGATTTGGCGTATTTTTCTGTATTCGCTTCTGATTCAGTGCCGTCAGACACTAGTACCGAAGTGGATGACGATCTCTAGTCGGCAATGGATGCTTTGACATCATTGCATGTACCAGTGAAGTCGTCCTTCGAAACGCACCAAGATGCCGATGATGCGCAAGAATCAATATTCATGGTTCCAGCGAGACGGAAAGGCCAAAGACCAATTCTTTTCGGATGAATTGAATCCGAACCGATGACCCGTGAAGAATCAGAAGGCGAAGAGGAATCCCCCCAGTTCGGTCATTATGAGCCAAAGACACTCGGAATGATGGAAAGCATGGGGTATGATCTGACGAATGGTCCAGGGTTAAATTTCGGCAAAGGAAGGAGAACACTACTCCGATCTTTTGTACTAAAAGGGAAAACCCCTGATTATTATCATCGGACTCGCTGGGGGTTGGGCTACGTGTCAACTCCGATCCCATCAGCTTCTGAGTCTGAAGAGTCATTATGCCATGATTACTCATCGGGCACGTCATCGTGGGAGTCAGATGTTAGTGTCGGCAACATCTTTAGAGAACTTTCAGTGAATATGGTTTCAACAAGCCACCTGGAAGACGGAGATGAAGAAATGATCCAATCTGATACAGATCCTTGGATCAAACACTTAAACAATCTTTGGGATACCCGCTTCGAACAGCGCGAGCCACCCACAGAAGATAAGGTTGTTCAGATCAATCTAGGAGATGAGGCTAATCCTAAGCCCATCTTTATAAGCGACGACCTGTCACCTTCGGAGAAAAGGGTCTAATATCTCTTGTGCAAGAATATATAGACGTCTTCGCCTGGAATTATGAAGACATGCCTGGACTAGATCCTCGAGTGGTTATGCACCGCCTCAATATTAATACGGACGTAAAGCCTGTCAACCAACAACAGCGATGGTTCCGTCCAGAAATAATGGAGGCAATTAAATCAGAAGTCAGAAAGCTTATAGACTCTGACTTCATTAGGGAAGAACAACATCCTGATTGGGTAGCCAACATCGTCCCCGTTGCTAAAAAGAACGGAAAGATCCGAATCTGTATTGATTTTCGTGATCTAAATGAGGCCTGTCCCAAGGATGAATTCCTACTGCCAATCACAGATGTCATGATTGACAACACATGGGATTCGAGCGAATGTCCTTTATGGATGGATTCTCAGGATATAATCAAATCAAAATGTATCCTGATGATGAAAAGCATACCTCTTTCAGGACACCACTGGGGGTATACTGCTACACCGTCATGTCCTTCGGACTGAAGAATGCAGGGGCAACATATCAAAGGGCCATGAATGCCATTTTTCACGAACACATGCGCAAAACGGTGGAATGCTATGTTGACGACATCGCGGTAAAAAGCCGCGCTAAAGGTGATCATTTAACTGATCTAAAGGTTGTCTTCGACATCATGCGGGCCCATCAATTGAAGATGAAGCCCACCAAGTCCTTCCTGGGGGTGGCCAGTAGAAAATTCCTAGAGTTTGTAGTGACCTCTACGGGGATTCATTTGGACCCGGAAAAGGTTCGCGCTATCCAGGAGATGCAACCTCCGAGAAACCTCAAGGAGCTCAGGGGATTGTAAGGACGATTGGCATACATCCGAAGGTTTATCTCAAATCTCTTCGGAAGATGCCACCCCTTTTCCAAATTAATGAAGAAAGGTGTTTCGTTCATTTGGGACAGCGCTTGTCAGCAAGCATTTGAGGAAATTAAACAGTACCTCACACAACCACTAGTCCTTGCAGCTCCAGTGTCCAGAAAACCTTTCCTGGTATACGTCCGAGCGATGGATCATTCCTTAGGAGCCTTACTAGCTCAGAACGATGATCAAGAACGAGAGCAAGCAATCTACTATTTGAGTAGAACGATGATCGGAGCCAAGCATCGGTACAACCCGATCGAGAAGGAATGTTTGGCATTGGTGTTTACTATTCAGAAAATGCGACACTATTTGGTAGGCCAAACTATAAACGTCATATCAAAAGTCAACCCCCTGAGGTTACTTATGACAAAGCCTTCATCGTTAAATGGCCGATTGGCAAAATGGGCCATATTGCTATCCCAATATGAAATGCACTTTTTACCACAAAAAGCTGTGAAGGGACAAGCGGTGGCAGATTTTCTAGCTGAGCATCCAGACCCGAGGGCAGCCAAACTTTACGAGGATCTTCCAGATGAGGTCGCTGAAGTCTGCCTGACCCAGACATCATTTGAAAGACAAGTATGGCAACTTTTCTTTGACGGTGCATTGAGAACAAGCCCAAAAGGACATATAGTGGCAGGAGTAGGAGTAGTATTCGTCTCCCCCACAGAACTATGTGATTCCTCGAACTGTCTCGTTAACCGAACCCTGCTCCAACAATGTAGCGGAATACAATGCCCTTCTGATTGGGATGCAACTCGTTGATAAGATTGGCGTTAAAAATCTCGAGGCGTATGGTGACTCCAAACTCATCGTCAGCCAAGTTCGCGGGAGTACGAAGTCAGACATGAAGACCTAGTATCCTATTACAACGCAACTGTCCGCATGGCCGAGAAGTTCACGAACTTTTACATCGACCATGTACCGCGCAAGCAAAATGCGCATGCAGATGTACTGGCGTCTCTTGCCGCCTCCTTAGCCCTTCCAGCCGGAGCAGTGGAGAAGATATTTGTCCACAGCCACGACCTGTATTGTCTGAGAATTGTTCTTGAGGACTACCAGGAGCCAACCGGAGATCGTCAAGGCAAAGAAGTTCTCGAGTCGTCAGCCGGACCAGGGCCTAGAGACTGACGATTCCCCTATATCGATTATGTCTTGTATGGCATCCTGCCTGAGGACACCAAAGAAGCGGCGGCCATTCGAAGGAAAGCCCCCAAATTCTACTATAATGCGATTACGCGAACACTGTATCGTCGATCGCATGACGGGATCTTACTTCGCTGCCTTTCACAAAAAGAGGCACAGGAGGTATTGAAAGAAGCCCATGATGGCATGTGTGGAGCCCATCAACCTGGTCCAAAACTTGCATATCGACTCCAAAGATTGGGATATTACTGGCCCAAGATGATTGCTGATGCCGTCACTTATGCAAGAAAATGTCATGCCTATCAAGTACATGGCGATTTCATCCATCAAGCCCCGGGGTACCTTCACTCTACGACCTCTACCTGGCCATTTGAAATGTGGGGAATGGATGTAGTTGGTCATATCAGCCCACCATCCTCAAAAGGACATCGGTTTTTTTGGCAATAACCGATTACTTCTCCAAATGGGCTGAGGTCATCCCTTTGAAGGAGGTGAAGTCATCTGATGTGATCAAGTTCGTGAAACATCGCGTCATTTACCATTTTGGGGTACCTCGACGAATTGTCTACGACAATAGGCCCCAGTTCATCAGTCAGGCTTTCCAAAGGTTCTGCGCTAAGTTCAGAATCCAGAGTGTGTCCTCAACGGCATACTACCCCGCTGCTAATGGTCTCGCAGAAGCTTTCAATAAGACCATTGGCAAGCTTCTCAAGAAATTCGTCTCGAAAAGTCAACGTGACTGCGACGACAAGCTGGGTGAATGCTTATGGGCTTATCGCACAACTGTTCGAACCCTGACTAAAGCTACACCATTCTCTTTGGTATACGGGTGTGAAGCCGTGCTTCCACTGAAAATCTAAATTCCGTCTCTACGCGTCGCCCTGACAGCGGAGATGACAACAGAGGAGAAGCATCGACAGCGACTCCAAGAATTAGAGGCCTTGAATGATAAACGTCTGCAGGCCCAACAACAAATCGAGCTCTACCAAGCCCTGATTACTAGAGCCTTCAACAAGAAAGTTAAAGTGTGAACTTTCAAGAAAGGCGACGACCTTGTCTTAGCCGTCAAAAGAACTATGGTGATGACACATAAGACAAAAGGAAAATTTTAGCCCAAATGGGAAGGACCATTTGTAGTAGAGTCAGTCTACTCAAATGGATCATATCGCCTCATAACCTCAAATGGCGATATACTCATGATGCCGATCAATGGCAGATTCTTGAAGAAGTACTATCCTTAATAGTACTCATCCACCGATCAAGTTAAAAGTACACCTCTGATCAAAACAAGAAGAGCTTCTTCATTAACATCCGATGCCTCTGACGGCTAAGGATAGAGGAAAATGTTGGCTTCTAAGCCCAACATAAGTCTTCGACAACTCACTATGCTGAGGGGAATAGCATGGCTAGCCCAACTCAAACGGTAGTTGGTAAAGTCACCTCAAATCCGTTGATAGATGAGGATTTACTAAAAATCTTAAGTGGATGTAATTCCACCCTCTCCTCCAAAATCCCTTACCAATTCTCATACACAGAATGGTAGGTCTACAAAATACAGTCATTGCTAAGTTAACACTATACCTCTGGTAATGAAAATTTTCAATACTCCCTATTGAGTACAAACCTTATTTGTCAACTCTATATGGAGTAGTAAGCCTTCAAATTTGTCAAGTTAACACTATACCTCTGGCACTTCAAAATTCACTTGTCAATTCTCATCAATAGAATGGCAAGCCCTCAAATTGCTCATATCGCAAGTCCACTACTGTCAAGTTAATATCACACCTCTGACAATATACTGTTAAGTTAATATTACACTTCTAACAGTAATCAAGTTACTGCCAAGTTCAATATTAAACCTCTGACAATCATCTTCCCTCAGACTTCCAGATCGAAGCTGAAATGAACGATGCTAAGTTTAATACTACACCTCTAGCGTCCAAGTCATTGCTAAGTTCAACAATACACTTAAGGTCGTGACTTTCCTTCGGACTTCTTTGTCAAAGTCGAGATGACCAATGCCAAGTTCAAAATCACACCCTAGCATTACCCTCGCTGCTAAGTTAAACATCACACCTATGGCAGTGATACTTTCAGTTTTCCCAAATAAAACTGAAAGGCTTTTGAGTCAAGTTAATATCACACCTCTGACTCACATTCTTGTCAAGTTAACATCACACTTCTGACAAGACTACATTCAACCCGTTAAGTTAATATCACACCTCTAACGGTAAAAACTTTCCTAGATCCCCCGCGAATCTAGTCTCACTTGTTATTCTCCCCAACAGAACAACAAGTCTACCTAAAAACATTGTTAGGTTAACATTACAGCGTTAACAGTGTTTTCATTAACTCCCCAGCTGATCTTAATCAAGTTAATCCTAAACCTCTAATAAAAGTTCATCCTCCCTGGGGGTACAAATTCAGCTTGTCATTCTCCGTTATAGAGTGGCAGGTCCACAAAAGTTATCCTATCTCTGTTAAGTTAATATCACACCTCTGACAGCATTGTTGAGTTCCTGAAATAAGATCTCTCTCTACAAAACTTGACTCGTTAAGATTATCATCATAATTTTGACAGGTCAAAGGCTCCTTACTTCTATTCGTCTGACTTTCAATACAAAAAGGGAGTTCAAGACAATAGAAGGAGACAAAAAGAAATGTGTCGTTTTTATTTATATCCAACATATGAAAGTGATACAAAACGCTCTCTTATTCAATAAGATTGAGTGTTACAGATAAAGGAGTACAAAGAAGTCCCTCTCTCTCTCAAAGGTTGCACTCACTCCTTGAAGTTGCTCACAATTCCAAGTACAAGATGTTTGGAAAGGCGCCAAAGTAGAATTGAACACTGCGGCGACGATCGGAAGCTGTTTGCACCACGATGCATGATGTAAACATCGAAGAAGCTCATCGTTAACCAAGAGCAATGGTGTTTCTTGAGGTCGAAAGGCAGCAGAATCTTCTGATTCCACCTGACCATCCGAAGTGGGGATATGATCCTTCGTTGATGAACACCTCCACCACCAGAAAGTCATCCAATGAGCATGGAGTTTTCATCGATGTCACTTCTGGGGTAGGTGAAGGGAGAATCCAAGACCATACCCACCACTATATCCACCGCCATACTCACTCTGACCATGCCATGCCAAGAAGCATGACTGGTGCATTGAATCCAAAGAGATCTTGGCGGGTGTCAGGGGCCATGACTTCTTCTCCAGTGGTCGACCATCGAATAAGGTCGCTGGCCGATATATTCTCCCAAGGGCCCGGCGAATATGAAAAAGGATGATTAAGCCTACCTGCAAGGAGTAAACAAAAATTAAAAGATCTGAAGCTTAGTGTACTTGAACAGAAAAGCTAAGTGACAGACACAGCTATTGCTGAAAGTTTCAGATGAAGGAATGACCCGCGCAATGAGCCAAACTTCTGCGGCGGCAGAAACAGACGCGATCAAAGCTGTGATACATACAGAACTTGAACGCAGTCTAGTTTTGCACCCGCGTCTAAAAATGAGACGCGAAGAGAGTCAGACGCGAAAATTGCCATCTCCCTTTTTGATAAACAGGGGTTACTAAATTCAGGCCTGAAACCTTCGATCTGAATTGAGGTTTTTCTAAGTCTACAGCCTCAGATGCAAGCTCTGTATGGAAAGCTCGCAGTCCAGGTGCGAAAGTCCATTATGCTCGTGTCCAGAGAATTCTGGGTCAGAGTTTTTCTCAACGGCCCAACTCCAAAAAAAATGGGCGCACCAGCCAGACTTCAGGAGAAGGTCAAGAAGGTGAATCTCCTTAAGTGATATCGAAATAAAACCCAGTAAGGGCTTAAGATTTCATGGCAAAATCAGGAAGTCATACCCGCAGAAATACCCATTAAGGGTTGAACTCTCTGCATCAAGGCGCGGACATAAAGGGTGCTCAAAGAGACGCTCTTTGATCTTGAAATCACTTGACAGTGATAATCTTCTGGAGAGATTATGCAGAAGCATGAAAGCTTTGGGTCATCATCGTCCATGGAGGCAAGCCCCAGATAAAGTCCTTGAAGGGAGAAGGTGGAATCTCTCAGAGCATTCGCTCTCAAAGGAAAGCAGTCTAAGTAATGGACTGCTAAAAGAAGAGGGTGAGGCCTATTTATAGGCAAACCATAATGCCTATAATTAATGGCTCGATAATCAGAACCGTCGGCTTTAATGACCGCACGAGTGTCAAAGCCCAATGGAGGGCTGACGCGTGGATCGTCGCTTCGGGAAGCAACGGAGACGCGGGCCTCCAACCGCTAGCGCCGGTTTGGCATTAAAAGGCGTTAATGCTTAAACCCAATGAAGGGCTGACGCGTGGACTGCCGCTTCGGGAAACATCGGATGGTGCGAGTCCCCAATCGTCAACGTCGATTTGACATTTAAAGATCCAACAAAATCTTTATGACAGGCCGCATGTAACGCCTGGGAAGTTGCACCAAACGCAGGCCTAAGAGCCGCGTCCAGGAACTTGCATCCCTATATGAATTCGAAAATGGCGTCCTTCTTCATGCCAATTGAGAGGGTCATGATCGCGTCTCTCGAAACAGTTCAAAGCTGTGTCCCCTCAGCAAAAGGGATCCATTCTGGGATTGCACTTTAAAGCTACAAAAGCTGCGTCCTAAGACATACTTCTACAACAGAGAAGACCTATGTCACTCACAGGTATCATAGGTATCCTGAAAATTGCGTCTACACTGCAAGATGACAATGGTATTCCTATCATGAACTCAATATAATTTGAGTTTGCACTAAGTCGAGAATCTGGAGACGTGCCCCCACTAAGACAAAGTCGCGTCCTCATCTCTATGCGTCAGCTTGGGAGGAGCATGAAACTGCGTCCTCACTTCATCCTGAAATTCTGCATCTGGATAGAAGTGAGGGCTGCGTCCCAAGAGCCGCATCCTTCCTTCCAAAGCCGCGTCTCAATTTGTAAGTCAGAGTCGCGTTTCTCAGGACTGCGTCTCCACCACAAATTAGAGCCGCGTTTTGGCAAACTCAGTTCAGAGTTAGTCAAGGACCACAACCAAAGACTGTGACTAAGAAGTTGGACTCATCCATAGCGGAGCAATGAGGATGGGACAAAAAAAAAACTTCAAAGACTTTTATTATTCAATCCAAAAAATAATAAAAGTGATACAAACACTCTTGATACATTGAGTGTTCTTTCCTTAAAAAAAAAGGGAAGGCTAATAATCTTGATTAGCCAAAGAACGAATTTATTCTCGGAGGCGATATATCTCGTGCTGACGTGCTTTCTCAGCCTCCATGAGAGCCTGGACTCGCAGCTCCTCCTCGAACAAAAATCTCCTCGCAGCCAGCTGCGCTCGGAGGGATTCCAATCTGGAGGAGTGAGTGGAGAGGTTTTCTTCAACCCGTGTCCTGGCAGCTTCCAGCTCTTCCAGCTTCTTCCTGGCAGTGGCAAACTTCTGCTCGTTGATGGCAATCAAGGCCTCTGCCTTGGCTATGGTGGCCCGAGCAGTAATAATAACTTGCTCTGCGCTCTGCATGACGAGTTCAGATTCCCTTGAATCGCCAATCAGTCTTTGATGGTCAGCCTGAAAATGTTGGAGATGGCGGGTCTCTTCAGTTATTTGTTCCTCCATCTCCTTCCGCTCTTGTTCTTGAGCAGCCAGAAGCCTATTCAGGGTCGCCTGAGCCTCGTGCACTGAGCCAGCATCTTCCAAGGACTTGAGCTCTTTCAAGTCACTTCCCAACTGCTCCACCAGCATCAGGCATGCCCTAGCCTGCGAAGGACCTCCAGTATGACCAATGTTCTCGATCAGATTTTCGAGAAGCACTCGGGCGAATTCAAAAGAACTGCCCCCATAAAGGATGAGGTCAATGCATGATCGCATGGAAGCAAAGAACTGCTGTATCATTTGACGTGTCAGTTCTTCCATGATATCACCAACTGGGGAGAATTCTGCTGAAGTGCTCCCAGATCCCCTTTCTATCACAGGGTGAGGGATGGGAATCAATTCGTCCCGTGCAGGAGTAGGGTCAACGACAGGTGCGGTAGAAGCTGAGATGGTCGCCGGCACTTCTGGCGCAGTTACGGTCGTAGCAGCCTCCATGACACCTAAAGTAGCAGCAAACCTGACCTCTTCGGAGCCCTCGGTCGAGGCTTGAATGGTACGGCCTTCTGGGTCGAAACTGGCCGCAAGATCCTCTGCCTGAGCTCCCTCAGCGCTCTCTGCAAATCATCAAAACGTTAACCATGACGGTAAAAGGAAGATATTCACAGCCTGAATATTTTCTTACCAAGCTGAGGATTCAAAGACGGCGAATTCCTGGGTGAATCTTGGAGGGTTGAGGTCTCCCCAACCTCAATAATTGCCCCCTCTTGAGGCATCTCAGTAGCAAGAGCCTCAACGCCCTCCTGCTGGGCCAGCTCTTGTATCATTTCCTCGATATGGGAGGAAGTCGCAGCCTCGCTGTCCGCAGCCAACCCTACAGCATAAAGTTAAAGTGAAAAACGTCAGAACCTTTTCCCTAATTAAAAGCGAAACCGGTCAAAAAGACAACAAGAGTACCTTCAGCAGGAGCAATTGTCGCTATTGGCGACACCGTCACGGGGTCACGCCCTTGTATCTCTTCCTCCGAAATATGAGAGAATTTACTCGGATCTGGAAGAGCGGGTTCATCGCCAAAATCGACTTCATCACCTGAATAATACTCAACCTCCTCGGACGATGAAGACGATAGCGCAACACAAGAGGCCTCAGCAATCGAGACCTTGCCACCGAGTACCCCGGTAGTAGGGCTGGGGTCAACTACCCTCGAGTTGGGCATCAATACAGCAGGAGACTCAGGCGGTGGTGCCTCATCTCTCCTCTCTTGAGCTAAAAGAGACCCTGGTTGAGTTGAGACCCCTGGAATCTCAACATCATCCCTTCCCACTAGGTCAGCCTCAAGTTGCTCAGCCTCATCAGTTGCAATGGGATCGTCAGCAAGCTCCCCTTCTTCTAAAATCGTGGGACCCCTGCTGCGTAATCCACGAGGGCGAACAGGGGGGGTTTCGTCTTCCTCCTCCTCTTCCTCTCTCTGCCCCTCAACACCGGAAGGGACGACCTCAGGCATTGAAGTTTCAGCCCCTGAGTCTGTCCTGGCCTTCTTCGGGGCCGGCTCAGCATGGAGAGTAGCGCCATGAGGACGTTTAGGCACCGCCTGTTGACGCCTTCTAACAGGCTGCTCCCTAGGTGCGGCTGCTATCGATTCCACCCGCGTCTCCCCTCTGGCTTCCCTCTTAGCCGCCTGGTATTCATCGATACCCCGCATGCGCTTGTTGGATGCCAATTTCTCCTCATAGGACGCATTAATGCTCTTGATGCATGAACGCTCCATTGAGTAGCCAGGTATCTTGCTAGCCTGGAAGTACCAAGTGCAGAAACCAAGGCTTGCATAATCGTTTGGCATCTTGTGAGGCAAGCTATAAAGAGCTTTTGTCCCCCCAGCCACGCTGTAATACCAGGCCCGAGCACCTTCAAATAAATTTTCACTGAAGGCGAGTTGGGCGTTAGGGTTGCCGACATATAGTTGGTCATAACCGAACTGTCGGGCAAAACGATTCAGCATATAAGGCTCGATTGTGCACGAGTTCCCTTGCCGAAAGAGCAGATACCCGGGTCGGATATTGATAAGCCACCAGAAGACTCCCGATGGCAGCCTCGTGAAGTCGTCCGGACCCACAATATCAGCGAACTTATCCCCATAAGTAGCATCTGTAATCTCAGGGAAGCAACGGTTGAGATGGTAATTTGAAGCGTTCAGAATACATTTCCGAACGTAGAACATATAGTTGTTGGACCAGCTCGAGTTCTCCAGCCGCTGCACAAAAGGGACGAACCCCTCAGATCGGGACACTGGTGTCATCAGTGAGGGGCAGTGCATAACGTACCAAGCCATTAGGTACGTGTAGGGAAGCTCGACCCGGGGGTTAGGGGTCTTTACTCGCGGCCTCCCCTCCGAGTCAACCTCTGCTCTACCGTGGGAGTCGACGATGGCCTCCACTTTGCACAGGCTCTGAGTCAGGGCCCGCAATCTGCTTTGGATCCCAGCCACCATTGCTGGAAGGAGAGCGATGGACCTACCGTAGGCCAACAGTGCCGCCAGGTACACCACATCGGCAACAATTACTTCATGCGGCAGTGTCGGCACTACACAGCGCTTCAACCACAGCATGAGGAAGCCCGCCAGTAGTGCCCGGTTAGAAATGGGGATCTGGGCCTGGTGATGGAAACTTTCAAAAACCGTGTCAGGTTTGAAAGTGTCTTTATTTGACTCTGTGGTGTAAGAACTCACAGAGGCGTTAATCCTCTCGGCGATTTCCTCATCGGAGCTGGGAGGTAGAATGGTCACTGAGTGATCTTTCTCAGTTATACCATTAAACAGGTAGCTCGCCCAAGACATCTACTTAACTCCCCTAGTCCTCCAGGAGGTTATTTGACTACAGATGTGGAAGTGGCACAACACTTCCTAGTAGGTCTCATATACCCGAGGGCACTCTTTCTTCAAGAGATGAAGCTCCTCGGAAGTGGGGACGTATTCCTCGTAAGGGGCATCTCCCATAACCAGCCCCGAAACTTTATATAGTTCATGCAGGGCGAGCCCCATTTCCCCGACCGGGGTGAAGAATGTCCCCGTCAAAGGGTTGTAATGCTCCAGGATCCCGTAAAAATTATGGGAACTCTGCGGGATGCCATATTGCACAGCCCTAACCGCTTGGTACAGTCCCACCTGGTCTAACAGACCTCCGAGCTCGGCGAGGACAAAGCCCACCATCTTGCCCCACCAAGACTTGTCGGAGGAATGAACCCACCCAAGTGGGTGGAAGTCAACGGGAAAGTCACCCCCACCTTCATGAATTCATTGATGAAGGTAGTGCTGAGCTGAGGAGTTTCCCCTACTGGGTAATCAGACCTGAGTAATCCAGGAAACATGCCAAAAACTTCCTTCCCGTGTCCGCCAGAGTGTACCTTCCTGGCGCCCAGTATGCCGAGCGAGACACTGGGGACAGATCGGGCAAGCTCTCATTCCATTGCCCGGGGGACAGACATGTACTAGAGATAGGATAAAGGATACATTCTCCCCATATTGGGAAGAAAGAATTTCCTACCCCCTATTTGGCGAAGCCACTTATAATCGCCGTCATGCAAGATGTCATCACCCTCGCCAATGTTGTCCCCAAAGAAGAAGACAGGCTTCTTTAACGGAATACGTGAATCCGTCTCAAAATCTGCGTCGGTCATGATTTCCTAGAAGGTCCTCATGTCGACCTTGGAGATCTTCTCCCTTCGCTCCTTCGACTTGTCAGCAGTCATAGGAGCAGTCCTCTGCAACACGAAGGTTAGGTTGCGGTCAGCACCGCCTACGTGCCCGAAGTGATATTTCTTGGAGAGAGGGTTGGAGGAATATCGTACTGCAAAAGAGGATAATACTTGATCAGAAAAGAAATTGATTAAGTGTTTACAACTCGAATGCAGAAATAAACCCAGACGCGGAGATTATCAAAATCTGCGTTCAGATCCAAAGATCGCGAGGCTAGCATGGAACCCGCGTTTATGAAAGACCAAGACTTATGAAAAATTCTAAGTATTAGACTCAGACGCAAGATTCATGAGGACCAGCATCTGATTTCACAAGACGCAAGAGTCATAAGAAATCTGCGTCTGAATCTTTCACACTTAGAAATATTCTAAGTGTTGAATCCAAAACGCAAGGTTCATTCGGGCCCTGTGTTCAACAAGCAGACGCGATTCGAACAGCAGAGATCATCAAACCTGCGTCCTGTTTATCGACTCAAGAACCGCGCCTGATGATCAAACACGGGCATGAGCCCATGTTGGCAGTTCATATTCAAAAGGGGATTTAAGAGTTAAAAGAACTCTGTAAAAACCCCTCTAATGGTGGAAATCAAGTCCGAAGACTTTTTATACCTGAAATAGGGTTTCCTGCATGGAGGAACCGCCCCTCTGAGTCTCAGAGACGACCGCCTTTGAAGACGAAGCAGTATGCTTGGCCTTTGGTGCCATTGCGCTCAAGGATCCGATGTTAGATGAAGGAAAAGAGAACAAAGGATGCTCCTTTCTCAAACCCTAGCATATGCAAACGAAGAAGAAAGAGAGTCTAATGATGACTCTTGGAGGACTGTTGCCTTTTATAGGCACAGTGATTTGCAAAGATACGCGGCGCTTGGCTCGACGCCTAATCACCGCCTGACGCGTGGACAACGCTTTAAATGCAGCGCGGTGTTCGCACGCCAAAAAGAAGATGTCCCCTTAATTTAACAGGACACGTGGCAACATACTCATGGCATGGATTCGCATCCAACAGTCGCGTCTTCATCCAAAGAGACGCGTCCCTCCGATGGACGCACCTTCTCAACTAAGTCAGAGTTGCGTCCGGAAAGCCGCGTCTTCATTCCAAAAGATGCGTCCCTCCGAAAATCGCACCTATTCGACCCGGCCAAAGCCGCGTCTACCTCATGGAGTAACAGTCGCGTTTTCATCCCAAAAGATGCACCCCTATAGAAGGCGCATCTTTAAAAGCAGTATTACCCCTGCATCCACAGAGCTGGCGTGTAGTCCTTACTTCTGCAATTCAGTTCAAAAGTACACTGGCACAAGCAGACGACTGTCCACCCCTGGTTCAAAGTACACCAACGACAAAAAGCATCGGGGAGGTTTAGACTGTGTATCTAGACACTCCACGCGATCAGTTTTGGCGGCTTCAAAGAGTTCTACAGTACACTCAAGAAGGCCATACTCCAAACAAGATCAAGCCCGGAGCATTGTCAGAGTGGATTTAGCTAGAGTCCAAAGTATTTCGAAATCCGTCCCAGCTAACTGCGGAATATCGAAAACTTTGGAGGGGATTCTGTAGGCTGTCTAAAGATCACTAAAAGACAAGGCACCAAAAAGCAGAGTCCCAAGCTCCAGACGCAGGGCTAATTATCGCCATCAAAGCGGCGCCAAGACGCGTGGATCGACACCCGCGTCTCAGCCAGCACTGCAGCACCAAGGCGCGTGGGTCGTCACCCACGTCTCAGCCAGCACTGCAGCACTAAGGCGCGTGGGTCAACACCCGCGTCTCAGCCAGCACTGCAGCACCAAGGCGCGTGGATCAAAACCCGCGTCTCAGCCAGCACTGCAGCACCAAGGCGAGTGGGTTGACACCCGCGTCTCAGTTGTAACTGCCCTGGTTATGGGGTCAATCATGGCCCACATAACGGGGAAAGTTAACCCCCATTATGGAGTGTTTTTAGGGGGCACTTCACCCCTGAAACCTCTATAAATAGCCCCGTTGCTATGGAGAAAGGGTTAGATTTTTTGGAGAGAGACCAGAGAAACTTGACTTGAGAGCTTCTACAGTCGGAGAGAGAAAGTCCAACTCTTCAACTAACTTACTGCGTACAAGTTAATCTTTGCCTACAATCTCTTTGAGATTTTGGTCGACAGAGCTGTGTTACTCCATCCGCCAATCGAAGAGAAGATCCCCAAGAACTTCTGACATTTACCCGGTCAACGGAAAATAAGATTCACTTTCCATCGCCACTTGAAGAACCCAGCACTAAACAAAGGGGAGATTCAAGACTCAACATCTTCCCTCACTTGTAGTCGGAGCATTAGTCTGTTGTAATCTTTCAATTGATTTAAGGAAACTTTACACCGAATTTTTCTCCGTACCAAACAGTGATCTCAAAAGATCACAAATAATTTTCTCACAAAACAAAGATCCTAAAGATAGGATTAGAATTGATTGGCTCAAGTGTGAGAAAACAAAGTGTTTTGAAAAAGAAACAACAAAGAAAACTCTTGGGAAAAACTTCTTGATAGATAAAGAAATGAAGAACAAAACTAAAATTCCCAAATATCAATTTTCTTTGATTTTTCAAAAACTTTGAAACGAATAAAAGATAAGAGATTTGTAGCACAAAAACTTCTTTTAAAACTTTCAGAAAACACTTAAGAAGACGGAAAATTTTGCTTTTAAAAATCTTGGTTAAACTAGCCTCAAAGGACCCGTATTTATAGAGTCTGAAAATATAGCTGTTGGGGTTCAGAACAAGTCAGAAATAACCTGTCGGTCGACTGCCCGGTCGGCCAGCCGACGGTCATATTTCTGACGTTGGGGTTATCCGTCGACCGGTTGGTCAACCGCCCCAAGGCAAACTGCCTGTCGGTCGACCCGCCTGGTTGATCGAGGTCAGAACCAGAGAGCTGGTCTCTCTGGTCGGTCGACCGGTCGGTCGACTTGGGCCAAATCCAAATAACAGACTCCCTGGAATGGTCGACCGCCCGGTCGACCACTAAAGCCTGTGCACATCGATCGACCGAGCCAGGTTTCCGTCGACCGCTTGGTCGACCGTTAGCAGCCCTCAGCCAGGGTTTATAAGTTGAAATATTTGACCTTTTACTTACCTATAAAATCTCATAAATTACATAAAATTCATAAAAATAGGTTCTTATAAGTATTTGAGGTACTAATATGTGTGATCAAAATTCAACAGCTATTACAAACTATTTGAACTATTTTTGAGGTATAGAAATTTAGCTTTAAGCCAAAAACAATATTTTCTGAAACTTAGAATTTTGAAATGAAAATATGTTTTCTCCAAAACTTGTAAAAGTACAAAAATATGATATTTAAACACTTTTAAAGCATAGTGTCTATGGATAGAATCTAATACACATATAAAAGATATATCTATGTTTTTGACATTAAATCTAAAAATAAGTTTTGTTAAAAACAAAAGTTGAAACCATGAACTAGAATCATCAAATGAGTTTTTAAACAATATGAAACATCACTGTATATGAATGAAATCTAACATACATATAAACCATGTAAACTTGTTTTGATTCTATCTATTCATAAAAATGAAAGATATGTTCTTGAAAATCCAGAAACGGTTAAAGTGAAAATCAAAACTATTGAACTTGTGTGTGTATACTTTGGTATATTAAGACTAATCTATTTTTACATAAGATCTGAACAAAAACTAAACAAAACAAACCGAAGTCTTCTCGTCAATTTTCATCTCCAAGACGACTCGATCCAAACTTGATCCAAAGGAGATAGATGTGATCGTTGTAATGTGAGCTCTTAAATTAACACTTATTTACTTCAACACTTTGACTGTGAATATCTTGTTGAAGTCAAATCCCTACTAAGATCTTGATCAATATCTGAAACTTATTAAACACAAGATTATTAGCAAACTAACCTCCATAAGTTAGTCATCATTAAAATTAAGGTGAAGGGCCTCTGGGCCAATAATCTGCCTCTTTTTGATGATGACAAAACTTATGAGGTTATATATGCATTAATTAAGGATAGGCTTCATAGAAGCTCCCCCATAACTCATGCATATGAATAAAACATAAAGAGATGCAATGTAAACTCAAGATACTAATATATATACATATATATATACACACACACACATATATACATACATACATACATACATATATATATATAATATATATATATATATATATATATATATATATATATATATATATATATATATATATATATATATATATACACACACATATATATGCATAAACAATTAATCAAACATGCATATATAATCACAAATCTTTCTTCCCCTTTTTGTCACTCATCAACAAAGGGGTGAAGAAAAACAAACAATACCAATAAACATATTTTGAAAATATTTCTTCCCCTTTTTGTCACTCATCAACAAAGGGGTGAAGACAAACAAACAATACCAATAAACATATTTTGAACAAAATTTTAATATCAATAAAAACAATCAATTAAAAGAAAAACTATTGAAAGCGAAACCATCTTTTTATCAATTGAAATAAAACAATCCTTTTACCAATTGATACCAATAAAAAACATGATACCAATTAAAAGTAAAAAACAAATTTTTAGGTAAACACTAAAATTATTTTTATAATAAAGATACCAATTTGAGAATGATACCAATTGAAAGTTATTGATATCATTATTGAAAATATTAGCATATACCAAAACAAAATATTTTTCATCATAAAGAGTGGGAGTAAGATGCCAATTGAAAATAAAACAAATTGAAAGATAAAACAAGAATTTTTCTCCTCCTTTATGAAATACCAATAAAAATAATGCATAAGCTTGTAAAGATATCAATTATCATTAAGAACTAAATCAAACTTAGTAAGAAATCAATTTGTGTTATACATAATATGTATGAACATTCTTAGCACAAAAATCATATATATGTATGATCAGAGCAATATATAATATCAATTGAGATATGATGCATACATATATAGAAAACATGAGTATACAAAATTGAATTTTCATTAAAATCATATATATCTCATAACTACCACCCTATCATATACATGTTTGAAAGATATTCAATAAGGGTATACAAGGCATGGTCACTCATCCAACCGCCCTTAGATAGTAGGGGTAAAAATAAGGTTTGGAGATTATTTAGCATAGATTGAAAATCACTACCAAATTGAAGAATAACGAAACTAATTTTATGATAATTTTGAAAACTAGTACGAAATCCTTCAAGTAAGGAATATATATATATATATATATATATATATATATATATATATATATATATATATATATATATATATATATATATATATATCATGAAAATATGTTAGATACACAATAATTGACACTCAAAGAGTTATGATGCACAAAGGTTCTCATGGATTCAAAATCATGAGTAAGCAAGATATAGAATGTACAAAGATCATGTAAGAAACATATACATGGAGATAAAACAATGAAACTCAATCAAAACAATGAAATCATCAAACATGAAAAATTCAATTTTATCAAAAACTAAACAAACTCCAAGGCATATGTATGTTTTAACTAAGCATACATATTTATCCCAAATATAAAAAGAGTCCATCATAGAATATATGGAATGTAAAGTAAGTGATTCTAGGATAGAACATGCATATCTAATAGTTTAGACAAAATTTACATATACATGAAGCTAAACGCATTCTTATGAAAAACATGTACAAAATAGGGAATATGTAAATACAAGAATCATCAAAACTAAGTTATACAAATATATGTAATGAGTATATATGAGCAATGAAGTATTCAAACATATAATCAAGTGTAGTTCACTACTCATACAAATATTGTAATACCCCGTTCCCGGAATACGTACTTAGATGCGTATTCAGATTTTCGATCGTATTTTTCGTTTTACCTTCTGTATTTGACCGATTTTAGTTTCAAATATTATTTTCCAATATATTAGATTTTCTATGATTTTCTGGATTTTTCCTGAATTAAATTGAATTTCTTCAAAACCGGTGTCGACCAGTGTCGCTGATCGATTCCCGGATTTTTAATTTGCAAACAGCTTGGAATTTCTAGATGGTCCTTTAGACATTTTCTCTTAAAATCACATTTCTTACCTAAATACTTTTTCTGGGAATTTTATGATTTTATGAAAATTCCACCGGAGTCGGTAGCTAACTGATTCCGGGATTTTTAGTTTTAAAACTATAAAGTATTTCTTAAAACGGATTTCACTATGAGTCTTAAAATATTATTGTTGATTTTTGGTATAATTTACGAGTCGTTCCGAGACACTTGAATTTCGGACGATTTCGGTATTTTCCGAAATGTTTTCCGCATCCCCGACTTAAACCCGGAAATCAGTATTTTTCAACAGTTTCATTTTGAGTCCAAGAGAAAATATCTTCTCCTTTATAATTCCTTTTCCTTTTTCCTTTTCCTTTATATCTCTTCCTTCCTCCACAAGCCACAAGATTTCCGATTTTCCAAAATTCTAATCTTTTCCAAAATTCCAACTTTTTCCTCTCCACACACTTCCACCAACTCCCTCATTAATGCCCCTCTTTCTCTCTCTCTCCATGGCCGGCCAAGTGGCCAGGACACCTCATCCTCTCCCATTTGCAAAAACCCCCCTCTCTTCTATCTTATTTGCATCTCCTTTACAAAATCTAAAACCTATATAAACTTTTCCTTTACATTTCCATTTCTTTTTCTCTTCACTTCACCAAAGAAATAGCCTCCACCTAATTCCTTCTTCATCAACTTCACCCTCACCAAATCCTCCTCCATCTCAACTCAACCACCAACTCCAAACACCAAGGCTATCATCTCCACTTCAACCTCAACTTCTTTTGGATTGGGATCGTTCTTGGTGATATCGTCGACCACAACCATTTCGAGTTCATAAAACTTCTCATAACCATTCGAAGTGAGTATTTTTACTCACCAAGACTCATACAATTCTTAGTATGTTTATGCTTCCATATCTTGTACATTTGTGTCTTCAAAATCATATTTTTAACCATCAAGAACAACCATCAAATTCAGTTCTGTAATCTGTTTTCAGACCACGATTAGTCGACTTGACCTAGGAGCTAGTCGACTTGAAACCCTTAGTTTGAAACGAAATCTTTTCTGGAGCACAGTTTTAGTCGACTATGTTAATTTACCAGTCGACTATAGATTACTAGTCGACTATACTTTCTACCCTAGTCGACTAATGTTTCCTGAATCAAAATCTAACTTTCTGTAACTCAGATTTAGTCGACTTAACATAACTGTTAGTCGACTTGGCATATCTGTTAGTCGACTACCCTTTTGACCCTAGTCGACTAACTTTCCCTGAATCAGAAACCCAACTCTCTGGTGCACAGTTTTGGTCGACTATACCAGACTGTTAGTCGACTAATCCCTCTATTAGTCGACTACTCCCTTGACCCTAGTCGACTAACTTTGGTTGTTTGTCATAGTTAATTACTTTCTTATATTTGGATCTTATGCTTGGTTCATATGTTTGTATATTATACTTTATGACTTGTTAATTAGTACTCTCAACCTCTTGTCATGCTATCTATTAAAACAAGGCATGATACACTTGACATTGTTTAATTATCACAGTTAAGGGAATGTAGTACCTGTATTCCAGTTATGTATTCCAGTTATGATCTTGCTCATTCCCTTAATCTGATAATTATGTTAATAAACTATAAAAAGGACAACTTGTATGGGGAATGGGAGGAAGTGATGGATGCCGGAATGATACCTTGCTTATAGTAATGGAATAAAATATTGACGATTCGTGTTAGTGGGACTTTGGGCCCACAGAAGATGCGTGTTAGGGGGACTTAGGGCCCTCAAACTGGTCCCAGGTGTATGGGAACTACTATAAGAAGTGATATCAGTTCTCCATCTACTTCCGTTAACAACCCTCGACTAGCTTATATATGGATGTATGTGAGTTGGGATATATACTGAGACACATACCTAGATATATGGGTCAGACGAGTAATAATAATAAGCGGTACCTTTTGTAACTCTTGTTATGCCTGTTATGACTTCCTTTATGTACCCCTGTCATGTTACTTGTTCCTGTTATGATTCTTGTTATTCCTTTTATATCTGTTATGTGTTCCTGTTATAACCTCTTTATTACTCCGTTGTATATGCTTGGCTTACGATGATGTGAGATAAAGGTATATAGATGAGGGTTTCCTTGTTTGGATTATTCTTTCGACGTACTAGTCTCATAAAGCCGTGACCTAAGCTTATACAAATAGTTTTGCTTGTAACCGGCTTTATATTGGATTTCCGTTATGCTTCCATCTCCTACTGGTTGATATTTATTATACTGTTCTAACTCTCCTATTCTTGTCGCTTTGCCATTTGGCCATAGCCTGTTCATTGTTGGGAGGTCCTGACTCCCTTGGATTTGTATGTTCAGGTTCCGAAGCTTGGATCGAAGTGGAACCATCCACAGAGGATCTAGCTTTTCTTAGTGGGCAGGCAGACTAGTTCCAGTTTTTGTGCCAGACTACTCTTTTTGACTCACGGGGTCTTCATCCAACTCGTGAGCCTTTTGTGTCCTTATTGTATATTGTACTTTTGGACTTGGTTGTGATAAAAGACATATGTAATGTGTAATATTTTATTATATCCTGTGATGACTTTGTATTTGTACTTTTAAGTTGGCATATTATGAATACCACGCTTTGTGTTGTACTCTGATCTTTGTTGTACTTAATGCTTAGCGTATATACGTGGGGGCACCTTCTGACCTGCGTATATACGTCGCAGTGACGTCCCCGTATCCGTGGGATCGGGGCGTTACAGGATGGTATCAGAGCCTAGGCTCTCCCACCTATAGTACAATCAAGCAGCAAATTCTAGTAATTTGCTATTGCCAACTACAATGTACAAAGTTATCTAGTCCTTCTAGATTCCTTCTTGAGTCCTTCTTGGTTCCTTCAATGTATCCATTACGTTCTGAAATCCTTCCATTTTTCCAGCTCTTTCCAGTCATCTTTCACCGACTAGGTATGGATAGAAGATCGGGTCGTAACAACTCTGGGCAAGCATCGAATGGAACCGCGGGAGAGAATGTCGATATTCTGAGGGTTATCCAGGCGATGATGGAGAATCAGCAACAACAAACGGAACTCCTTCGGCAAGAGTTAGCAGCTCCAAAGGAACAGAGGCCGGGAAATATTTCAGACTTCAGGCGGCTGCAACCAGCCACATTCACGGGAGGAGAGAAACCCCTGGATGCTGAGCAATGGCTGACCGACACCTCAGACCTGTTGAATGCAGCCCGAGTTCCAAAGGAAAATCAAGTGGAGGTCGCCAAGATTCAATTGAAGGATATAGCCAGAACTTGGTGGCTAGCTGAGGAGGCAAGATTGGAGAAGCCGTCACATGGGACCAATTCTCTAAGAGCTTCTATAGCAGATTCTTTCCTGCCACAGCTCAGAAAGACATGGAAGAGCAGTTCATCAGGCTTCAGCAAGGGAATCGGTCTGTGGATGAGTATGCCGCGGAATTTCTCAGACTTAGCCGCTTTGCTCCATACATGGTGACTGATGAGGAGAAGCGGGCAAGTAGATTCCAACAGGGATTACAGATGGACATCCAAGTCTTCTTAATGCCCCAGCAGTTGAAGACTTATTCTGAAGTTCTCACCATAGCTCGAGAAGTGGAGCGTGGATTGGAGAAGAAGAAATTGACCCTGATAAGGAACCAGGCCATGAAGAGGCCTTTTCAGTTGATGGATGAGGAAGATGCAGCTAGGACAACCCATGACCCGATGATGAAGCGACCATTCCGACCTCCTCTTCCTCAGATCATATGCAATTTCTGCCACAGACCCGGACATTATAAGAGAGATTGTCGAATGGCCAATGGACAATGTTTGGCATGTAGGACAGGGAGACATACGGTAAAGGATTGCCCATTCAGAAGGGTAGGGAATATTGCACCAGTTAGACCTGCACCTCCAGCCCCTGCACTTCCAGCCCCAGCACTTCCAGCCCCCCCACCGAGGAGGAACCCAGAACCTGTGGACCGTAGAGCTCCATTTCCACCCCAACAGTATGACAATTCACAGAGAGGAGTAAGACCCAGAGCAGATTACGGCAGAGGCCAAGTTCACATCATGGCGGCGGAGGCATCAGAAGATGCAGCAGGATGTGCAGACCAGTATCCAGATCAGGCACCTAAAGGATATCATGGTAACTACTACCCCGGATCTTGCATTTGAGTTGGTTATCTTTCTAAATATTTCCCTTATCATTCTCTCATTTCCAATCCTGGTCCTTCCTGTGTTCACCTTACCCCTGTTTTGGTTTTATGTAGCTTTTGATTCCACCCTTGTCCCTCTTTGTGTTCAATTTACCCCTTAGCGAAATTGCGAGGGCGCAATTTTTTGTATGGTGGGTGGATTGTAATACCCCGTTCCCGGAATACGTACTTAGATGCGTATTCAGATTTTCGATCGTATTTTTCGTTTTACCTTCTGTATTTGACCGATTTTAGTTTCAAATGTTATTTTCCAATATATTAGATTTTCTATGATTTTCTGGATTTTTCCTGAATTAAATTGAATTTCTTCAAAACCGGTGTCGACTAGTGTCGCTGATCGATTCCCGGATTTTTAATTTGCAAACAGCTTGGAATTTCTAGATAGTCCTTTAGACATTTTCTCTTAAAATCACATTTCTTACCTAAATACTTTTTCTGGGAATTTTATGATTTTATGAAAATTCCACCGGAGTCGGTAGCTAACTGATTCCGGGATTTTTAGTTTTAAAACTATAAAGTATTTCTTAAAACGGATTTCACTATGAGTCTTAAAATATTATTGTTGATTTTTGGTATAATTTACGAGTCGTTCCGAGACACTTGAATTTCGAACGATTTCGGTATTTTCCGAAATGTTTTCCGCATCCCCGACTTAAACCCGGAAATCAGTATTTTCAACAGTTTCATTTTGAGTCCAAGAGAAAATATCTTCTCCTTTATAATTCCTTTTCCTTTTTCCTTTTCCTTTATATCTCTTCCTTCCTCCACAAGCCACAAGATTTCCGATTTTCCAAAATTCTAATCTTTTCCAAAATTCCAACTTTTTCCTCTCCACACACTTCCACCAACTCCCTCATTAATGCCCTTCTTTCTCTCTCTCTCCCATGGCCGGCCAAGTGGCCAAAAGAGGGACACATCATCCTCTCCCATTTGCAAAAACCCCCCTCTCTTCTATCTTATTTGCATCTCCTTTACAAAATCTAAAACCTATATAAACTTTTCCTTTACATTTCCATTTCTTTTTCTCTTCACTTCACCAAAGAAATAGCCTCCACCTAATTCCTTCTTCATCAACTTCACCCTCACCAAATCCTCCTCCATCTCAACTCAACCACCAACTCCAAAACACCAAGGCTATCATCTCCACTTCAACCTCAACTTCTTTTGGATTGGGATCGTTCTTGGTGATATCGTCGACCACAACCATTTCGAGTTCATAAAACTTCTCATAACCATTCGAAGTGAGTATTTTTACTCACCAAGACTCATACAATTCTTAATATGTTTATGCTTCCATATCTTGTACATTTGTGTCTTCAAAATCATATTTTTAACCATCAAGAACAACCATCAAATTCAGTTCTGTAATCTGTTTTCAGACCACGATTAGTCGACTTGACCTAGGAGCTAGTCGACTTGAAACCCTTAGTTTAAAACGAAATCTTTTCTGGAGCACAGTTTTAGTCGACTATGTTAATTTACCAGTCGACTATAGATTACTAGTCGACTATACTTTCTACCCTAGTCGACTAATGTTTCCTGAATCAAAATCCAACTTTCTGTAACTCAGATTTAGTCGACTTAACATAACTGTTAGTCGACTTGGCATATCTGTTAGTCGACTACCCTTTTGACCCTAGTCGACTAACTTTCCCTGAATCAGAAACCCAACTCTCTGGTGCACAGTTTTGGTCGACTATACCAGACTGTTAGTCGACTAATCCCTCTATTAGTCGACTACTCCCTTGACCCTAGTCGACTAACTTTGGCTGTTTGTCATAGTTAATTACTTTCTTATATTTGGATCTTATGCTTGGTTCATATGTTTGTATATTATACTTTATGACTTGTTAATTAGTACTCTCAACCTCTTGTCATGCTATCTATTAAAACAAGGCATGATACACTTGACATTGTTTAATTATCACAGTTAAGGGAATGTAGTACCTGTATTCCAGTTATGTATTCCAGTTATGATCTTGCTCATTCCCTTAATCTGATAATTATGTTAATAAACTATAAAAGGACAACTTGTATGGGGAATGGGAGGAAGTGATGGATGCCGGAATGATACCTTGCTTATAGTAATGGAATAAAATATTGACGATTCGTGTTAGTGGGACTTTGGGCCCACAGAAGATGCGTGTTAGGGGGACTTAGGGCCCTCAAACTGGTCCCAGGTGTATGGGAACTACTATAAGAAGTGATATCAGTTCTCCATCTACTTCCGTTAACAACCCTCGACTAGCTTATATATGGATGTATGTGAGTTGGGATATATACCGAGACACATACCTAGATATATGGGTCAGACGAGTAATAATAATAAGCGGTACCTTTTGTAACTCTTGTTATGCCTATTATGACTTCCTTTATGTACCCCTGTCATGTTACTTGTTCCTATTATGATTCTTGTTATTCCTTTTATATCTGTTATGTGTTCCTGTTATAACCTCTTTATTACTCCGTTGTATATGCTTGGCTTACGATGATGTGAGATAAAGGTATATAGATGAGGGTTTCCTTGTTTGGATTATTCCTTCGACGTACTAGTCTCATAAAGCCGTGACCTAAGCTTATACAAATAGTTTTGCTTGTAACCGGCTTTATATTGGATTTCCGTTATGCTTCCATCTCCTACTGGTTGATATTTATTATACTGTTCTAACTCTCCTATTCTTGTCGCTTTGCCATTTGGCCATAGCCTGTTCATTGTTGGGAGGTCCTGACTCCCTTGGATTTGTATGTTCAGGTTCCGAAGCTTGGATCGAAGTGGAACCATCCACAGAGGATCTAACTTTTCTTAGTGGGCAGGCAGACTAGTTCCAGTTTTTGTGCCAGACTACTCTTTTTGACTCACGGGGTCTTCATCCAACTCGTGAGCCTTTTGTGTCCTTATTGTATATTGTACTTTTGGACTTGGTTGTGATAAAAGACATATGTAATGTGTAATATTTTATCATATCCTGTGATGACTTTGTATTTGTACTTTTAAGTTGGCATATTATGAATACCACGCTTTGTGTTGTACTCTGATCTTTGTTGTACTTAATGCTTAGCGTATATACGTGGGGCACCTTCTGACCTGCGTATATACGTCGCAGTGACGTCCCCGTATCCGTGGGATCGGGGCGTTACAAATATAAACACAAGTTTTAATGGAAGTTACATATAAACAAGTAATCAAAACATGAAGTAAAAAAACATAAACAAATATGATCATTAGGGTAAATGCAAATATTATTATCACTAGGATATACACAATAGCTAAACAATAATTGAGAACACAAACAAGAATGAATCCATATGAACATGGGTGTATCTCAAATACTATACATGTATATCACAAACTTAATAAACATTGTATTTAACATAATGAATATTAAAACTATGACATGCTAAAATCATCAATATGAAAGCATGTAAATATAAATAAGAAGTTAGAGATAGTTATCAAACTATATGAACTATTCTCTAGGTCACTAAACCATGGTGGTTCTCCCACCTAACATCCTTTGAAAGTGAAGCATCCATAAATTGTGATCTTTTAACTCGAAACGCATTAACCATTAAGGTACCGATACTCTCATGTCTTGTGAGAGCCCACACCTACATCAAATATAATAGGGGTGAATTTTGATACCCACACTTTCTTGGGTCCATTGGGGTTAGCACCTTTCCTAACCCAATAAACTTATTTGCAAAATTTGAAACAATTATTCTATCATAGAAAAATTTTGCAAGATGGCCCGTACATTCACAATGTGTACAAGTGTACACATGAGCATACATGGTGTCGTGTGTGTGAACATGAGAAGCATGTGTATGCCGTGAAGGGTGTGCATGCAAATATGGAGCATGTTTCTTTCGAAACATGGATTCCAACTGTGTGTGGTTCATGGCACATTGGCTCAAAGTGAAGCTCAAGTAAACTACACTTTTCTTCAACATGCAAATATCATTATTAATACTTAAAGAAGAAGTGGAGCAAGCAATGGAAACAAAATTCTTTTTCACTTTAGAAATAGAAATAATCTTTTCTTTTTGAACCAAAGTATTTTTCAAAGAGTCATTTTTAAATACATTCTAAATCTTTGGTAATCAAAACAACTTCATTTTTCAAGGAATCATTCTCTTTTAAAACAAATTCAAGTTTTAAAGATAAAACCTCATTTTTCTTCAAAACAAGATCAAACGCATTTTCATTTTTCAAAATTTTATTTTCATTTAAAGCAAGTTCAAGTTGAACTTTCAATGAGTTCTCTCATTTGAAATCTCAACCCTTTCTTGTAAAATCAAATCAAGTTTTGAAAATAAATTTTTATTTTCTTCTTTTAATTCAAAACTCTTGCTTTTTAAAAGTTTGTATTTTAAAAATAAGTTTTCACAAAACATAGAAAGTTCTTCATTTAAAGCATGTGTATCCATAGCATTTTCTATCACATGAAGAATTAAACTATCATCTAGTTGAGTGTCCGAGTTTACCTCAGGGAGTCATTCCCTTGGACCATATAGTAAGCTCGTCGGACTCATCCCTACTAGATTCCTTCTTCAAAATTTTTGTCGTTTGTTCCTTGGGAGAAGTCAATGTGTTCCACACTGTAAAAATGAAATCACAATGAGAAACAATAAAAACATATTCTTTGCTAAGTGTGTGCCTAAGTGCATCTAAGGCTTGTGTATTAGCCTTAATGTACTTGTCATTACCAAGATAGAATTTCTTGGTAGTGGCAAGATAAACATACAAACCTAGGGCTTTTAGATATGCACTCATCTTAAACTTTCACAAATCAATGTTAGATGTATCATATGTGGGTGAAGTAAGATAATCCATGAGTGTATACTAAATGTGCGCAAAGCAATACTAGATTAGCAATGAGAATCACACTCCTAGGTGGTTAAATCGAATATCAGGAGAGCTAGCTCTGATACCAATTGTAAGTACACCTAGAGGGGGTGAATAGGTACACTAGATAATCTAGGACAATGATGCGAAATTAAAACTCAATTGCAAACAAACTATGTGTAACCAACAGTGAGCCTGAATTTCCCGTGAAGGGCTCTAGAACTACTCCTCTAGATTCCTCTAAAGTAAGAGTTGAAGTGCTTTTAAAGCTCTCTTGGTTGAACACAAGTGTGGGCATAAACAATACCCAGCATATATATAATATGAATAATGTAAAACAATGCAAGATAAGAAAGAGAGTTGAGAGAAAAGATCCAAAAACAAACAAGAGAATATGTTTCGAGGTTCGAGTCACTGCTCTACATCCCCGCCTTCACACAGAAGGATTTTCACTATTTTCACACAGGACCTTCCACAAAGGGACCTCTACTGAGGAATTACAACTCAATACCGGAGTGCACAACTCCTCCCCTCAAACACAAACACCTTTGCACAAGAAGAAAGACAAAATCCTGGCACAAAGTAAAGAAGAAAATACACTTAGTGATCACAAAGATCACAAACACTCTCTTGGTGATCTCAAATGATCACAAATAATTTTCTCACAAAACAAAGATCCTAAAGATAGGATTAGAATTGATTGGCTCAAGTGTGAGAAAACAAAGTGTTTTGAAAAGAAACAACAAAGAAGAACTCTGGGAAAACTTCTTAATAGATAAAGAAATGAAGAACAAAACTAGAATTCCCAAATATTGGTTTACTTTGATTTTTCAAAAACTTTGAAACAAATAAAAGATAAGAGATTTGTAGCACAAAAACTTCTTTTAAAACTTTTCGAAAACACTTAAGAAGATGAAAATTTTGCTCTTGAAAATTTTGGTTAAAATTGGCCTCAAAGGACCCATATTTATAGGGTCTGAAAATATAGTCGTTGGGGTTCAGAACAGGTCAGAAATGACTTGTCGATCGACTGTCCGGTCGACCGACCAACGGTCATATTTTTGACCGTTGGGGTTATCGGTCGACCGCCCCAAGGCAAACTGCCTGTCAGTCGACTGCCCGGTCGACCGAGGCCAAAACCAGAGAGTTGGTCTCTCTTGTCGGTCAACCGGGGCCAAATCCAGAAAGCAGAATCTCTGGAACGGTCGACCGTCTGGTCGACCACTATACTCCTTTTAAATTTGTGGTAAATACATTGATCAGTTACATTTTCCTTAAAACCAAAACTGGATATTACTTGATCAAATTTCAAATACCATTGACAGGATGCTTACTTTAAATATTAAATGGATTTCTTTAATCTGCAAATTCGATATTGTAAATCTTTAATTTCAAAACTATCTGGTTACACCATATAAATTTCTTCCTTAATGCTACCATTAAGGAAGACAATCTTAACATCCATTTGGTGTAACTCTAGATCGAAATGAGCCACTAATGCCATGATAATTCTAAAATAATACTTCGTGGAAACTAGAGAGAAACTCTCCTTATAGTCAATACCCTCTCTTTGTGTGAATCTCTTTGTGACAAAATGTGTCTTATATCTTTCGACATTGTCTTTCAAATCTCGCTTGATTTTGAATACTCATTTACAACCAATCAGTTTCTTTCCTTTAGGCAACTCTACTAAATCCTAAACATCATTGTTCTTCATGGATTTTAACTCATCTTTCATGACATTTGACCACTTAGTGGAGTGAATGCAGAGTTTGGCCTCATTCAAGGATGTAGAATCATCCTCTAGCCTTATGTCAAACTCATGCTCTTGAAGATAAACTATATAATCATTTGTAATCACTGGTCTTCTCTCCTTAGTTGATCTCCTAGGTACTTGTGGTTGAGAATTTTCAGGTTCTACCTTATCAGTAGGATCTACTTCAGGATAAATTGTATTTGTACCTTGTAAAGGTACAACTGTATTTTTATTCTGAAGTGGAACAACTACTTTATCATTTGGAACAATTGTCATGAGTATAACAATATGTTATTCCTCAAACATGAAATCCTTGTATAGTTGACTCCTACTGTTCTGAATATTCTCAAAAAAATTTTAGCATTATCCGTGTTTATGTTCTTAGTGGAGGGATAGTATAACCTAAAATCTCTATACTCTCAGAATACCCTACGAATATACAACTAATTATCCTTGAGTCTATCTTTTTCTCATATGGTATATATGGTCAAGCTTCCGCTGGACAACCCCAAACATGTCGATACCTAATACTGAGAGATTTTCTAGTCTATAACTCATATGAGATTTTAGTTACTGTTTTACTAGGTATTCTAATAAGGAAGTAGACAACTGTCTTTGAGGCTTCCCTCCATACTCTGATAGAGTAATGTAAGTTATCATATTCTTAACCATGTCCTCTAGTGTGCAGTTTCTTCTCTCAGCAAACCATTTTGATGAAGTGTCTCTGGCATGGTGTACTGAGCTATAATACCACACTCTGTCAGAAAATTGACAAAAAGTCATGGACATCTACCTGATCCGTCATATCTGCCATAGTAATCAACACCACGGTCAGACTAACGGCTTTAATTTTTTTTATTCTGTTGATTTTCAACTTCAGCTTTATAGATTTTAAAACATGTCCAGTGATTGAGATTTCTCATGTAACAAGTATAAGTACCTAACGAGAGTAATCGTCTATAAAAATGATGAAATATTTGTGATCATTTAAAGAAGCTATAGTTAATGAACCACAATTGTCTGTATACATTAAATCCAAGACACCTGAATTCCGTCTAGTACCAAACTTTTTAATGTTTCTTTAATTAATGTTCGCTTAGTGCCTAAGCTATCACATATAAAGATTCAGTGCATGAAGCATGACGTTTCAATTTATATAACCATAAATCAGAATTCTAGTACCAATAATTTTAAATTTAAAAAGTAGACTAATCATTTCAGGAGTGACAGTAAAACTAGATCTATCTAACAATGAAATAGAAATACGATTCTGTCTAAAAGGATGGTACATATAAAGTTTCATTCAAATCTAAAATAAAAAACTAGAATCTAATTTAAGTCTACAAACACCAACAGTTTCAACTTCAATTTTATTTCTATTACCCATGTATATATATCGCTCAGCTGAGATGGGTCTCCTTTAGGTTTGAAAGTTTCGCATAGAATCACTTATGTGAATTATCGATCCACCATGTATGAAGTGACACTAAAACTAAATTAATTTTAGAACAAACATAAATATCAGACATACCCGCTAAATAGTCATTTCTGGTACTTTATGCAATCCTACTTAAGGTGGCTTACTTTCTTGCAGAAGAACTATGCAATGACCTTAGGCTTCTTATTTTACACTTTTGCCACTTAGGATCGGCTACTGTAGTGGTGTTTATATTCCTCCCTTTAGTTTCACTTTTTATTTTCTTATTAGAAGTATTACCTTGGATGCTAAGTGAGCATTTTCAGTCTTTTCTTTTTTCAATCTCTTTTCTTTTCGGATAAAATGACTAATGAGCTCAATGCGACTCCACTTTTCCCTTTGAGTATTATAAATAATCTTGAAAAGGGTTATACTTTATAAGAAAAGAGATTAAAATGAAGTGCACTAGAATCTCTTTAGAGAGTTTCAATTTCAGTGCTTTTAGTTTAGAAATAAAATTGGACATTTCTATAATATACTCCCTTATATTTTCTTTGCCGTTGTAACGCATATTTATCAGCTTGCTAAGATGCGCGTTGGCCTCAACTTTACCGATTTAATAAACCGGTCGACTACTTCAGCTGAAAAACTCTTAGAACTGACTTTATTAGGCATAGAACCCCTAATAGTTATAAGAATAATGTGTTTTATGACTGTTAGACACATCCTGTAAGACCTCTCCCACTTATCATAATTTGCCTTTTTTTACTGAATTTTTGTTGGTGATAGTAGAGGTCCATCAGTCGTTAAGGTGTAGTTTAGGTCCATGAATCCAAGAATGATGTTTTACACAGTCTTACCACTTCTTAAAATTTGTACCATTCAATTTAGACCACATAAGTGTACAATTTCTCATCAATTTAACATAAACATTGCATTTAACAAAATTCTACTATAATAGCCATAAAAATTGAATTTTAGAAAATGCAACCAGTTTAACTAATAGATCTGCCTGCCAAACTTTCAGAACAAGTTGTATCTCTATATGCCAACATTGTATTGGCCCAATATGGATACCCTAAAATCTAGGTTCTATGTAAGAGAACAGTCTTCCTTAGGGCCGACTGTCCCTTTATAGGATTGGTCTCAAAGTTTAAATTATCTATATCGATCATATAATAATAACCCTGCCATAATGACAACCTTCCTTTGGGTTGATTGTCACACGCATGGGCCACACAAATTTACGCATCTGGATTCTTGTTCCGCCACCGGACTAGTTGATAAGGGTAATGAAGTATGTGCCTATAGTGTGACAACCTTCTTTTGGGCCGACTATCACACACTAAGGTTCTCTCACTTGCATTATCCACATCAAGTAACCGACGCCGTACATAATTCGGTCAAACAATAGTTTTTCTTTGGGTCGGCTATTGTCCCCATGAACTATATACGCACTTAAATAAACTCTTTTATAAATTCTTCAATTTGAACATGCATATATCTTTATACGTGTGTTATCTACTTAGTAAACATCAATATTCATCATGTTAGAACAATATAAGTAATAATATAAATATTGATGAAGCAGAAGCATGTAAGGGTACACATAACCATGGTAAACGGACCCTTTAATGCTCACTTATGTCAACTAATTATTGTTTTGTTATATATAGTGCCTGCAATACTGTAGTGCTAATTAAGAGCTTCGAAACGACTATTTACATGCCCAAAACAGAGGTCGGATGAGCCTGCAACGGCTAATTGAAGTTTCTATTGACAAACGGGTTTGCAGTGCTTATCGGGTCTGGATCAGACCCGACCCGAAATGGTTAAATTATGAGTTTTCTCAGTGGGTCAGGTTTAATGGACTGGATAAAACCAAATAAATTTAATATGAAATAAATTGAGATTATATATTTTTTTATTTAATTTGAATTATATCCCAAAATTTTCCTAATAGAATAGAATTCTATCTTAACCGTAAACTGAAATCACTTTCAACAATTTAAATTAAACTTTATATGAGATTAATTAGGAGTAGTTTTCTTATTAAATTAAAATTATATCTCTAAATTTTCTACTCCTAACTAATCTCATAATTGTGCTTCATTAAGAAAACCCAAAAACAATTAATTTTTTTTTTTCCGGTGCCCGGGAGCCACGCTGCCCACGCATTGTGCGCGGGCAGTTGGATCTTGCTGCCCACGCACTATGGTGCGTAGGCAGTCTGGGCGAAGTGCCCACACACATGCATGCACGCATGTGCGTGGGTACACAACTTTTTTTATAATTTGAAACGCCTTTTTTGCATCCATGCGCAGCGCATGCATGTACAATGTTCTTTCCTTTTTTTTTGTTTAAATTTTAAAAAAAGAATAATAACACACAGTTTTAAAAAATTCAGAAATATATACACGTTGAATTCAATAAATTCATACCTTTTAATCTTTTAATTCACAATATGAGACACAAAATATTTATTGAATTAAAGGGAATTATTTATTCATGATATTTATTGATCGGGATCAAAAAAATTCTTTATATCTCGATGAGCTGATAAAGAGGTGACTCTGATACCAATTATTAGATCTAATTTTATTTCACACAATCTTATACATGCATAGGCTCTTTATGATGATCAAGAGGAAGGAGAGTTTTAGGCATACCTGATTCCATTACGAAAAGAATGCCGAAGGTTGCACGATCTGGAAGATGTCAGTTAAGAGAGAGAATTTTTCTCTCCAGGCACCAAGTTCTCTTCTTTATCCTTATAGAAGATTTCATTGTAGTGGAGAGGGAACTCTACCCATCATATATATAACATCAAGAAATTCTAGTTCAACTCATCATATATCTACGTCCTTGATTGATAATATGAGCACATGTAGATGAGTCCTACATTTTAATTTAAATATACTCGTAATTGAAGACGTGTCTAAATCCAAACCATAGACTTGATCAATTCTTAATTGAGTCAAACAACATAGGTTAAAGTGTGCGGTGCAAATATCCAATCGACTTGATTAGGCCCAAATTAAATTAGATTTTAAAACATAATAACTCTAATAAAAAGTTCATTCGCACAAAAGATACGAACAATTTATGACTATAATATTTATAATCGATCTGTGCCATAAAAGAATCAATTCGGATAATGAATAAAATCTCTTCATTGAGAGTTTCTTTCCATCATCGTTACATATTTTTTTTATTCCATCAGGAACACATTTGCCTTGGAGTAGGCCTTCTCGCTTGTTTCTTTAAGAGTATTTATTTTTCAAATGTAGTTTTCCTCATTTCTTATATGTAAGCCTATGATTTTTTTAATATTAAAAAAAGGATTTTTAAGATATAAGTTCCTAATAAATTTAATATTTAGATATTAGTCTCTATCAAACTATTATTTAGATATTAATCCTTAACAATATATGACATACCTATAAGAGTCCCACCGTCAAAAACCCGTCCATTCCTTTCATTTGACTATAGTTAAGAGCTAACTATTAATATTTTTTTCTAATATTTAATTTTAGTTAACTTTAACGGAATATTATAAGTATTTGAAATGTTGTTTAATTATATGGACTCTTAACAAGTGAGTCTCATATTGTTAAGGACCAATATCCAAATAACAGTTTGTTAGGGACTAATATCAAAATACTACATTTGCTAGGGACTTGTATCTTAAAAACCCTAAAAAACATGAAAAACCAATGGTCTTCGTCACAATTACACGTTTTACAAACAATTGCTCTTAAAGTTTCTCAATTTACTTTACTTGCACCTAACTAGGTAGTTATATGCTGAGGCTGATTTTTTGCTTCATCTTCTCTTTTTTCTTCAAAGAAAGTAGAGAAAAAAAAAACTTAATTAGTTCCAAACATTTTGTCAAATGAGACTTAGTTAGTCTTATACCAAATGGATGACCAAATATTATAGAGTTCCAAACTACTATGAATTAATTCACAGTTCCTGATTATTTAAGACCGGATCACTAAATGTTTAAGTTAAGATATGATAAGAAGAATAATTTTAAAAAATTAGACCATTGCAGAGAATTGAATAAACGTTTAGTTTGATATGATTTTTTCATGGGACTAGCGCAAAGAGATAACAAGAGCTTCGTGAGATAATTGGATGCGTGGTTATATATCATGGTCGTCATGAGATAAAAAGATGATAACTAAAATCACCCCGCACCGTTAAAAAAATTTTTTTTTTTCCCCTCACCGCCCGCGAGCGGTTAGATCACCTGGACCCCACGAGTGGGACCCACCTTGATTGGGTCCCACGGTGGCGGCCCAGGTGAGCCAACGGCTCCCCGTGCGCGGTGAGCGCGGTAGCTTATCGGACACGGCGAGCAAAATGAAACTACTCACCCACATTTTTAATCTAAAAGTTTGAATTTTTTTCTTTTTTTCCCTCTCTGATGACACATCAACCGCGAGTTTTTCAAAGAGTTGAGCATAGAAAAATTACCTAGAAACTTCTAAACAAATGTTCATGTACCTAGAAACAATTTTCTTCTTCTCCACGTGTTTATGACTTTATTTATAATTACATAGTTGACTTTAAATTCAACTTTCTTGACACTCAAATATTTACATTTTATGTTTTATGCATCTAAATGCATGTTTGTGAATTGTGATGTATTCTAAAACCAATTACATTGATATGATACATATGATCTTTTTTTTAAAATACATATTTTTGTCTCTTGACCTATCCGATTTAAAATCAGACTGGTTAAAGAAAAGTTTTATATTTTACAAACACGTGCAAAATGCACGTGCCGAAAACTAGTTTGTTTTTACTCCGAAAGAGAGGGAGGGGCCCACACAGGCTGCACCCCGGGATTCCCCCGGGCATTATTAGGAGAGAAATGTTTTGCTCACCTTGATTTGTGAGCCGTTGGTTTGAGTGGATTTCACCAGATGGTGGGGCCCACCAGTCCCGTGGCTCACCGTTATCAGGACTCGGCGTTGATGAGGTCGCTTCATGTGCCGCAGATCTCGAAACTCACCTCAGATTCCAATTAAATTCATCAGAATTTTCTTTTATACATATATAAAAAAAAAAAAATCAGTTACGCCACATCACGAAGAAACGCACCGAACACTCAGCCACTCAGGTACGAGGGTCCCATGCGCTAACGCTAACAATAAGTCCGAACCTTTTAATTAAAAAAAACCACGCAGAAGCAGCAATAATTTCTGGTGAAGGGTCGCTCGCCATGGCACATGGGAGAGAGCACGACGATTCGTCCTGAATCCATGGATGCTTGCAGAAAAACAAGAACTTGAGTGATTTTGGTTCCCTGCTTGGGACTCTCGAGATCAGTAGTCTAAACCTTTGATTTGATTTTTTTGTCCATACATGACTTTCAATTTATATATGTAGTTTATAATAATATCAACTCCCACGTAGTCGTAAAATTATAAAGCAACATTGTAATGAACCCAGCTGCTATTACTGTGGGCTGCTTGTCCTGATCTGAGCAAATCATGCGCCTGGTTACATTGTAATTAGAGAAAAAAAGAGTGATTTTAATTTAGAATATCGCTAATTATACTTTTTATTTTAAACATATTTTTTAGCTGGAGTTTAGCTTCTGATTTCCTACAACTCATTCTCATTTTTTTTACCACTGAATCAAGCGTCACTGATAATACTAAATATATCATAAAAACTATAAAACGCCATGTGACAAAGAACAACATAACATGTGAAATCACCTTTATAAATGCTTCGGACTTATTATTATTATTATTATTATTATTATTATTATTATTATTATTAATGTTTACAACAACAACAACAATAATTATATATTGTTGTTGTTGTCTTCGTTATTAATAATATTATTATTATCATTATTATTATTATTATTATGAAAGTATTATTTAATTATAACAGAATAAAGATGGTATCATTTACAAAAGGATAAATTACTTCTCTAAGTTCAAGGTGTTAATACTTCAATACCTTCTTTTTTCAAGGAATCTCCGGAATCAGGCGAAAAGAAATTCCCAAGCAGTAGGGTTCGAAGATCGACTGCTCGTATCGTCAATGGGATGCGCTTATCAGACTCCCACTGGCACACTTTTCCAGAAATATCAGAGGAGATCTACTTGTAATTTTTATCTAAAGAGATACTTGTAATTTTGCTCCTCAATATTTTGTAAGTTTTCCCTTATTGAATTTTTAGTGGAAAACAGTAACATGGCTTTTTTTTTCATTTGCAAAAAGAACGTGATAAATTAGGGCGTGTTTGTTTCTCATAATTTGCCTATAAGTGATAAATGCAATTGCAAAAAATCACTCACGGTGTTTGCTTGGGGCTGTAAATCGTAAAATGGACTTGCAGGCCACTTGCGGCCTAAACAGTTAACGTATTAATTTTCTTCTTTTTAGTATTACTAGATTATTAATATTTAATATAAAATTAAAAATATTTTATTACTAAATTAATTTTCTTAAATTTGGAATATAATATTTTAATTATTGAATGGAATAATATTTATTATTAGATTGCAATTTTAATATTTTTAAATAATTAATATTAGTTTACTATTAATTTTTTAATATTCCAATATTTTATTTTTTAATATTAATATTTTAGTTTTCTAATATTTATTTTAATATTTATTTTACTTTTTTAATATTTTATATGTTTAAATCACAAAACAATTAGTTTTATGGTCAATTTTATCACTTATGACTTACGCATTACCATCCAAACACCGTAAAATTTACTTGTGTACAACTCACTTACAACTGTAAAAGAGTTTACCTCTTGCGACTTACGACTTACGGTCACTTACAGCAGTCAAACATGTCCATACTATAAAATACTAGTCGATCTAGTACTCACTTATGAAATAATTCTCTCATCATAATTTTTGACGTTCTTAACTTTTTATAATATTTCATTACCCTTTTTTTTTGGAGGAAGACTGTAACCTCCGGTTTTATATACCCGTAACACAGTATCAGTAATCGTTACGGTGCACAAAGTTGATTTGACCTTCCTATTAGTCAGATTGAACTAATTTTAGTTCCAAATACTATTTTACTATAATTTAGATTTTTCAAATTTTTCTGAAATTTTTCTAGATTATTTTAGAAAATCTCTGCAGTCGGGGTGGACCCATACTGATAAACGGCTCTATAATTTTTAATTCACAAATGGAGTTGAATTTAAGAATTTGTTTTCAAATTTTTCTTTAAAATTTCGGTATATTGGAGATTTTTCTGAATTAGTCCAAAATCCGGTCGAACCGGTGTTGACCGATATCAGTGATACATTCCAAGATTTTTAATTTGTAAATTAAACTGAATTTCTTGAATCCGATTTCATATTGCTTCTCAGTGTAATATTTTTTATTTTACAAATTTTTGAGAACGTTTTGAGTTAGTCAAATTTTACTGAATAAAATAATATTAAATAATTCTTTTTAATCCTTTTCTTTTCCACCAATCTCCTTCATTTCCTTCCCCAACAAACCAAGCCACCTCCATCGACTTCCAACCAACCTCTCTCCCTTCCTTATCTATTCTCTCTCTTTTTCTAGTTACTCACTCTCTTAATCTCACTTTGCACTCTAATTTCTCCATCTATCCTCTCTAATTTAATCTCTTTCCCCCTTCTTCTTCTTTAATCCACCGCCGGCCGCACCACTAACGACGTCTGCCACCCTGGCGCGATTCTAACTCTGAGTGCATCCCTGATACCCTCTCATCTCCGGTCGGCCTCCTCCACCACTAAAAACCCCATTCCATCATCATCTTCTCCAATTTCACCATCACCTTCCTCCACCTACCTTCTGTTGCGTGGACAACTCGGGATACCATATTTAATATGATATCAATAGTTAGGAGATACTGAGATCCCCATCGACAACCTCAAGCACACCATGAGATCGATTACCTCGAGCGCACAAGATGAATATTAAAAGATATAAGAAGAAGAACACACGATTTAACGTAGTTCGGCCAAAACTTGGCTTACGTCCACATGGAGAGGATTTAAGAGAGCTTTATTAATAAACTTAATACAAAGAGATCTAACTTTTCTCTTGATGACACAAGAGTATTCACCTTTCCCTTGAATCTATGCGTAGATTATACGAGTATACCTTCTCTCTATGCACCTTCATCTTGCTCCTCTCTCTCTCTTGGCTTTTTAGGGCCTTCTTGATTTTTTAGGGCCTTACATTATTGTTCACCACAACTTTCTTCTACTTTTCTGCTTTAATTTATAATGCTGAGTTATAACCTTTATTTATAGGATTTTACAATACAACTCTTATTTGGACTATGGATGTTCTTGCCATTGGATGCTTGAAGAATCTTGATCAATTCTATTAGGAGTCTATCTCCTTGATTTAGAAGGATTCTGGACCCTTTAATCTTTAAAAATAAATCTTCATTGAATAGAAATTGAATCCTATTCATACTCCTCCTGGAAAAGAAACTTGCAATCGCCTAAAAAGGAAACTGCTTCACTTTGATTTGCTTCTTCTGTTTCAAGCCATCGTCTTCTACAACTCAATTGGATTTTCTTGGATCATCACCTCCTCTTAAAAACACGATAAAATCCTAACAATCTACATTTTGACTTGCTTTTCAAGCCTTTAGCAAAATAACTTGAGATTTTGAATTACTACCATAATTCTTTTCTTGGTTGTAACCATATCGTGACCTTAGCCCCTCATTCAGGGGCCTTTGGCGGATTCACCGCCATTCCTTGGGTCATCTCGAACCTCGCCTGAATGCACCCTTTTTGTAGTCGTCTTACAACTCTTAGACTCGTTGCAGTTTTTCTTGAAGCTCCACCTCGAAGTGAGCTCCCTTCAAGCTTTTCATTAAAACTCCCTGACCTAGTTTCTTTTTATTAGCTTGCATTGCATCACTACCACTGCCAACCAACTCTGCTTTGTAACGCCTTCTCGGCTATGGGGCCCTCGCCAGTCTTGAGGTAATTCGCCTCAAATTCTTCCATGATCTTACCAACTTTAAACGAATATTGTCAAGGTTTTGTCGTGTCATGGTCTTCCACTGATCACTTAGTGAGGTTCCACCTTCATCGATGTTTTAACCTTGAGACTTACCGTCTTCACATAACTGTCATGGTCTTACTGGGCCTTCCCTCCACACACAGTCATGGTCTTCCTTCCATCAATTAGGATTGTCATCCACCACTGCATTGATGCTTGCGAGATCTATTACCCTGCTATTGATGATTTTCAACCTGATAGATCCACCAATGCATGCAATAATCTCACAGTGTCACTGCTAGTCCGTCATAACTTTGACTATGATCTGTCGATTTCTTTAACCGATCTGTATAGACCCGCACTAGACATTAGAATCTCCTCGATCTGCACACACAATTTCATCCAGAACATCGAAAAACATAGGGTTCGACACCTTGATCGTCTGAATCTGACTACGATTGCATGATCTACCATCCGATCATTCTCATCCGTTGATCGTCTTCATCACCCTCCGTTGTTTTTCCTTTGACTTACTGTCATAGTAAGCCTCCATGGATGGCTTGTATGATGCCTCCGTGAGCTCGTCGAGCTCATCTTGCTGTCTGCTATTGGCGATGATCCAGTCATCACCTCTACGTCTACCGTGTTCAAATCTGAGCATCATCGAGCCTTGACAACTCCACCTTGATCAATATACTCCAAAAGTCATCGAACTTTACCTTAGAACAAATTTAAACTTTCTTGTTGTCTTCTTCGTCTTGATGCCTCCACCGAACTCCATGGACTCGACGTATTCTGCTCCATCTAGAGCACTCAAGTCTTGAACGAACCCCATCAGCTCTGATACCATTTTTTGCGTGCATAACCTAGGATATTATACTTACTATGATATTAATAGTCGGGAGATATGGAGATCTCCACCGATGACCTCAAGTACGCCATGAGATCTATTACCTCAAGCACACAAGTTGAATATTAAAAGATATAAGAAGAAGAACACACAATTTAATGTAGTTCGGACCAAACTTGGCCTACATCCACGAGAAGAGAACTTGAGAGAGCTTTATTAATAAACTTGACACAAAGAGGTTTAACATTTCTCTTGATGACACAAGAGTATTCCCCTTCCTTGAATCTACGCCTAAATTACACGAGTATACCTTCTCTCTATACACCTTCACCTTACTCCTCTCATTCTTGGCTTTTTAGGGACTTATATTATTTTTTACCACAACTTTTTTCTGCTCTAATCTATAATGCCGGGCTACAACTTTTATTTATAGGATTTTACAATACAACTACTATTTGGACTATGAGATGATCTTGGTCATTGGATACTTGAAGAATCTTGATCAATCCTATTAGGAGTCGATCTAATTGATCTAGAAGGATTCTAAACCTTTTAATCTTTAGAAACAATCTTCATTGAATAAGATTGAATCCTATTCTTACTCCTAAAAAGAAAACTTGCAATTGCCTGAAAAGGAAACTGCTTCACCTTGATTTGCTTCTTCTGCTTCAAGCCATCTTCTTCCCCAACTCAATTGGATTTTCTTGGACCATCATATCCTCTTGAAAAACAAGGCAAAATCATAACACTTTCAACTTCAACACCACCACTTCCTCCTCCCAATCAACCACCATATCCAGCAATCACCGCCACCAATATCATCACCATCTCAATTAAACCCCTTCTCCTCCACCATCTCCACCATCAATTACCTCCAAATCACCAATAATACCATCACCATCTTCACTTTCCATCCTCCTCCACTCTACCCTCCAGGCCGCGCCATCGGGCCCCATAAGGTCGCGTTGTCAGCGCCCCCGGTTGCCAGAGTTACCTGGCCGACTGCAAAGCTCGGCCATGCCCCTTTCTTCTTCTTCTTCTTCTTCTTCTTCTTCTTCTACCTTCCTTTCTCTTTCTTTCTTTCTTCTTTCTCTTTTTCCTTCTTTGTTCTATACCCTTCTCTTCTCTCTCTCCCCTCTATGTTGGATCCAATCAACAACTTAAACTCAAAAACCCACACTTATTAAAATCTAAACTCATTAACCTATAAACTCAAAACCCAAACCTGTTAACCCAAAACCTAATAACACAATCCAAACCACCATTAGCCGATAACCCACATTCACTTTAGTTAAATGGGTATGAGTTGTGGATCTAAACCTGACCCGTTAGGAATCTAAACCCGTTTCTAAACCTAATAAAGGTAAAATTACATTTAAACCCTTTGTAAATTCAATTATTACAATTTAGACTTTATTATTGCATACCTATTTGTTATGATTTTAGTATTCGAGTGATATCTGGGGCATCCGAAGTCCGATCTGGACGATTCTCGAACTGTTGCGATCATAGGAAGATGAGCAATATCCTATATTACCTATGTGAGTGTTTCTCTTTTAAAAATTATATTTAATATTGTTGAATGTAACTAATTGGTTTCTTTAATTAATAAAATATGGTTATCAGTAAATCACTATAAATATTATTAAATAAATTGAAACTAATGATAAATCACTGTAAGTGGAATATGCATGGTTGCTCTTTAAATATATTTAATAAATAATAATTTATTTTATTTCTTGATTTAATATAAAATATTGATTAGTTAGTTATATATATATATATATATATATATATATATATATATATATATAGTAATTAAAGGGTGTTGATAAATAATCCAGAATTATAAATAAATTGATAATTGAAATTTGGTAACATAGATAATAGTATTTAGTTGCTTTGTGATATCAATCAGGTTAATAATACTGAAACCATTATTTCATTATAACCAAATAATAATATATTGACACATATCTATGTTAACTATACCACTTTGATACTGTCTCTGCTATACGGATATTCTATTACGCTGGACCACTATTATTACATATACATGTATCACCGTGACATGAATATACTATTACACTAGACACTATTATTTTATGAACTTGTAACACTGAATACAGATATATTATCACACTGTAATGTCATTTTATGTACTTATATCACTGTACATAGATATTATTACACTGGACATTATTATTTCATATTCATGTAACACTGATACACATGCACGCTATTACACTGACTATTGTTGCATGAGTACTTTGTACACTATTATTCATGTTCTTAAAACACTATTACATAGATTCACCTGTACACATGTGTTAATTGTTTGTGTTCCTATTGCATGGATTATTATTACTGTAACATGACTATATCTTATATTCTTGTTACATGACTATTTCATGTTACTGATATCGATATGATACTCCAGTTACTGGACATGAGTGCTATTAATATGCGATGTGTGGAACTAAGTTTCACATGGATCTAAGCCAAGGGGGCCACCTCTAGAATTCCACATCTTTTATTTTATATTTTTCGCCATCTTGTTTCATGATATCAACAAAGCTCATGTCCTATTAACGCATTACTTGTACCATGCACTGTTCTAGTTCTTGATATACTATGTAGTTTAAATATAATAAAATAACATGGGGATGAGGGAGACTTGACGGTTGACTAGGTCTTGTCGGGTGGATGTCATGGATCCATATTTATCCCACTGTAGGGGATGGTGGTGCTGGCTACCAATTGTGCAAACCTCATTGAGCTTCTTGTTTCTTGCTCCTACCCAAGCAGGTAGCCTGGTCTCAGCAGCCAGAGATTTGTTTAAGGCCATAGTTATGAGTATGTACGAGATACACTCACCCGACTAGAGCTCTCGACTATTGGGTTTCCAATTAATACAATAAAATAACATAAACAATAGTATAACCCCCTGATCCTTGATGTACGTATCACAGTATTAGTGCTCGATACGGTGTATAAAGTTGATTTAACCTTTCTGATAGTCAAGTTGAGCTGATTTCAGTTTCAGATATTATTTTTCAATATTTTAGATTTTTTTGAAAATTTTCTGGATTATTTTGAAAAATCTCTGAATTCGGTGTCGACTGATACCGACAATCGACTCTAGTATTTTTAATTTACAATCAGAGTTAAATTTTTAGAATTTACTTTCAAATTATTCTTTACAGTCATATTTTCTGTTTTCAGACATTATTTTTGATTTTTTTTTTGAATTAGTCCAAAATCTGGTCAAACCGGTGTCGCCTAGTATCAGCGATACATGTCAGAATTTTTAATTTACAACAGACTGAATTTTTAGAATATGATTTCATATTATTTCTCAAGATAATATTTTTTATTTTACAAAATTTTTAAGAACCATTCTGAACTAGTCAAATTTTGCCCCATTAAAATAATATTAATAAAATTTTAAAACTAATTTTCCTTTCTTTTTCTTCTTTCTTCCTCCCCAAACTTTTCCACCACCATAACCCACCGCCTCTCTCTCCCTAATCGACTTTCCCTCTTCTTAATCTTCCCTCTCACTCTCACTAATTCCTTCCCAACTAATTCCCTTTTTACCTTCTAAATCTCTCTCTCCCTCACTCTCCTGTCTATCTCTCTCTAACTATTTCTCTTTCTCCACCTCTTTCTATCTCTCTCTCTCTTTCTCTGTGTGCTGTCACCGTCGGCGAGGTCAGGCCTAGCATGGCCTCCACCCCTCTTCCCTTCTCCCTCCTCTTCTCTTATTATTCTTCTTCCTCTTCTTCTTCTTTTCTAGTCATTTATTTTTTTCCCTCTCTCCCCCCGATGACGGCTAACCGGCCAGGACCGCCGGTGAGCGGCCCAAGGCTGCTGCCCCTTTCCCACTCTCTCTCATTCTCTCTTTCTCTCTCTATTAGGTTTAAACCAAATAACTTCAATCCAAACCCATTAATCCATTAAACCCAAACCCGTTAGTCCTATAACCTTAGTATGGGTTGTGGATCTAAATCTGACCCAATAAGCAATCCAAACATGTATCCAAAACCAAATATGTAAAATCTCATAAAAGCCCCTGATACTTTATAATATTACATTTTGACCTATTTATTACACATTTAACCTATTTTATTATTTTTAGTGTTCAGGTGATATCTGTAGCATCCGGACTTCGAATTGGACGATTCTAGAAACGTTGTGACCGTAAGAAGACGAGCTACATTCATGTGCCACCTATGTGAGTGTTTTTCTTTTACAAATTATATTTTATAGTGTTTAATGAAATTAATTGATTTCTTTATTTAATAAATCTTGATTATCGGTAAATTATTATAAATATTATTTAATAAAATATAATTATTGATAAATCACTGTAATTAGAATATATATGATTGTTAATCAATAACATAATAATAATTTATGTTATTTCGTGATTTAGTATAATATATAGATGAATGGTCTATACATCGAGATTAATAAGTTAATAATTTTAATAAATAAATTAGCTAATAAATTGATAAGTAAAATAGATAATTGTATATAATAATTTTGTGATATATATCATATTTATAATATTGTAATCATTATTATAAATATGAATATCTGACACTCGATTATAAAGTATAACCACCATTACCTGATTCACACTAGAAACTATTGTTCATATACTATGAAATCACTATATAAGAAATTACATTTAATTGCATATTCATGTACACCTGTTATACAGAGCCATGTTAGACTAAACATTAATATTCATGTACTTGGAGTACCATGACATGGATATACTATCACACCGAACACTGTTATTTCATGTACATGTATCACCGTTACATAGATACTGGTACACGTGACCATATTATTTCTTATTCATGCCCCACTGATGCACGGATACACTATTCCACAGAATCATTTCATATATTTGTATCATCGTTACATGAGTGCTCTGTGCACAGTTATATCATGTTCATGCATCACTGTTACATATGTTCACCGGTAAACATGCATTGATTCATATTACATGGATTATTGCACATGTAAATTCCTGAATTCCCGTTACGTGATTGTTTCTCATTACTTATATTGATATTTCTATTACTGGACATATGAGCTCTTGATATATGACGTGTGGAGCTAAGTCTTATATCTCTTGTTTCTTATTTCTTGTTTCCCGTTAAACTATTTAATGATATCATAGCTCAAGTCCAGTTATCGTGTTACATGTATCATGCACTGTTATTGTTCCTTATGTACTATGCAATCTAAATACAATAAATAAAATATAGGGATTGGGGAGACTTGACGGTTAACTAGATCTTGTCGGATGAAAATCTGGATCCATTATTGTCTTACTGCAGGTGACATGATAGTGCTGGCTACCGTCTGTTATAGCTCTATGAGCTCCCGTCTCCCGTTACTTGCTTCAGCCTTAGCGAGCTGGCCCTGATCTCAGCAGCCAGGGATTTGTTTAAAGCCGAGATCCCTGGTATGCACGGGGTACACCCACCCGATAAGAACTCCTTGACCATTGAGTTTTCAATTAACATAATAAAACAATATAAACAATAGTGACGTCGGGAACGCTTGTTATTTGGTCACTCTCTCATTTGGGTTATGGTACTCGTATGCCATATTCGGATAGGTTCGGCCAGAGTGCGGAATCCGGTATGAACTACCAGTGGTTTGGGACACTGGAAGAGATTGATTAGATACCATGTAGTATTGATTGTTATTATTGTATAGATAATATGACTTGCCTGATATATGTATATTACTATCCAGTTATACTTGTTACAATTCTTGATAGTTTATCCACTATCATGTCACCTGTATAACTTGTTATACTTTCTGATACTTGTTACACTTCATGTGATGACACGCTATTCTTATACACGTATATTCTGCATTTCTGGTATTCTGTTTCATGTTTACTCTGCATACATTGTTACCATTTAGTCACATCACTGTGATACGGTTATTCTGTATACTTCATATCTGCATGTTCATACCCATTACGTCACCATTATACTACAGTATTTATTAAATTAAACAAGAAATATAAAGTAACTAATATATTACTGATGTACACTGATGTAATTAGGAACACTTAATAGTATATCATGTCATACATATTGAGAATAATATAAATGGTATAACTCTATTGACTGAAGTAACATAATTCCCAAAGTGACTTACCTATTATTGGTGGTAGCACAGTCTAGACATATAAGCTGATATTAAATATATAAAACTAGATACTATTGTGGTAATGACCCGATTATAACATGTTAGGTATTGATAATGTTAAAATATGACATTTGTATATTACTTTCGATTGTTATTATCATTATATTGTATCACCGATAATTGAACATTATTATATATTATTATCGTGATTGTATTACTAAAGTATACATTACTGCTTTCTTTATTTTACCACTCACTAGGTCCTTTCTGACGGCCCTGGGTTTGCGTGCTCAGGTTGGAGATCTGAGATATCATAGTATCAGACATTTTATGGGATACACCTAGGAGACCCGTCACCTATACTATTCATAGGTATCTTTAATATTTGTTTCTATTTTCATATTATCCTTATTTTAATACTTATTATGATTGCTGACCCCTTTTGTAGGTATTCTTGTACCCATTTAATACTAGAACTATTGTGTATATGGTGATTATTCCTTGTACTGAGACTTAGCGTACGTATGTGAGGGTAATTTTGCCCTGCGTAAGTACGTCGTCATTGCGTCCCCGTACCCACAGGATCGGAGCGTCACAGAGTGGTATCAGAGCCTAGGTTTACACCTGATGTGGGTAACCACCTGCCGCTCGGGCTCTTACCAGCAGTACAATCAGATTCAAATTAGAACTCATCTGTATCTGAATTTGAGGATTCCAACTATGAGTACAAGAATACCCTTTCGTTGAAAATTTATTCCTGGACCCTTTTTCTATTCTCTAATTTCAGTTGTCAACTGATTAGTCTCTAAAATTGCATATTTCATACCACATCTTCACATTTATTTAATATTAAATTCTGCTATTAATACCTCACTTGTATTTTTCTAGATCCATGGCATGAAATAAAGAAGAAGACCCAAAATCACCATTTAATTGGTGATTAAAAGCTTACAAATAGAGCCATTGACTTTGGAAAGCTGTTTCGTCAAAACTAGGGGCCCAAAATCAAAAATCGGGACATGCAGCCGATAGGGAGACAAGCGGGCAACGCGCAGCAGGTTGCGCCGTGCGCGCCGCCCTGGTATAACGGCGAAAATGCAGCCTGGGCCGCATTTTCGTGGCTCTGGTGTGGAGTCGTGCGCCAGGATTTGACGCGCAGCTCCGTACCATACCCTGGTGCCCAGTTTTGCCTATAAATACCTGGCGCTTTTCAGAGCTTAGCGGTGAGGAGTTTTTAAAGTGTTTTTAGGTTAGTTTTTAGGATTTTCTCTTGTTGTAGTTTAGGATAGTTTAGTTTAGTTCTTCTCCTTCTTCCTCCTTTGTATTTTTCATTTTTTGTAGATCTTGTAATATGAGAGAGAGTGATACATGGTTGGAAAGTAAGAGTTCTTGTAATAGAAGGTGACAAGATATGAAAGGTTCTTTCTTTACCTCTCCTTGTTTTCTTCTTTAAATGCTTTTACATGTTTAGCTAATTTTCTCTCATGTCAAGTAACTACTAACCACTAACTTGCTAACTTCTTACTTGATAATTCACATGAATCTAATAGCCTTTACTTGGCCTTGCTCTTGTAAGAGCCATTGATGGCTCATGAAGATGGATCCTAAAAACATCCAACTCTCTAACAAGCTAACATTACTTTATTCCAGCTTGCTCTTGTTTAGTTTCGATAGTTTAAGTATGGCTTGTACTTGTTTTGTTGAGTTTGGATATGAAAGTTATCTTATGGGTCATGCTTTGAAATGCTCTTGAACCAAGAACTAGTGATGGCCAAGGATACATGTGAGACAACTATCACTAAGAGGTTAGCATGATTAGTGGAGCCATTAGTAGTTAGTAGTCATGGGTTGTCTTTCTCATTTTACTTTGTTTTAGATATAAAAACAAAATCACAAATACCATTCTTTTATGTTTCTCACTTCTTTATTTTCACCGTACTTCTCTTTTCATTCTTTATTTTCTTTTCTTTTGATTCTTTAAAACTTTGAAGAACACTTAACATACACGTGAACATACCGTGTAAGGTTCTATCGCCTCCCGTCCTTGTGGATTCAACTCGTTTTAGCCTCTATGCTATAGCAGAAGTATCGAGGAAGCCAAAGCAAACACACTTTAAATCTTGATTTCAAAACATACACTTTTTGTGCGCGGTTGTCCCCCGATCAAATTTTGGTGTCGTTGCCAGAGATGGGAACGGTTTGATTTCATATTTTTATTAACTTTTCTTCTCTATTTTTGGTGTGTAGGTCAAATTTTTAGCATTGTAGAAGTCCACACTTGCTTTTTGTGTGGTTGGGTAAATTCTTGTATATTGTTATATTTTGCTGCTACTTATTGTTTATATTACCTGAGCACTGTAATAATTTTAAGAACTAAAATACAGTAATTGGATGTTTTAAAATAATTTAGACATTTGCATCTAGGCACGTGTTAATTTTCATTCCAATATACTGTATTTTATTCTTCTGTTGGTGTAATCTTGACGGAGGTATACATATTGCATTGCATATAGTTAGAACAAATACGTGGGTGATTTACTCGCTTTGTGTGTTCATTCTTATCTATATTGCATTCTTGCATGAACTGAACTTAAGGGCAAAACCCAATACAATATAAGGTGGGGAAGTCAATACTCTCCCTTAGCCCAAAAATCACCTCCCCACTCACACAACCCTGTAGAATGACCTAGAGGGGGGGTGAATAGATGATGGCTAATCTAATGGTCACTTAATGCGAAATAATGCGGAATTAAAAACTATTATGACCTAAACAAACTATTTAAACTAAACACCACGTATAACACAAGAGTGTAGCCGAATTCTCCGTGAAGGGCTCTGGACTAACTCTCTAGATTCCCCTAGATAAGGGTTGAGGTGCCGCGTTGGCTCTCTTGGTTGAATACAAGTGTTAGCAAACAATCCCCAAGCACGTATAACAATAAAGCACACAAGGTATATCAAGCATATAAGGATAAGCACAATAAAAGCATGCAAGATATAAACAAGAGACAAAGAGAGAGAGTGAGCAATCACAAACACAAGGGATTTGTTTCGAGGTTCGAGCACACTTGCTCTACATCCCCGCCTTTGACACACGAAGGATTTCCACTATAATCGATCCCACCGGATCACTCGGTGCCGCAACACCTACAACTCTCGGACTCTCTAGCCCGTACACACCGCAAGCCCACCGGCTCGCCGAGGCCGCACCTCAAACAAGAGTTCACACACGAACTCGAAACACCGCGGACGCACACGTCCGCCTCCTCAAAGAAACAAGAAAAGATCTCTTGGTTATCTAAACACTTTGATCACCAATAAACACTCTCACAACAAAACCCTATAGGTAGATATAGCAATGGATAGCTCAAGTGTTTGTGAGAAAAACAAGGATGGAATGAGTGGAGGAAAAACTCAAGAAAAATCTCTTTTAAACACTCTTGATAAACTCCCCTTTTGATGGAAGTATTAGCTCTCAATTTTGTGGAGAAAAACCTCTTAAAAGAGTAGGAAAAACTGGCACAAAAACTCTCCAAAAATCTTAATCAAGACAGCCCCAAATGCCTCATTTTATAGAGCTAGAAAAACTAGCCGTTGGGGTCTGACAGAGCTGTCGGTCGACCGCCAACGGTCATTTTTCTGACCGTTGGGGCAGTGGTTGACCGGCCCGGTCGACCGAGCCTCTGGAACAGAGAACAAATTCTCTGTCGGTCGACCGCTCGGTCGACCGGGGTTTTCCAGAGAGTAAAAGCTCTCTGGCGGTCGACCGGATCGGTCGACCGGCCCTCCAGTGCACAAAGGCGTGCACGTCTGTGCATGTCGGTCGACCTGTCCGGTCGACCGTGCGGTCGACCGGCTGAAGCCAGACAGAAATCTTTAAGGGATAAAAATCTTGGTCTTTTTGATTGAAATAAAATCCCATAAAATATAAAAAAATCTACAAAAATAGTTTTACCAATATACTTTGATAAACAAACATGCTTGCACAAAATCAAGGCATGTTACAAAAGATTTGGACTATTTTTGTAAGTTGGAAATATTGGCTCAAATGAAAACTGTATTTTCCAAAACTTGATTTTTCCAAACATCTCCAAATACAAAAACAAGATATTTAAACTCATTTGAAGTATAGAGTGTATGGATATGATCCACTACACAAACATGATGAAATATCTATGTTTTTGACATTAAGCTCTAAATATGGTTTTGGATAAAAGATATGTATATAAGAAATTCCAAAAACCAAAAGGTATTTTTCCAAAGTAAAAATTCTTTTCTAAAATAAACTAAATCAAGAGTGTATGTGTGTATGATACTTGAGCAATCCACCAACTATTCTATCCTTTACATTTTATCTAAAAACAAAATCTTCTAAAAAATAAACCTAAAAACAAGTCTTCATCTTCTTGAAGTCTTCACTTGAAGCCTTCTTGACTTGGTCCAAACACGATCCAAAAGCTCTTTGGATCACACCGTGCTAGCTCCAAAACTTGACTTCAAATCCTTTGTTGAAGCTATGCACCTACTAAGATCTTGATCATAAATCTGTCACTAATTAAATACAAGATCATTAGTACTATTACTACATGAGTTGATCATCATCAAAACTAGAGTGATGGGCCTTTGGGCCAACAATCTCCCCCTTTTTGATAATGACAAAACTCATGAAGTTATATATGCAAGGATTAAAGTAAAGCTTCAAAGAAGCTCCCCCTTAACTCATGCATAACAAATAAATAATAAATATGCAATGTATGCTCATAAACATGTATGCAAATCTAGGAGATAAACATGTCAATCAAGCATAAAATAAATCAAAATTCTTTTTCTCCTATTTGCAAAACAAAACATATATGCATAAACACAAATACTAATCCCCCTTAAGCAAGAAAAATATGCATATATCTCAAATACTTCTCCCCCTTTTTATCAATCATCAACAAAGGGGTTAAAGTAAAAACAAAATCAAATAAATTTTTCTCCCCCATGTTGTCTGAAATAAGGAACCAATGAAGGGGTAAACACAAATCAATCAATAAAGGATTATATGCGATATACATTCATGAAGAGGAAGACGCTAAATTAACTTCCCTACACATATGCATTACATGAAGATGGGATGACAAGCCCCAATTCACATAACACATATTATGTAATGCATAAGAGGAGATGTGAAGCTCCCCCTACACACGTGTATCACATAAAGAAAAGTTGTCAAGCTCCTCAATATACAATACACTCAACATGAATCTATATGTAGAAGAGATGTTAAGCTCTCCTTGCATATAGGCAATACAACTCAAAAATATTTTGATTTTTCTTATAAAACAAAATTTTGAATTTTCTCAATAAAACAAATCTTGAGAATTTTTCTTAAAAATTTTTATTTTCTTATCATAAACAACTTTGTGCTTTATATATGTAAATCAATTTTAACTCAAGCACAAATAACTCATATATATGTATGAAAAATGAGTATACCAATTGAAATTGATACATACATATATAAGAAAACAAAATATGAGTATATACAAAAATAGAGTCAAATTGATACCAATTGAAATGATTCAATGATACCAATTGAAACAATAATAGGATCATGTGTATAACTCATAAAATATTGAAGAATAAATAACTAGTTAAATTAATTTTTGAAACACTAGTTAAAGATCCTTCAAAAAAAAATAAAACCAAATCATATGTATTTCATGAATCATACCAAATACACAAGAGTTGACATTCAAAAACGATAAGGCTCATAAAAGTGTTCATGAATCAAAGTCATGACAAAACAAATGAAGTATGAGTGTTCAATAATCATGTAAATAGCATTTTCATGAAATTAATCAATGAAGCTCAAAATGATCAAAACAAATTATTCGTTTTATTTTATCAAACAAAACATAAAAATTCATTTTTCATTAAAACAAAACAAACTTCTAGGTATATGTATGATTTATCTAAATCTAACAATATACATACATATCCCAAACATAAAAGAGTCTATTAAAGATATTTGCATGAAGGCAAGAGACTCACGGGTATACATGTATATTTATTAGATTTGAATACAAAATACATATACATGAAGTAAAACATGAAAATTGACAAAACAAGTATAAATGAAAGAATCGTCAAAACTAGGCTATACATGTGCATATAGTGAGTACAAATGAACAATGAAGTGCAAACATATATGAACCAATTTGTTGCTCACTACTTGTACATGTATAAATCTAAGTTTTAATAAAAATTACATTTAAACTAGTATTTACCACATGAAGCACAAAACCTAAAACATGAACATGCTAAAAATATGACATATGAACAAGCATGCAAATAAATTAGGAGTTTGGAAATAGTTACCAAACTAAAGAACTATTTCAAATCTCCAAACATGGTGGTTGTCCCACCAAAACTCCTTGATAGTGATGCATCCATATATGTGTCCATCAAGTCCAAGTGCATCTACCATCAAGGCACCATCCCTCTCACGTCGTGTGAGAGCCCTCACCTACATCAAAAACACACGGTGGGGGTTTTGGTACCCATTTTCTTTTGGGTCCACAGGGGTTAGCATCTAATGGAACCCAAACATTTTTCTTAGCAAAATTAATATGATGTGACTTATCAAAAAAAATTTTGCTAAATGGCCTTTGCGGCCACAATGTGTACATTTGTACACCTTAGGATGCTTATGTGTGTGAGTGTGGTCATCACGTGCAACATAAGCATATGCATGATAATGATGTGCATGAATGAGTGGAGTTTGTTTCTTTGAAAATAAGGACTCCAATCTCTTACGGTTAAATGCACATGAGCTCAAAGTAGAGGTCAAACAATCCATTTTATTTTTCAAAACATTTATCTCATTTGTGGAGGCATGTAAAGCATGATGAGATATAAAACTATTTTTCTTGTTCTTTTTAGAAACAAATTCTTTTTCTTTTTTAAAAATTTTTCTTTTCAAAGAAGTGTTTTCATTAAAAGCAATTTCTTTTTGTTTTTCCACCAAAGTAATTTCATTTTTCAAAAATATATTTCCTTCACATAAATCATTCAATTTGGACATCAAGGAAACATTCCCATTTTTCAAAATTTCTTTTTCTTTTTCTAAACATGCAATATTATTTTTAAAAGAATCATTTTCCTTATGTATGAAATCAAATTTTTTTTTTAAAATTTTATTATCTTTTCTAAGCATGTCATATTTCTCAAGTAATTGTTGGCAAAATGAAGTGAGCTCATCATATGACATGTTATCATCTTCTACCTCGAATTCGGTAGTTACCTCAAGGGGGTTATCCCCTTGGACTATATAGCACTTGTTGGAGACGTCATTTCTAACATCAGAATCGCTCCCGGCATAATATAGATCCTTTTCGTCAAGGGAGATGAGGGTGTTCCATGCTACAAAAGCCGAATCAATATTAGAAACCCTAGATAAATAATCATCATTTAGGGTTGACTTTAAAGCATGTAGGGCTTTTGCATTAGCCTCAAAATTCTTGCCATTTAAACAATAATCATTAGTGATGGCAAGCTAAACATGAATGCCTAGGGCTTTGAGGTACAAGGACATCTTCACCTTCCATATAGGGATGTTAAGAATGTCAAATACGGGTGGTGACATGAAGTACATGGTGTGTGTACAAAAAATAGTGATTAGCCTAAAATGAGGATCTTTAACTCTAGGTTGTAAGACCCAAATTCAGAGCACTTGGCTCTGATACCAATTGTAGAATGACCTAGAGGGGGGTGAATAGGTGATGGCTAATCTAATGATCACTTAATGCGAAATAATGCGGAATTAAAAACTATTATGACCTAAACAAACTATTTAAACTAAACACCACGTATAACACAAGAGTGTAGCCGAATTCCCCGTGAAGGGCTCTGGACTAACTCTCTAGATTCCCCTAGATAAGGGTTGAGGTGCCGCGTTGGCTCTCTTGGTTGAATACAAGTGTTAGCAAACAATCCCCAAGCACGTATAACAATAAAGCACACAAGGTATATCAAGCATATAAGGGTAAGCACAATAAAAGCATACAAGATATAAACAAGAGACAAAGAGAGAGAGAGAGAGTGAGCAATCACAAACACAAGGGATTTGTTTCGAGGTTCGAGCACACTTGCTCTACATCCCCGCCTTCGACACACGAAGGATTTCCACTATAATCGATCCCACCAGATCACTCAGTGACGCAACACCTACAACTCTCGGACTCTCTAGCCCGTACATATCGCAAGCCCACCGGCTCGCTGAGGCCGCACCTCAAACAAGAGTTCACACACGAACTCGAAACACCGCGGACACGCACGTCCGCCTCCTCAAAGAAATAAGAAAAGATCTCTTGGTGATCTAAACTCTTTGATCACCAATAAACACTCTCACAACAAAACCCTAAGGTAGATATAGCAATGGATAGCTCAAGTGTTTGTGAGAAAAATAAGGATGGAATGAGTGGAGGAAAAACTCAAGAAAAATCTCTTTTAAACACTCTTGATCAACTCCCCTTTTGATTAGAAGTATTAGCTCTCAATTTTGTGGAGAAAAACCTCTTAAAAAAGTAGGAAAAACTGGCACAAAAACTCTCCAAAAATCTTAATCAAAACAGCCCCCAAATGCCCCATTTTATAGAGTTAGAAAAACTAGCCGTTGGGGTCTGACAGAGCTGTCGGTCGACCGCCCGGTCGACCGCCAACGGTCATTTTTCTGACCGTTGGGGCAGCGGTCGACCGGCCCGGTCAACCGAGCCTCTGGAACAGAGAACAGATTCTCTGTCGGTCGACCGCTCGGTCGACCGGGTTTTCCAGAGAGCAAAAGCTCTCTGGCGGTCGACCGGGTCAGTCGACCGGCCCTCTAGTGCACAAAGGCGTGCACGTCTGCGCACGTCGGTCGACCTGTCCGGTCGACCGACTTCAAGCTGCGGTCGACCGTGCGGTCGACCGGCTGAAGCCAGACAGAAATCTTTAAGGGATAAAAATCTTGGTCTTTTTGATTGAAATAAAATCCCATGAAATATAGAAAAATCTACAAAAAATAGTTTTACCAATATACTTTGATAAACAAACATGCTTGCACAAAATCAATGCATGTTACAAAAGATTTGGACTATTTTTGTAAATTTAAAATATTGGCTCAAATGAAAACAGTATTTTCCAAAACTTGATTTTTCCAAACATCTCCAAATACAAAAACAAGATATTTAAACTCATTTGAAGCATAGAGTGTATGGATATGATCCACTACACAAACATGGTGAAATATCTATGTTTTTGACATTAAGCTCTAAATATGATTTTGGATAAAAGATATGTATATAAGAAATTCCAAAAACCAAAAGGTATTTTTCCAAAGTAAAATTCTTTTCTAAAACAAACTAAATCAAGAGTGTGTGTGTATATGATACTTGAGCAATCCACCAACTATTCTATCCTTTACATTTTATCTAAAAACAAAATCTTCTAAAAAATAAACCTAGACACAAGTCTTCATCTTCTTGAAGTCTTCACTTGAAGCCTTCTTGACTTGGTCCAAACACGATCCAAAAGCTCTTTGGATCACACCGTGCTATCTCCAAAACTTGACTTCAAATCCTTTGTTGAAGCTATGCACCTACTAAGATCTTGATCATAAATCTGTCACTAATTAAACACAAGATCATTAGTACTATAACTACATGAGTTGATCATCATCAAAACTAGAGTGATGGGCCTTTGGGCCAACAAACCCAAGCTTAATAAAATTTGCTAGACATTGGCGCCTAGGGACATCTCGGACTCATTTAGGAGATTGACCTAAGAGGAATGTTCTTAGAGTTGAACTCTTGTCAAATCGGTGTCTAAGGTTGGAGATTGAAAGGTGAAACCTCGAAGAATAGTGATTTGGCATAATTTGGCCCGTTACTCTGGCACGGATACCACCCACTGATCTTGCCCCTTCCTGGTCGATTAACTTGTGGTCAGATTTCTATAAGGTACCCCCGTGGACAGTCTAACCAGTTAGGAGTCGTCTAGGTCTAAGTCAACCCTAGCACAGGCTTGTTTTCTTTTTCTTTTTGTTTGTTTGTTTGTTGTTTTCTTTTTTGTAAATTGTGATATTGATTTTAACAACAACAATTTTTTCAATCCTAATATGAATCCATATTTCATCCTGACCTTATTTGACTCGGATAACTCCGACCCGGCTTTGTACAACATGAACCAACCTTATATGTCGAATTGAGATTACCCGACTCAATATGTGTCCTAATCCCAATACTATGAACAAGACTGGAATAATCATCATCACTCTTCACTGAGTCAGTGGGGATACAACTCCTCCAAGTATTATGGTCAATCACCTTACCAACATCCAGCTTCATATACTCATTCTCTTGAACAACCATTAGAAGAACTAATTGACTGAGAAAAGAGGATGGAAGCCTTAGAAGAACTTGAGCGACGAATTCAAAATCTAGAAGACTCAAAATCCCATCAAAGTTTTCAAATCCAAAATCCTTACTCCATTTTTCAAGTCCCACAGTAAGAAGAACATACCGACTTCGAAAAGAGTACGGAATCCATTATTCAATTTTAAAGCGATCCTTTTAATATGATAGAAGCTAGACTTTGTCGATAGGAAAACATGTGTAGGAATAAGGAAACTCTCCATACCCAATCTTTGACTACTCCTAACTTTTCTAATCATATTGATGAAAACCAAGTATCATGGAATCTTGAAGACTTTAACCAAGATTCAATTTCACCACAAAATCTTAAACTTGACCAATATCAACCCATTGACAAATTGGCAAGTTTTTATTTCAATGAAATTGAAGTTGAATATGAATGTGAACCCGACCCAAAACTCTGTGATTCAATTCCAATCTTTGAATCTATGTTGACTCCGGCATCCTTACCCAAATGGGACCCATTGCCCGAGCCAACATTGATTCCTATATCCATGGATTTTGAAATTGAACTTATTTTTGATAGTCACATTTCATTGATAGGAACAGAATGTGAAATTAAATTCTTTGATTTGGATTGAACTCTTGAACCTAAACTGACTCTCGAACAAAAACTTAATTTTTCCGAGTTAGTATTGGTCTTTGAACTTTTCATTTCAAAGCTCAAATCATCCATTCCACATGACCACATTCTATTGTTGGACCAAGGTATTGACAAAAATGACTCAGTGATGATCTTCCAAAATTGATCATGTAAAGGGAATAATTTTCATGATAGGATCTTGCATGATCCTATTAAGATTGGGGATTGTAAATATGTTAATAAAAAAAAGATCAATAAAGGTGAATTCTATGAGCCACCATATTATCTTGATTGGGTATCAACAATTGGCCCAATCAGACCACCACCGGAACCACTACCATGAGATAATTTTTTCTCTTCCCATTTGTTTCATATTATGCACATTACGATGCTTGAGAACAATGCATGAGATAAGTGTGGGGGAGGGTTTACTAACGTAGTTAGTTTTACATGTTCATTCTTTAACACTTCTTTTTAGGAATTTTTTAAAAATTTTCTTTTGTATAAAAACTCTTTTCTTTTCTTTTTACAAAACTTTTTGACATAAGGGAAATAGTTTTGATTTATTTTTAAAAAAATTAAGATTATCTTAGTAATCAGGAAGACCTAAAGTTATGAATTTTTAAACCGAGTCAAAATAATAGATCTTATTTAAATTTTAGGTTAAGAAAGTAAGATTGAAAAAATAATTTGATCTTAAATTTTTATGCCCTTCACACTTACACAATTTTTGGGATTGAAACAAATGCTGAATATGCCATAAAAAATATATATAAAAAAAATAAAATAAAATGATGATAATAAAAATCACTTATTGAAGTTGGGTAATTATGCCTCAGGAAGCATGATTATTCATACAATAAATGGTGGACAAAACAAAATAATCTCCTTTGTTTTGTGGCCTTGTTTACTCGAGTCCTTAAGTCCGAGGGATGTTTTCTCTTCTAGTGCCCTAAAACTATCTGATTTGGGAGTCACCGGCTAAAGGCTCACTACCCAGGTAAGCTAGAAAGCCTAAGAAAACTAAGAGAAGAAAAAAAGAAAAAAGAAAAAAGTATTAAATAAAAGGCATAAAAGTTAGAGTCGATGTCCCAAAATCTTCATAGTTCATAAAATGCATATTTTTCTAAGAGTTTTATGAAAGATTAAAGAGTCAATTCAATTTTAAATTCTTACATTTAATTTATAACAAGATTTTACATTTCGACTTAGTTTAAGGAAGAATAATTTCTGGTTAACCTTTGACCTTGGATCACTTATATTTTCACAAAAATACTTTAATACTTTTCTCGATTTCAAAATGCATTTTCAAAAATACAGACATTTGATTTCTTTTGTTATAGATTTTGTGGGTGTAATCCGCTAAAAACCCTCAGGAGACAAAGCTCCTTCTCTAGGGAAAACCTAGAGGTTTAACAACTTGTTGCACATACTCAGTGCAATCGCGTCACCTGCGAAAGTGGTGTAATAATTCCTTTAGTTTTTTGTTTTGCTGGGAGTGTGACTAGTCTCTAAAATTATATATTTCATACCACATCTTCACATTTATTTAATAATAAATTCTGCTAATAATACCTCTCTTATATGTTTCTAGGTCCATGACATGAAATAAAAAAGAAGACTCAAAATTACCATTTAATTGGTGACTAAAACCTTAAAAATATAGCCATTGACTTTGGAGGGCTGTTTCGTCAAAACCAGGGACCCAAAATTAGAAACCGGGACATGCAGCCGACAGGTGGACAAGCCGGCAGCGCGCAACAGGCGGCGCTGTGATTGCACACATTTATTGCAATATTCTTTATTACATTTTCGCATTGATCATGTAATAAATCTGCTAAATTTCTTATCTTAAATGTCTATTTTGCAGAAGATAATCATGGGAAGAAAAAAGATAAAATCAAATAAATATTAGTTAAATTCAGATTTAACTAGATTTATTTAGTTAGAGGAGGTGATCCCAAATCCAGATGGTTAAATTCAGTTTTTGATGAATCAAGTGGTTAAAGCTAAAGATCAACCGAGGATAACGTCAAATACAGAGTCCCAATCCAAGGGGATAAATAGATAGAGAGAAGATAAACGGATGAGATGAAGCAATTTTAACTCAAATTCTGACTGGATACATTTTATTATTTGAATCATAACGTTCGCTACCGAAACTCAAATCTGATGATTCAAGATGATTCATAAAGAAGACTTAAAGTGTTACAACTTTTAAGTTTATTACTATTTCTAATTCTATCATTTGATAATTTATATTCAGCAATTAAAATTCTAACAAGCTGCAGAATAGAACTGAATATCCACATCAAATCAAATTTGGAGATAAGTGGAGAATTTAAATTCAGAAATAGTCAGTTCCCCTTATCTTTAGAGTCATTTTCTTATCTATTTCTATCCTATAAATACCCCACACATCAGAGGTAAAAAGGACGACCAAGCAGAGATAGATTTTAGGCCAGTTTTTCATTCTTTTTAGTGTAGTTTTTATTTTCTTTTTATGTAATTTTTTATTTCTTTGTAAGCATAGGTTAGAATGAGATTCATGTAAGTAAGGGAGAGAGACTTATGTTGAGAGTGACACCGATATAACCTCATCCTTTCTTTCATCGTTTCTACAAGTAATCAAAGGTAACATCTTCATGCTTTTCTTGTCTATATATCTTCTTCTATTTCTACTTTTTCTCTTTTGGTTTTTATAAATGTCCAAGTGAACCTAGAAGCATCAATATAGCGATGTTGTGTGAGTACCACCGATATTTCATGATGATGTTCTCCTCCTCAAGATTTCGTATCATTTCATTCTTATTCGTCTTGATGATGTAATGCTAATGGGGACTGAGCTCGATCTTATGGGTTATGCGTTGATCGCCTCCGAAGTAAGATAAAACATGCAACGGTTCCAGATAAGTCATCAACCAGAGGAGGTAAGTATTTCTTTTAGCTTTTCTTTGTTTTCTTTTAATTCTTTAGTTTAGATCACCAACACCATCAACACCCAACTTTTTTATCACTCTTTTCTATTTTTTTGTATAAATCCATTTTTCATTTTCTCCACCTTCTCGATCTTCCACTTTCTTATTAACTCAACTATAACTTATTTTCTTTTTTTTTAAAGAATTAAAAGAAGAATTTTAACCATTAATGGTAGCATAAAAGAGAACTTACTAAAGAAGCTTCCATCGCTAGTCTCTCCTTGTGGATTACGACCCATATAGCCACTTGCTATAGCGGTAGCATTGAGAACTTACACATTCTATTCTTAAAGTTTTAAAATTCTGTATTTTTGTGCAGGTAAAACATCAATCAAATTTTGGCGCCATTGTCGGGGAGGGACGGTAAGTTATTCTCTTTTTAGATATATATTTTCGGTTAACTTTCTTCTTTGTTCTTGATGTACAGGTTTAACAAGAAATTTTTACTGCAGTGGACATATAAGTAGCTCTGAACTCTACTCTAGAAAGTAGAGCACAGAAGCCCTCAGATTTACTACATTCTAGTGGCAATCTGAGTGAACTACTAACCTGTATTTCTGTAGGTTGACTGAATTGCAAGCTGAAATTCTGTGGCTATTTATTTTCTTGTTTGTCTCATTGTATATACTTTCTAATCTCAACAGTAAGAAGATGTTTGTTAAATGCTAAAAATAGTTTAGACTTGCATTTAGGCACGTGTCTAATTCGTTTACATTTTTTATTACTGTTGAAGCATGTTGGAGCAAAATGTACATATGCATAGCATATAGTTTTGGAAACATTCTTGGGTGATATTTGCTTGTGAATGTTACTTTTCTATATCCTGCACACTTTGCACAATTATTCTTAAGGGCTTGTCCTATAAATAAGATAAGGTGGGAAAGTCATTACCCTCCCTTATCCCACAAACCATCTCCTCACTCACTAACTAGCCTAACTAAAACTGAGTAGACGTTGGCCCTAGGGATATCTCGGACTCATATAGGATACTGACCTAAGGGAAAAATTGATTTGAATTTGACTCTTACTAAATTGGTGTCTAAGGTTGGGAATTGAGGGGCGAAACCCGAAGGTTGGTGGTTTGGCATAATTAGGCCGTTGCTTAGGCATGGATATCTCCCACCGATCTTGCCCCTACCTGGCCGATTAACTTGTGTCAGATTCAGTAATATACCTCCTGTGGACAGTCAACCAGTTAGGAGTTGTCTAGGTCTAAGATCTACCCTAACTTAGGTTAGATTTTTCTTTTTATTTGTTTACTAATTTGTTTATTTGTGTTTGACATTTCTTGTGTGATATAACTTATAACAACATTTTTTTCAATTTTAATGATAATTCATGTTACACCCCGATCTCTTTTTTGGATATTACCAACCCAGCATATCATAACTTTAACCAACCTAGTGTGCCGGATTGGTCTTATCTGAATTAATACAACCCATACCCCTAATCTTATGACCATAATTATCAAATTAATTCCAACTCTTCACAGAGTCAATAGGGATTCACTTCCTTTGAGTCCAATTGTCAACCAACTTGTCCTCCTTATCCACCTTGTCCACAATTTTCTCAATATTCATTTTCTAATTTGCTTCCTATATTCCTTTTCTAGACCAACCTATTGAAGAAAAATCTGAGATAGAAAAGAGTATAGAAGACATGTAGGAGGCCGAACAAAAATTTCAGACCTCTCTAATTTCACAATATTTTCAAGATTCGTACTCAGTTCCACCAGTTCAAAATAGAAAACCATCAATCTTGAAAATGAGTATGCGTGAGTCCGAGTAACAATCACAAAATCTGATGGACTCACGAGTTCACCACAAATTCCAAAATAAAACTTCATCTTTTCAAATTCAATCGCAACAAAATGATGAACCAATCGACTATGAAAAGCTGCTTGAAGCTATGACTCAAGATCAAATCACTCATAATCATGATATAGGTTTAACGGTCAAAACTCTCCATTCTAACCCTTTGACCATTCCTGATGTCGCTAACCATTCTGTTAGAGCTAAAGAATCATATTGTTTTGAAAAATAAGATTCCATTTTAGCACACCCATTTGAACTTGCCCAAACTCCAAATTCTAAAAACCACATTAACATTTTGGCGAGTTATACCTTTCCTGAATTGAACTTGAGAATGAACATGATCTTGAACCTTTTCCCGATTCAATAATGACTCTGGTGCCTTCACCTGATTTTAATCCTTCTCTAGAGTCCACATTGGATCCTGTGCCTATCGATCGGGAAATTGAATTACCAATCTTTTATGACATCATATTGAAATTGACCAATTTCAGTCCTATTGACAAATTGACAAGTTCTCATTTTTACGCAATTGAACTCAATGAGAAATGTGACCTTGAGTCTCAAATTTGTGATCCAGTTCAAATTTCTGAGTCAATATTGACTCCTATTTTGCTGCCTGATTTGAGCAATATTTTAGAGTCAGTTTTGATTTTCATACTTGTCATTCTTGAACTTGAATCACCAATCTTAGAAAGTCACATTCCATTGGGAGAAAATGAATGTTAACTTGAGTTTCAACTTCTTAATTTGGACCCACTTCTTGAACAAATTTTGACTCCTGAACTTTTACTTGACTTCAGTCATTTTTTTAAGTCATTGTAGTTCATGACCTTCCTGATTCCAGATCAATCATTCCATCTTTCCATACTCTATTTTGGGACAAAGGTGTTGATAATAATGACTCTGAAATTAGTTTGAAAATATGGAAATTAGATGGGAAAAATTCTTAATAAAAATCATTTATATATACATCATTTTAGTGGGTTATATTAGAGAGGTTTCTGGTGGGTTCCTCTGAACTCTACACAAATTAGATTGGACCGCATTTCATAGAGCAATCAGACCACCACCAGAACCACCACCATAAGGTAATATTTTCCTTCCTTTTCTTCTTTTTCATACATCTATACATTAATTCATACATTGAGGACAATGCATGAAATAGGTGTGGGGAATGGTTCTAACATAACTTAGGTTTTCTTTTTTTTAAAATTTTTTTTAACATTTTCTTTACTTTTAAAAACTTTTTGAAAATAGAAACAATATTTTGACATATTTTTTTGCAAGAAATTAAGTCAATTTTAAGGAATAGGAGAATCATAATTAGGATTTCTTATACTTGGTCAAAATAAAATTATTTGTTTGATTTCCAAGATTAGGAAGAAAATTTAGAAAAGTAATTTAATCTTGATTTTTGCCTTGATGATATATGCATGCTTTATACACTTACACACTTAGGGTTCAAAAACAAAGATTCTTATGTCTTATTTAAAAAAAAAGGAGAAAAAGAAAAAATATACGTATACATATACATATAGATATATATATATATATATATATATATATATATATATATATATATATTTATATATATATATATATCCTCTGATTAAGCTGGGTATTTGTGCCTCATAAAACATAAGTATTCACACCTAAAAGCAGTTCATATAATAAAATTCTTAGTTTTGTGGCCTTGTTTGCTCGAGTCCTTAAGTCCTTGGGGTGTTTTCTCACCCGGTACCTTAAGACCGTTTGGTTTGGGAGTCACCGATTAAAGGCTCGTTACATGGGCAGATTAGAAAGCCTAATAAAACTAAGGAATAATATCACCAAAAATAAAAAGAGAAAAATAAATAAATAAATAAATAAGGCATAAGAGTTAGAGTTAAAGAACCCTTAGTCCAAATTTCATGCTCACAAAGGTGCATATGACTTAGGGCAAAATAATAGATTAGATGAAAAATACAGTTTGATTCCGTGCCTTGGTTGATAACAAGTTTTTGAATTAAGATTAAGCTTAAGAATGAAGAATTCAAATTTTCTATGACTTATACATTACTTGAACTCTTATAATAATACTTCAAATATTTTTCTCTTTCAAAATGTATTTTCAAAATACTAACATTTTTCTCTTTCTTTATGGATTTTGTGGGTGCAATCCACTGAAAATCCTCACGAGATAAAACTCGTCCTCTAGGGGAAACTAGAGGCTTAACGGCTTGTTGCACATGCTCAGTGCAGTCGCGTGACCCGTGAAAGTAGTCTAATAATCTTTGATTTTAGTTTTGTTGTTTTGCTCAACGAAGAGCAAAAGATAGGTGTGGGGGTGTCATTACACACAATTATTGCATTATTCTTTATTACATTTTCACATTTATCATGAATAAATCTACTAAATTTTTTATCTTAAATGTCTATTTTGTAGAAGATAATCATGGGGAGGATGAGGATAAAATCAAATAAATATCAGTTAAATTCATATTTAACTAGATCTATTTAGTTAGAGGAGGATGATCCCAAATCTAGTTGGCTAAATTCAGTTTTAAATGAATCAAGTGGTTAAAGATAAAGATCAACCGAGGATAACGTCAAATACAGAGTCCTAATCCAAAGGGATAAATAGATAGAGAGAAGATCAACGGATGAGATGAAATAATTTTGACTCGGATTCTGGCTGGATACATTTTAGTATTTGAATCATAACTTTCGCTACCGAAACTCAAATCTGATGATTCAAGATGATTCAGAAAGATGACTTAAAGGGGTACAACACTTAAGTTGATCAAGTTATATTCAGTAATTAATACGCCAAGAAGCTGCAGAACAGAACTAAATAACCACATCAAATCAAGTTTGGAGATAAGGGGAGGATTCAAATTCAGAAATAGTCAGTTCCCCTTATCTTTAGACTCATTTTCTTATCCATTTTTATCCTATAAATACCCCACACATCAGAGGCAAAAAGGACGACCAAGCAGAGATAGATTTTAGGTCAGTTTTTTCATTCTTTTAAGTGTAAGTTTTTATTTTCTTTTTATATAATTTTTTATTTCTTTTGTAAGCATAGGTTAGACTTAGATTCATATAAGTAAGAGAGAGACTTATGTTGAGAGTGACACCGATGTAACCTCCTCCTTTCTTTTATTGTTTTTACAAGTAATCAAAGGTAACATCTTTATGTTTTTCTTATTTATATGTTCTTCTTCTATCTCTACTTTTCCTCTTTTGGTTTTGATGAATGTCCTATTGGCCCAAAGGCCTTCCACTCTAGTTTTGATGATGATTAACTCATGTAGTTATGTTTACTAATAATCTTGTGTTGTTTAAGTTTCAGATCATTAACCAAGATATTAGTTGGTGATTAGCTTCAACAAGGTGTTTAGAAGCTTTTCATGATGATTCCAGGGCCAAAGCTTCAAGATCACACATTGCCTAGCCCATGGATGGAGTTTTAGAGCAAGTCTTCTTGATGACACAAAGACTTAGGTATCCTAGTTTAGATAGTGTGTTTTAGATCCATTTGTAAAGCTTAGTATAGTTGATATGCTCAAGTGCACATACACACACGTTTTATGTTTTGAATTTGGTTTTCATGAATAGTTTGATCAAAACAAGTTTACTTTATTTCTATGTATATTAGATATGTTCTAGATATACATACATGCTTATATGACTTATACAAACTTAGTTTGACATACCTATTCATGTAGTTTTATGTTTTGGTATAAAACATATTTTTGAAATTAAAGGCAAAAACTATGATATATTTGTTGAATGTGTATTAGACCTATGTCCATATGCATCATGCTTAATAATGTTCAAATATCATGTTTTTGTATTTCTATAAGTTTTAGGAAAATCAGATTTCCTATTGAAAAATCAAGTTTGATAAAAATACAAGTTTTGTTTTTGATAAAATTGGCAAGACACAAAAATGAATTGATATGTTGATATATTGTCTTGGAATTTTTATCACTTGTTTGAGTTTCAATATAAAATGATAAAACAATTTTTATGGTATTTTTAAAAGAGATAAAAGATTTTTAAGAAAATATTTTTCCCAAATTTTCTGTCTTTTTTTTTGTGCTGACAGGCTGGTCGGTCGACCAGGACGGTCGACCGCACCAAGAGCCGGTCGACCCGTCGGGTCGACCGACGTGCACAGATGTGCACGTCTGGGCAGACACAAAAACGGTCGACCGAGCCGGTCGACCGGGTCTGAGAGCTCTGCTCTCGGGTTGTATGGGTCGACCGTGCCGGTCGACCGAGATGAGAGCTCTGCTCTCTGTTTGGTTGGGTCGACCGGGCCGGTCGACCATAGTTGCCCAACAGTCATATTTCTGATCGTTGGCGGTCGACCAGGCCGGTCGACCGGCAGCCTGTCAGGCTGCCAGCTCAGCCTAACGGCTAGTTTTCTGATGGGCCTATATAAACCCCATCTCTTTGGGGATTTTGGCCAAGTTTTAGAAGAGAAAAAATTCTGATTTTCTGAAGTGTTTAAAACAAGTTTTTCAAAAGTGTTTGGGGCTTTAATCTTTCAATCTTTATTGTTTTAGGTTTTGAAAAAATCAAAGAAAAGAATATTTTGGGAGATTTGTCTTGGTTTTCATTCTATATCTTTTGCAAGAATTTTCCCAAGTGTTTTTCTTTGTTGCTTGTTTTCCAAACACCTAGTTTTCCACACTTGAGCTATCATACTATCCTAATCTATTAGGATCTTATTTTTGTGGAAAAGAAAAGAGAAAAAGAAAGAGAGAGTTTTGAGGTTGTTGTTGTAACCTCTAAGTTGTACACCCTTATTCTTGTTGTATCCCTCTTCGGTAGAGGTGATCGGGTGATTGGTTTGTATCCCTCAAGTGTGAGGTGATTGAGATTGGTTGTGAGCCTCTTCGGTAGAGGTGTTGTTGTTGTTGTATTTGGCTACGGGCCTACCCCTCGGTTGTGAGGAGGTTGTTTGAGAGAGGAGTTAGGTACTCCATTGTTGTACAAATCCTTCTCGGTGAAGGTTCCCTCGGTGGGAGTCCTCGGTGGACGGTATAGTGGATTGGAAATCCTACATGGTGGTGTAGGCGGGGATGTAGAGCAAGGGTGCTCGAACCTCGAAACATATCTTTGTGTTTGCGTTTGATCCACTTGTCTCTAAACTCTCTCTCTTTACATTTGTGCAAAGCACCATTCTTCATTCATATCATATTTATTTGCTTGTGTTGTACCTTGCATAATCCATATTGCTATATCCTTGATTGCTTGGCTTGATTGTGTGTGCACATTACTTGGATTGCTTGTGTGTGTGTGCTCAACTTATACTCATCCAACAAGAGCTTCACATAGCGCCTCAACCCATTTCAAGGGGAATCAAGGGGAGTTAGTCCAGAGCCTCGAAAGGGAATTCGGCTACACTTGTTGTATTGTATTAGTTTGTGCATAATTTGCATTAGCTTCCGCATTTAGCGCACTTAGTTTTGCATTAAGTTTTAGATTAGCACTAACACCTATTCACCCCCCCCTCTAGGTGTTTTTCAATTGGTATCAGAGCTAGTGCTCCTGATACTTAGGCTTAACATCCTAGGAGTGAGATCCATTTGCTTGCTAATCTATTGTTTGCATTTGCTTGTTTGCACACATTTAGTTTACCATGGCCTTCATGACCCCACCTATGTATGACCCTTCCAACATTCATGTTTGGAAGATTAGGATGACCGTTTATTTACAAACCCTAGGTCATAAAGTTTATCTTGCTATTACCAAGGAATCCTTCCTTAGTGATCGCAATCATATAGGGGCCAATGCACAAGCCCTAGAGGCCATTAGAAGTACATTACCTAAAGATTATCTTATGTGTGTTTCTAACATTGATTCCGCCTTTGCAGTGTGGAACAAATTGACAACAACAACCACCACCTCGGAGCTTCAAGTGCAAATTCAAGAAGAGGAATCTAGTGGAGAATCCGATTCACAATGCTTCATGGTCCAAGGGAATGACTCCCTTAAGGTACATTCGGAACCCCACTTAGATAGTGATGATTGCTCTAGTTCTTCATGTGATAATTTTGATGCCCATGCTTTAAATGAAGAACTTTCTATTGTTTGTGAAAAATTAATTGAAAATTATAAGATTTTGAAAAAGAAAGTCTAGAAATTGAAAAAGAAAATAAGAGTTTGCATTCTAGACTTGATTGTGTTTTGCAAGAGAAGGTTGAGGTTTATAATGAAAGGGATTCATTGAGATCTCAATTGGAACTTGCACTAAAAGAAAATGAATTTTTAAAAACTAAAAATGATTGCCATGCTATTTTGAAGAAAAATGAAAATTTATCTTCTAAAGTTGATTTTGTTGTAAAAGAAATAATTCTTTGAAAATAAAAATTGATTCTATTTCAAAGGATTTAGAAATTTGTTTAAAGAAAAATGAAGTTTTGCAAAATAAATTGATGCACATGTTTGTCATGCTAGTGTAGCTTCATCTAGTCTACCTAATGCATGTACCTCTTCTTCTAGGATTAATGATGATATTTGTATGTTAAAGAAGAGAGTAGATTATTTGGGCTCCACTATGAGCCAATGTGCCATGAACCAGACTCGCTTGGAAACCTTGGTTCGTAAGAAACAAGTTCCAACTTTTATGCATGCACACCCTCCACGGCATACACATGCTCCACACGGACACCATCAACACATGTATGCTCATGTGTACACATGTACACATTGTGGCCGAAAAGGCCATCTTGCTAAATTTTGTTATGATAGATTAAATGTTTCAAATTTAGCAAAGAAATTTGTTTGGGTTAGGGAAGGGACTAACCCCCATGGACCTAACAAGATGTGGGTACCAAAGACCACCCCTCCTATTATTTTTGATGTAGGTGTGGGCTCTCACATGACGTGAGAGTGATGACACCTTGGAGTGGATGCGTTCCGTGCTTAAAGGAGATTAAATGGATGCATCACTTTTAAGGGAAGATTTGGTGGAGATGACCACCATGTTTTGGAGACAAGGAGAGTTGCCTTCTAGGTTTTGGTAACAATTCTTAAACTCCTTATGTTTACATGCCTTCCATGTTTATCTTTTATAGTATGATTTGATGTTTAGTGATTATCATGAACATGCCATGTTAATTAGATTAGTGCCATACTTATTAGTTGGTTGAAACATCCATGTTTTATATGGACTTATATTTTTGTGTTTTCACCTTGGTAAAACTAATTTGTATGACCTAGATCTAATGCACATGCATGTACATATTGATCATATATGTGTTGTATTTCATATTGATGTTTTATAGCATGTTTTCATTGTCTATGGATTAGTATGTAAATGCCATGATTATTAGATCCTTGACATACATATATAGTATTTGAGACACACATGCTTGTATGAACCCATTCTTAGTGTTCTCACTTTTGTTTAAACTATAATGTACATCATGAATCTAATACATGTGAATTTACATAATAATCATGTTTTAGTTTTATCATGGTGATTTCTTTATTGTGTTTTGATGCTTCATGTTAAGATTACTTGTTTAGATGTTAGTTTTCATTAAGACTAGGATTTATACTTGTACATATAGTGGGCCACAAATAAATTTATATATGTTTGGGCTTGATTGCTTATTTGAACCCATTAGATGTGCTAGTATAGTCTAGTTTTGATGATTCATACATTTTAACTTGTATTCCTATTTTTGAATTTGTTTTATGAGTTTTCACTTCATGTATATGGTTGTATTGCCAAACTTTAAGATATACATGTACACCCCTTGAGTCATTTGCCTTTCATGCAAATCTATATATGGACTCAATTGTGTTTAGGGATATGTATGTATACTTATTGTGTTGACAATTCATACATATACCTTGAAATGAAATGTGTTTTGGTGAAGATTTAGCTTTCTTGATTTTGTGTTTAATTGTTTAACTTCATGTATATGTCTATCTTGTCCAAACTATTAGATATACATGTTTATCCTTCTGAGCCACGTGCCTTCATGCATATACACTTTGTGGACTCGTTGTGTTTTGGATATGTATGTATACTTTAGTTTGTATTAGACATACATATGCCATGAAAGTTAAATAAGTTTTGATGATTTTCGTGTTTTCATGATTAAGGAATAATTGAGCTTAATGAAAAATTTTCATGATTATGATATTCACACTTTATATGTACACTCACTTTTATTGCTTGCTCATGTTTTGTTTTCATGAGTCAAAATTGTGCTTAATTGGATTAGAGTGTTGATTTTCATGTGAATTTCTTATTTCATGAAAAACAATTTTGTTTTATTCCTTACTTGAAGGATTTCGTACTAGTTTTTAAAAGTTTTCCTATAACTAGTTCGTATTCTTCAATTTGGTAGTGATTTTCAAACAAAACTACATTTTCAAATCTATTTTTGAAAACCCCTACCATCAATGGGAGGATGGATGGGAGATCATGGTCTTGTATGCTTTAAAATGAAAATCATTTAAAACTTGAACCTTGATTGGGAGGTATTGTAATATGATGTATACACTTGAACTTATTGCTATGTCAAATGGTATCATTGAACTCTTTCAATTGGTATCATTTTGATCTTTTTGTATACTCATATGTTTATTGTGTATGTATATTTTCAATTGGTATCATCTATTGGTGATTGGTACTCATTCTATTTCATACACTATACTTGTTTTATTTGTGCTTAAGATATAAATTTTTCACAAAATCTTGTTTATGCTAGTGCTTGAGTTTCAATTTTATTTCAATTGATTATTTTTATATTGGTATCAAGCCTATGCATCTTTTTAGTTGGTATTTCATAAAGGGGGAGAAAATTTAATTTTGTCTTTCAATTGGTGATTCTTCAATTGGTTTTTGTTTCCCACTCCCTTACTTTATGATTGAAAATTTCATATTGGTATCATATGTTTTATATGAAAATTATTTACAATTGGTATCAAAATTTTGTTTAGACATTCAAAATTTATTATGTTTAATTTCAATTGATATCAAGATGTTTCATGTGTTTTTGCTTAAAATTGGTATCTAAAAATTTTGTTTTGATTTGTATTGACTATATGCATATAGATTCATGTTGAGTGTATTGTGTATTGAAGAGCTTAACATTTCTTCTTTATGTGGTACACGTGTGTAGGGGGAGCTTCACATCTCCTCTTATGCATTACATAATGTGTGTTATGTGAATTAGGGCTTAACATCCCTCTTTCATGTAATGCATATGTGTAGGGAAGCTAACTTAGCGTCTTCCTCTTCATGAATGTATATAGCATATAACATCTATTGATCTTTGTTTATTTTCAATTGATATCAAGATGCTTCATTGACATATTTATCTATTGATATCATGTTGTTTATAGTCACCCCTTATTGACTTTGTTTTTGTTTTAGACAAAAGGGGAGAACATTGTTCTATTGTTTTGATTGACTTAAAAGGGGAGAAAGATTTTTACCCCTCATTTTATTGTTTGGTTTGTTTTCACCCCTTCTTGATCTTTTTGTTTGACAAAAAGGGGAGAAAAATGTTTGATTTGATTTTACTTTGAACCCTTTGTTGATGATTGACAAAAAGGGGAGAAGTATTTGAGTTTATATGCATGTTTTATGTTTTCATTGCTTAAGGGGGAGAAGTATTTGTCTTCCTTATTATTTATGCATATATGTTCTTGTATTGCAAATAGGAGAAAAAGATTTTGATTTATGCTTGTTGCATGGGAGAAGTATTTGTCTTCCTTATTATTTATGCATATATGTTCTTGTATTGCAAATAGGAGAAAAAGATTTTGATTTATGCTTGTTGCATGTTTTATCTCCATACTTGCATACATATTCATATGCTTCATTTCCATATCTTATTATTTATGTCTATGCATGAGTTAAGGGGGAGCTTCTTTGAAGCTTAACTTTAATCCATGCATATATAACTCCATGAGTTTTGTCATCATCAAAAAGGGGGAGATTGTTGGCCCAAAGGCCTTCCACTCTAGTTTTGATGATGATTAACTCATGTAGTTATGTTTACTAATAATCTTGTGTTGTTTAAGTTTCAGATCATTAACCAAGATATTAGTTGGTGATTAGCTTCAACAAGGTGTTTAGAAGCTTTTCATGATGATTCCAGGGCCAAAACTTCAAGATCACACATTGCCTAGCCCATGGATGGAGTTTTGGAGCAAGTCTTCTTGATGACACAAAGACTTAGGTATCCTAATTTAGATAGTGTGTTTTAGATCCATTTGTAAAGCTTAGTATAGTTGATATGCTCAAGTGCACATACACACACGTTTTATGTTTTGAATTTGGTTTTCATGAATAGTTTAATCAAAACAAGTTTACTTTATTTCTATGTATATTAGATATGTTCTAGATATACATACATGCTTATATGACTTATACAAACTTAGTTTGACATACCTATTCATGTAGTTTTATGTTTTGGTATAAAACATATTTTTGAAATTAAAGACAAAAACTATGATATATTTGTTGAATGTGTATTAGACCTATGTCCATATGCATCATGCTTAATAATGTTCAAATATCATGTTTTTGTATTTCTATAAGTTTTAGGAAAATCAGATTTCCTATTGAAAAATCAAGTTTGATAAAAATACAAGTTTTGTTTTGATAAAATTGGCAAGACACAAAAATGAATTGATATGTTGATATATTGTCTTGAAATTTTTGTCACTTGTTTGAGTTTCAATATAAAATGATAAAACAATTTTTATGGTATTTTTAAAAGAGATAAAAGATTTTTAGAAAATATTTTTCCCAAATTTTCTGTCTTTTTTTTTGTGCTGACAGGCTGGTCGGTCGACCAGGACGGTCGACCGCACCAAGAGCCGGTCGACCCGTCGGGTCGACCGACGTGCACAGATGTGCACGTCTGGGCAGACACAAAAACGGTCGACCGAGCCGGTCGACCGGGTCTGAGAGCTCTGCTCTCTGGTTGTTTGGGTCGACCGTGCCGGTCGACCGAGATGAGAGCTCTGCTCTCTGTTTGGTTGGGTCGACCGGGCCGGTCGACTGCAGTTGCCCAACGGTCATATTTCTGACCGTTGGCGGTCGACCGGGCCGGTCGACCGGCAGCCTGTCAGGCTGCCAGCTCAGCCTAACGGCTAGTTTTCTGATGGGCCTATATAAACCCCATCTCTTTGGGGATTTTGGCCAAGTTTTAGAAGAGAAAAAAATCTGGTTTTCTGAAGTGTTTAAAACAAGTTTTTCAAAAGTGTTTGGAGCTTTAATCTTTCAATCTTTATTGTTTTAGGTTTTTGAAAAAATCAAAGAAAAGAATATTTTGGGAGATTTGTCTTGATTTTCATTCTATATCTTTTGCAAGAATTTTCCCAAGTGTTTTTCTTTGTTGCTTGTTTTCCAAACACCTAGTTTTTCATACTTGAGCTATCATACTATCCTAATCTATTAGGATCTTGTTTTTGTGGAAAAGAAAAGAGAAAAAGAAAGAGAGAGTTTTGAGATTGTTGTTATAACCTCTAAGTTGTACACCCTTATTCTTGTTGTATCCCTCTTCGGTAGAGGTGATCGGGTGATTGGTTTGTATCCCTCAAGTGTGAGGTGATTGAGATTGGTTGTGAGCCTCTTCGGTAGAGGTGGTGTTGTTGTTGTATTTGGCTACGGGCCTACCCCTCGGTTGTGAGGAGGTTGTTTGAGAGAGGAGTTAGGTACTCCATTGTTGTACAAATCCTTCTCGGTGAAGGTTCCCTCGGTGGGAGTCCTCGGTGGACGGTATAGTGGATTGGAAATCCTACACGGTGGTGTAGGCGGGGATGTAGAGCAAGGGTGCTCGAACCTCGAAACATATCTTTGTGTTTGCGTTTGATCCACTTATCTCTAAACTCTCTCTCTTTACATTTGTGCAAAGCATCATACTTCATTCATATCATATTTATTTGTTTGTGTTGTGCCTTGCATAATCCATATTGCTATATCCTTGATTGCTTGGCTTGATTGTGTGTGCACATTGCTTGGATTGCTTGTGTGTGTGTGCTCAACTTATACTCATCTAACAAGAGCTTCACATAGCGCCTCAACCCATTTCAAGGAGAATCAAGGGGAGTTAGTCTAGAGCCTCGAAAGGGGAATTCGGCTACACTTGTTGTATTGTATTAGTTTGTGCATAATTTGCATTAGCTTCCGCATTTAGCGCACTTAGTTTTGCATTAAGTTTTAGATTAGCACTAACACCTATTCACCCTCCCTCTAGGTGTTTTTCATGTCCAAGTGAATCTAGAAGCATCAATATAGCTATGTTTGTGTGAGTGCCACCGATATTTCATGATGATGTTCTCCTCCTCAAAAATCTATATCATTTCATTCTTATTCGTCTTGATGATGTAATGCGAATGGGGACTGAGCTCGATGTTATGGGTTATGCATTGATCGCCTCCGAAGCAAGGTAAAACATGTAAGAGTTCCAGGTAAGTCATCAACCAGAGGAGGTAAGTATTTCTTTTAGCTTTTCTTTGTTTTCTTTTAATTCTTTAGTTTAGATCACCAACACCATCAATACCCAACTCTTTTATCACTCTTTTCTATCTCTTTGTATAAATTCATTTTCCATTTTCTCCATCTTCTCAATCTACCACTTTCTTATTAACTCAATTGTAACTTATTTTCTTTTTTTTTATAGAACTAAAAGAAGAATTTTAACTATTAATGGTAGCTTAAAAGAGAACTTACTAGCTTCCATCGCTAGTCTCTCCTTGTGGATCACAACCCACATAGTCACTTGCTATAGCGGTAGCATTGAGAACTTGCACATTCTATTCTTAAAGTTCTAAAATTTTATATTTTGTGCAGGTCTGGTACAGCCATGGAAACACGGCCTGGGCTGCGTTTTTACGGCTCTGGTGTGGAGTCGCGCGCCAGGATTTGACGCGCGGCTTAGTACCTATACCCTGGTGCCCAGTTTTGCCTATAAATACCAGGGGCTTTCCAGAGCTCAGGGGTGAAGAGTTTTTGAAGTGTTTTTAGGTTAGTTTTTAGGGTTTTTTTTTCTTTTTGTAGTTTAGGCTAATTTAGTTTAGTTCTTCTTCTTCATCCTATTGATTCCAATCCTCTATCTTTGACTCATGACACTAATTCTTCATCCTAAGTTTACTATAGATATCAGAGTGGCGTAGTGGAAGCATCGTAGGACCGTAATGTTCAGGCTCCAGGACTGTAAATATTGTTTTCTCACCTGAACCAAAATTTCAAGGACGAAATTTTCTATAAGGTGGGGAAAACTGTAACCCCCTTGATCCTTGATGTACGTATCACAGTATTAGTGCTTGATACGATGTATAAAGTTAATTTAATCTTTCTGCTAGTTAGGTTGACCTGATTTTAGTTTCAAATATTATTTTCCTAATATTTTAGATATTTCAAATTTTCTATATTATTTTGGAAAATCTCTGAATTCGGTGTCGACGGATACCGATAATCGATTCTAGTATTTTTAATTTACAATCGGAGTTAAATTTCAAGAATCTGCTTCTGAATTATTCTTAATCATATTTTCTCTTTTCAGACATTTTTTTGGATTTTTCTGAATAGTCCAAAATCCGGTCAAACCGGTGCCGCCCGGCATCAGTGATACATTTTAGGATTTTTGATTTGCACTGAATTTTTAGAATCCAATTTCACATTGTTCCTCAAGATAATATTTTCTATTTATAGAATTTTTTGGAACCATTCTGAACTGGTCAAATTTTACTCCATTAAAATAATATTAATTAATTAATTTTTAAAACTAAATTTTCTTTCTTCCTCCCCAAGATTTTCCACCACCTCTCTCTCCCTAACCGACTTTCCCTCTTCTTAATCTCCCTTCTCTCTCACTATTTCCTTCCTAACTAATTCCCTTTTTTCCTTCTTAATCTCTCTCCCCTCTCTCTCCTGCCTATCTCTCTCTAACTATTTTTATCTCTCCACCTCTCTATCCCTCTCTCTCTTTCTCTGTGTGCCGTCGCCGGCGAGGCAGAGCCCCCGCCGAAGAGGTGGAGCTGCCGATGCCGGCGAGGCCAGGTTTAGCCTGGCCGCCACCCCTCTTCCCTTCTCCCTCCTCCTCCTCTTCTTCTTCTTCGTCTTCTTCTTCCTCTTCCTTTTCTTCTTCTTTTCCTATCATTTATTTCTTCCTCTCTCTCCCGTGATGACGGCTGGCCAGCCAGGCTGTCGTCGGCCAGGTGCTGTCCCAGCGAACGGCCCAGGACTATTGTCCCTTTCCCACTCCTCTCTCTCTCGTTCTCTCTTTCTCTTTCTCTCTCTATTGGGTTTAAACCCAATAACTTCAATCCAAATCCATTAAACTATTAAACCCAAACTCGTTAGCCCTATAACTCAATAACCCATTATTTATATTAATGGGTATGGATTGTGGATCTAAACCCGACCCAATAAGCGACCCAAATCCGCATCCAAAACCATATAAGGTAAAAGTTCATAAATGTTGGCCCAGAGGCCTTCCACTCTAGTTTTGATGATGATTAACTCAAGTAGTTATGTTTACTAATTATCTTGTGATGTTTAGTTTCAGATCTTTTATCAAGATATTAGTTGGTGATTAGCTTCAACAAGATGGTTTAGAAGCATTCACGTGGTGATTCCAGAGCCCGAGCATCAAGATCATATATAGCACTCGTTGGAGTCAAGCTCGGTGGATCACATTTTGGATCGAGTCGACTTGAAGACGGAGTTCCTCAAGAAGACATCGGTACCATAGTTTTTAGTTTGTTTTAGATCCATGTGTAAAGATTAGATAGTGTGATATGCTCAAATTCACTATACACACACGTTTCATGTTTTAGATTCGGTTTTTCGATTTTTGTTTAACCGATATTAGTTTTCATGAATAGATAGTATCAATACAAGTTTACTTTGTTTAAGTGTATATTAGATATATTCTATATACATGTAGGCTTAATTTCCAAGACAAACTTATGTTGAGATGCCTATTCATAAGGTTTGGTGTTTTGTGTTTTTAACAAAACATATTTTAGAATTAAAGTCAAAAACAATGATATATATATGTTTCATGTATGTTGGACCTATGTCCATATGCAACATGCTTTAAAATGCTTAAGTATTATGTTTTTGCATTTGAATGAGTTTTGGAAAAATCGGATTTCCATTTGAAAATTTTAAGTTTTGAAAAATACAGTTTTTGGTTTTCGGTAATTTTTCCATAACACAAAAATAGTTCAAAATGTTTGAAATTTGTGTTGAAAATTTTCACACAAGTTTACATATCAATGTATTATGATAAAACTATTTTTATAGATTTTTAGAAGTTTTTATGGGATTTTTTAGATATAAAAATATCAAGTTTTTCTGACCCAGATTGCCTTCTGTCAGGCTCTGGCGGTCGACCGGGCCGGTCGACCGGACCGGTCGACCGACGTGCACAAACTTGTGCACATTGCCGTAAGCAAGGCACGGTCGACCGGGCAGAGAGCATTTGCTCTCTGGATTTGGGCAGTCGACCGGGCGGTCGACCGGCCAGAGAGCATTTGCTCTCTGGATTTGGGGCGGTCGACCGGAGGACTCCAATGGTCAAATTTTTGACCGTTGGCGGTCGACTTGGCGGTCGACCGCCAGCCGCCAGAGCTGCCAGATCAGCTCAATGGCTAGTTTTTATTGGAGGCCTATATAAACCCCATTTCTTTGGGATTTTGGCCAAGATTTTCAAGGAGAAAAATTCATACCTTTTCAGTGTTTTCAAGTCAAAAGTTTTTGGTGCAAAATCTCTAAATCTCTATTTGTTTTAAAGTGTTTTGTTTATTTCAAAGAAAATAGGTTTTTGGGAATTAGTTTCTTGATCTAAAAATCTATATCTAATTGGTATTTTTCCAAGAGATTTTTTTTGATCAAAGCACTTGTTTTCCACTTGAGCTATTTCATCTATCCTATTCTATAGGATCTTTATTTGTGGGAAAATTTGGTTGGCGGTCTTTGTAACCACCTTGTTGTAACCACCCTTTATTTTTGATATCCCTCTTTGGTAGAGGTGGATTTGGGTTGTGGTTAGCTCCCTCTTTGGTAGAGGTTGAGATTGTGGTTTGCTCCCTCTTGGTAAGGTGGAGGTGGATTGGATTTGTATCCCTCTTTAGTAGAGGTGGATTGTGGTTGTATTGGTTTGGTAGAATTTGGTACTCCGGTCTTCGGTAGACCATTTGTATTGCCTTGGTGGTGGTTGTATTGGTTGAGAGAGGAGTTCGGTACTCCTAGTGGATTGGAAATCCCTCTCGGTGAAGGCGGGGACGTAGAGCTCGGTGCTCGAACCTCGAAACACATCTTCTTGTTTGCGTTTGATCAATTGACTCTCAACTTTCTCTCTTTATTTGTGCATTGCATCATTCATATTGTCATATCTTATATGCTTGTGTTGTACCTTGCATTGATTCATATTGCTTATTCCTATATGCTTGGTTGTGTTTGCTTGTGTGCCTCACTTGTGCTTAACCACGAGAGCTTCATATAGCGCCTCAACTCTTATTCAGAGGAATCAAGAGGAGTTAGTCCAGAGCCCTTCACGGGGAATCCGGCTACACTCGTTGGTTGCACTAAGTGTTGTTGCAAATTAATTTTAATTTTCGCATTTAGTTCATTAGATTAGCGGTACACCTATTCACCCCCCTCTAGGTGTACTTTCAATTGGTATCAGAGCCAATGCTCCTGATATTTGGTTTAACCACCTAGGAGTTTGATCTTGGTTTGCTAATCTATCATTTGCATTTGCACATTATTTGCTTGCACACACTCATGGATTGCTTGTCACCTTCCATGTTTGATGTTTCCAACATTGACGCATGGAAATTTAGGATGTCCATGTATTTGAAAACCCTAGGCTTGCATGTTTTCCTTGCCGCTATCAAGAAATGCTATCTTGGTAACCGCAATCATATAGGGGCCAATACACTTGCCCTTGAGGCTATTAGAAGCACGCTTAACAAAGATTATCTTATGCTTGTTTCTAACTATGATTCCGCCTTTTCAGTGTGGAATAAGTTGACTTCCTCCAAGCTACAAACGCCCAACATCATGGAGGATGAATCTAGTGGAGAATCCGAGCCACAATGCTTTATGGTCCAAGGGAATGACTCCCTTGAAGTATACTCGGAAACTCAATTAGATAGTGATGAGGCTAGTTCTTCATGTGATGAAAATATTGATGCCAATGTCTTGAAAGTTCTCTTGATGCCAATGCCTTGAATGAAGAACTTTCCATTGTTTGTGAAAAATTATTAGAAAAATATAATCTTTTGAAAAAGAAGAGTTTTAAACTTAATAAAGAAAACAAGGATTTATGTTCAAGACTTGATTTAGTTTTACAAGAGAAGGTAGAGATTTCTAATGATAGGGATTCATTGAAATCTAAGCTTGAACTTGCCCTAAAAGAAAATGAATTTTTGAAAAATAAAAATGATTGTGAGATAATTTTGAAGAAAAATGAAAACTTGTCTTCAAAAGTAGATTTTGTATTAAAATAAAATAATTCTTTAAAAAACAAAATAAATTTGATTTCACAAGAATTAAAAGATTGTTTAAAGAAAAATAATTCTTTGCAAAATGATATAGATACTCATGTTTGCCATGCTAGTGTAGTTTCACCTAGCTCATCTATTACATGCCACACTTCTTCTTTAATTGAAAATAATATATCTATGTTAAAGAAGAATATTAATTGTTTGGGCTCCACTTTGAGCCATTGTGCCATAAACCATACACGTTTGGAATCCATGTTTTGAAAGAAACAAATTCCATCTATGCATGCACACCATACACGACATACACATGCTCCTCACGGTCACAACCATCACATTTTGTATGCTCATGTGTACACTTGTACACATTGTGGACGTAAGGGCCACCTTGCTAAATTTTGTTATGATCGTATACATGATTGTAATTTAGCAAATAAATTTGTTTGGGTTAGAAAAGGTACTAACCCCCATGGACCCAAAAGAGTATGGGTACCAAAGATCACCCCTATTGTATTTGATGTAGGTGTGGGTTCTCGAATGACGTGAGAGTTATGGTGCCTTGAGATGGATGCGTTCCGAGCTTAAAGATTATTATTTGGATGCATCACTTTCGAGGGGAGTTTGGTGGGAGGACCACCTTGGTTTGGAGAACTAGAGAGGTGTCTTCATCAGTTTTGGTATCGATCTCTAAACTCCCGTTTATATTTGCAAGCTTTTCATGTCATAAATTTATAGCATGTCTCGTTTTATTATTCATTATGCTTATGCCATGTTTATTAGATTAGTGATATACATGTTAGTTATTTGAGACACCCATGTTTAATATGAACTTATATCTTTGTGTTCTCACTTTGTTTTAAACTAATATGTATATCCTAGATCTAATGCATATGCATATACATAATGATCATATGTGTGTTTATCATGTTGATTTATGTATCGTTTTATACTTCATGTTTTGATTACTCGTTGGATGTTAGTTTTCATTAAAATTAGAATTTATACTTGTACATATAGTGGGCCACAAATAAATTTTTATATGTTTGTGCTTGTACGCTTATTTGTACCCATTAGATGTGCTAGTATAGTCTAGTTTTGATAATTCAAGCATTTGACTTGTATTCCTATTTTATCCATATTTTCATGTTTAACTTCATGTATATGTCCATCTTGTCCAAACTATTGATTATGCATATACATCCTTTGAGCCACGTGCCTTCATGCATATACATTTGTGGACTCGTTTATATTTAGATATGTATGTATACTTTAGTTTGTATAAGACATACATATGCCTTGAAGATTAAATCATTTTGATGATTTTCTTGTTCTAAGGAATATTGAGCTTTATTGTCAAATTTCATGATTATGTGTTTCACACTACACTTGTACACTCACCTTATTTAAATGTTTCTCATGATTATATTTTCATGAGTATGTATGGGCTTTATGGATTTTGAGTGTTTTAGTGATCATGTGATATATATAGTTTCATGAAAAATATTTTTATTTTATTCCTTACTTGAAAGATTTCGTACTAGTTTACAAGTTTTTTCATTTAACTAGTTCGTATTCTTCGTTATGATAGAGTTTTTCAAACATACTATATTTTTCAAACCTATTTTTGAAAAAACCCTACCTTCCAACGGGCGGTTAGATGGGAGTCCATGTCTTGTATGTCTTTATTGAAAATCATTTTAAACATGTGCATGAAATGGGTGGTAGGTAATATGAGTTATACACTTGATCTTATTATTATTGTTTCAATTGGTATCATTAGATCTTTTCAATTGGTATCAATATTGATATTTTTGTATACTCATATTTTTTTTGTGCATGTATGCTTTCAATTGGTATCATCTATTTTGATTGGTACTCATTTTTTCATACACCTATACATATTTTATTTGTGCTTACTATATCCCTATATCTTTGAGCACAAATGTTATATATGGTAAGCTTAGTTTTTAAATGACTATCATGTTTCAATTGATTAGTTTTCAATTGGTATTCAATACAAGCTTATGCATCGTTTTATTTGGTATTTCATAAAGGGGGAGAAAATTCATATTTTGTCTTTCAATTGGTATTTTGTTTACCGATGATTTCTACTCCCATACTTTATGATATAAAATGATTAAAAAAAATGAATATTTATCTTATTTTGGTATCATATGTTCTAAATGACAAATTCTTACAATTGGTATTAAGATGTTTATTTGAATATTTTTCAATTGGTATCAAGATTTTATTTGTTTTCTCACAATTGGTATCAATGCCTTTATTTACTTTCTATTGGTATCAGTTCTTAAATATTTTTATGTTTCCTTTCTATTGGTATCAAAATATTCTACATTGACATATTTTAATTGGTATCATATTTGATTGCACCCCTTATTGACATCATTTTTTTTGGACAAAAAGGGGGAGAACATTTTTTATTGACCCCTTTGTTGATGATTGACAAAAAGGGGGAGAATTATTTGAGTTTATATGCATGTTTTATTTATCTAGAAACATAGTTTGTTTTTATTTATTAGTTTGTCGTTTAATTGGTATCAAGAGCATTTTTCGTTTATTTGTTGATATCAAGAGCTTTATTTAAAGAATATGTTTTTATTTTGGTATCAAGAGCTTTAATAGAGTTTTACCGTTTAATTGATGTCAAGACCATGGTTCATTGTTTTATGCATGTCTATACATTTTCATGTTTAATTTTTATTGCATATTTATATGTTTATTGTGATGCATGAGTTAAGGGGGAGCTTCTTTGAAGTTTAACTTTAATCCATGCATAAATAACTCCATGAGTTTTGTCATCATAAAAAAGGGGGAGATTGTTGGCCCAGAGGCCTTCCACTCTAGTTTTGATGATGATTAACTCATGTAGTTATGTTTATTAATTATCTTGTGATGTTTAGTTTCAGATCTTTTATCAAGATATTAGTTGGTGATTAGCTTCAACAAGATGGTTTGGAAGCTTTCACGTGGTGATTCCAGAGCCCGAGCATCAAGATCATATATAGCACTCGTTGGAGTCAAGCTCGGTGGATCACATTTTGGATCGAGTCGACTTGAAGACGGAGTTCCTCAAGAAGACATCGGTACTATAGTTTTTAGTTTGTTTTAGATCCATGTGTAAAGATTAGATAGTGTGATATGCTCAAGTTCACTATACATACACGTTTCATTTTTGGATTCGGTTTTTCAGTTTTTGGTTTAACCGATATTGGTTTTCATGAATAGATAGTATCAATACAAGTTTACTTTGTTTAAGTGTATATTAGATATATTCTATATACATGTAAGCTTAATTTCCTAGACAAACTTATGTTGAGATGCCTATTCACGAGGTTTGATGTTTTGTGTTTTCAACAAAACATATTTTGGAATTAAAGTCAAAAACAATGATATATATATGTTTAATGTATGTTGGACCTATGTCCATATGCAACATGCTTTAAAATGCTTAAGTATCATGTTTTTGTATTTGAATGAGTTTTGGAAAAATCGGATTTCCATTTGAAAAATCTAAGTTTTGAAAAATACGGTTTTTGGTTTTCGGTAATTTTTCCATAACACAAAAATGGTTCAAAATGTTTGAAATTTGTGTTGAAAATTTTCACACAAGTTTACATATCAATGTATTATGATAAAACTATTTTTGTGAATTTTTAGAAGTTTTTATGGGATTTTTTAGATATAAAAATACCAAGTTTTTCTGACCCAGATTGCCTTCTACCAGGCTCTGGCGGTCGAGACCGGTCGACCGACGTGCACAAACTTGTGCAAGTTACCGTAAGCAAGGCACGGTCGACCGGGCGGTCGACCGACTAGAGAGCATTTGCTCTCTGGATTTGGGCGGTCGACCGGCCATAGAGCATTTGCTCTCTGGATTTGGGCGGTCGACGGAGGACTCCAACGGTCAAATTTTTGACCGTTGGCGGTCGACCGGGCAGTCGACCGCCAGCCGCCAGAGCTGCCAGATCAGCTCAATGGCTAGTTTTTATTGGAGGCCTATATAAACCCCATTTCTTTGGGATTTTGGCCAAGATTTTCAAGGAGAAAAATTCATACCTTTTCAGTGTTTTCAAGTCAAAAGTTATTGGTGCAAAATCTCTAAATCTCTATTTGTTTTAAAGTGTTTTGTTTATTTCAAAGAAAATAGGTTTTTGGGAATTAGTTTCTTGATCTAAAAATCTATATCTAATTGGTATTTTCCCAAGAGATTTTCTTTGATCAAAGCACTTGTTTTCCACTTGAGCTATATCATCTATCCTATTCTATAGGATCTTTATTTGTGGTAAAATTTGGTTTGTGGTCTTTGTAACCACCTTGTTGTAACCACCCTTTATTTGTGATATCCCTCTTTGGTAGAGGTGGATTTGGGTTGTGGTTAGCTCCCTCTTTGGTAGAGGTGGAGATTGTGGTTTGCTCCCTCTTGGTGAGGTGGAGGTGGATTGGATTTGTATCCCTCTTTGGTAGAGGTGGATTGTGGTTGTATTGGTTTGGTGGAATTTGGTACTCCGGTCTTCGGTAGACCATTTGTATTGCCTCGGTGGAGGTTGTATTGGTTGAGAGAGGAGTTCGGTACTCCTAGTGGATTGGAAATCCTTTTCGGTGAAGGCGGGGACGTAGAACTCGGTGCTCGAACCTCGAAACACATCTTCTTGTTTGCGTTTGATCAATTGACTCTCAACTCTCTCTCTCTCTCTTTATTTGTGCATTGCATCATTCATATTGTCATATCTTATATGCTTGTGTCGTACCTTGCATTGATTCATATTGCTTATTCCTATATGCTTGGTGGTATTTGCTTGTGTGCCTCACTTGTGCTTAACCACGAGAGCTTCATATAGCGCCTCAACTCTTATTCAGAGGAATTAAGAAGAGTTAGTCCAGAGCCCTTCACGAGGAATTCGGCGACACTCGTTGGTTGCACTAAGTGTTGTTGCAAATTAGTTTTAATTTTCGCATTTAGTTCATTAGATTAGCGGTACACCTATTCACCCCCCTCTAGGTGTACTTTCAATAAAAGCCCCTGATACTTTATAATATTACATTTTGACCAAGTTATTACACATTTAGCCTATTTTTATTATTTCTAGTGTTCGGGTGATATCTGGAGCATCCGGACTCCGAATTAGACGATTCTAGAACCGTTGTGACCGTAGGATAACAAGCTACATTCATGTGCCACCTATGTGAGTGTTTTTATATTACAAATTATATTTTATCATGTTTAATGAAATTGATTGATTTCTTTATTTAATAAATCTTGATTATTGGTAAACAATATAAATATTGTTTAATAAAATATAATTATCAATAAATTACTGTAATTAGAATACACATGATTGTTCTTTAAACATAATCGATAACATAATAATAATTTATGTTTTTTCTTGATTTAGTATAATATATAGATGAATGGTCTATATATCGAGATTAATAAGTTAAAAATTTTAATAAATACATTAGCTAATAAATTGATAGGTAAAATAGATAATTGTATATAATAATTTTGTGATATATATCATATTTATAATATTGTAATCGTTATTATAAAAAGGGATATCTGACACTCAATTATAAGGTATGGCCACCGTTACCTAATTCACACTAGAAACTGCTGTTCATATACTGTGAAATCACTTTACAAGAAATTATATTTAATTGCATATTTATGTATACCTGTTTCACAAAGACTTTGTCAGACTAAACATTAGTATTCATATACTTGGAGCACCGTGATATGGATATACTATCACACTGAAAACTGTTATTTCATATACATGCATCACCGTTACACAGATACTGGTACACATGACCATATTATTTCTTATTCATGCCCCACTGATACACGGATACTATTCACTAGATCATTTCATATATTTATATCACCGTTACATGGTGCTCTGTACACAGTTATATCATGTCCATGCATCATGTTACATATATTCAACGGTAAACATGCATTGATTCATATTACATGGATTGTTGCTACATGTATATTCCTGAATTCTCGTTACGTGATTGTTTCCCATTACTTATATTGATATTTTTGTTACTGGACATGTGGGCTGCTGATATACAATGTGTGGAGCTAAGTCCTACATCTCTTGTTTCCTGTTTCCCATTATCCTATTAATGATATCATAACTTTTGTCCAGTTATTGTGTTACATGTATCATGCACTGTTATTGTTCCTAGTATTTTGTGCAGTTTAAATATAATAAATATAACATGAGATGGGAGAGACTTGATGGTTGACTAGATCTTGTCGGATGGATGTCTGGATCATTGTTGTCTCACTACAGGGGATGGGATAGTGCTGGCTACCGTCTGTTATAGCTCGATGAGCTCTCATTTCCCATTTTCCCGTTACTTGTTTCAACCATAGCGGGCTGGCCCTGATCTCACCAGCCAAAGGGTCTGTTTAACGCTGTGATCCCGGGTATGCATGGGGTACACCCACCCGATAAGAGCTCCTTGACCATTCAGTTTTCAATTAACATAATAAAATAGTATAAATAATAGTGACGTCAGGAACGCTTGTTATTTGATCACTCTCTCGTTCAGATATGGTACCCGTATGCCATGTTCAGATGGGTTCGGTCGGAGTGCGGATTCTGGTATGAACTGCCAGTGGTATAGGACAGTGAAAGATATTGACTATAATACCAGGTGATACCGATTGTTATTATTGTATAGATAATATGACTTGCCTGATACATGTATATTACTGTTCACTTGTACTTGTTACTATTCCTGATAGTTTATCTACTATCATGTCACCTGTATAACTTATTACACTTCTTGATACATGTTACACTTCATGTGGTGATACACTATTCTTAGACACGTATATTCTGCATTTCATGTACTCTATTTCATGTTTACTCTGTATATATTGTTACCGCATAATCACGTCACTGTAGTATGGTTATTCTGCATACTTCATATTTGCATGTTCATATTTGTAACACCCCGTTCTCAGAATACGTACTAAGTTACATATTCTAATTTTCTGATCATATTCTTTTAATTTTTTTCTCATCTTTAATTTTATTTTATGATTTTTTAAATCATCAATTGGCATTTGGATCCGAATTCCTGGTTCCAGAATCAACCCAAGTCTAAACCAGGGTCTCGATCCTAGTGTACAGATCAATTTGACCTTTTTGATAATCAAATTTGATCGATTTCAATTTCAAACATCATTTTCTAAAATTTTAGATTTTTCATAATTTTTTAGAATTTTTCCGAATTAAATTGTAAATATCAAAACCGGTGTTGACTACTGCCGCTGATCGATTGTCAGATTTTTAATTTACAACTGGAATTGACTTTTTAGAAACTGCTTTCACATTATTTCTTAAAATCACACTTTCTATCTAAATACATTTTTGAAATTTTTTTATAAACTTATCAAAGTTTAACCAGATTTGGTGTCGACTTGTATCTCTTTTAGATTCCAGAATTTTATTTTATAAACAAAATTAAATTTCTAAAAATTGATTTCATATTGTTCCTCAGAATGATATTTTTCATCTCTGAGAGTTTTTTGGTATTTTTCAGAATTTATCAAAATTCGGTCGAGCTAGTGTAGATCAGTATCGACGGTTAATTTTAGAATTTTTATTTTGATAATGGGATTCCATTTCTGAAATCTAATTTCACCACGTATTTTAAAATAATATTTATTATTTTTATGAATTTTTGAGAATCATTCCGAGTTCATTTTTCAGGCTTTTTTTTAGAGTTTTCGGTGTTTTCCCGGACTCCGAAATTTATTCAGATATTTTCCCATTAATTTTTTCTATTTTCTGATTTTTTTTATCCACTTATAAATTCTCCCTTCTTTTTTCTCCTTCCTTTTCCTTCAAAATTTCATCAAAAAATTCCCAACCACACAATAAATACCCCTACCACCCTTTCTCTCTCCTCATTTATGGCGGGTCTCGCGTCTGAACTCGACCCAACCAGGACGCAGAGCTCATCCCCGTGGCTGGGCGCTTTTTGCTAGACGCGGGTTTGGCTTGAGATGCGGGATTGGGGTTTTTAGAGAGAGGATATCAACTGTAATTTCCCACTCTCATATATATATATATATATATATATATATATATATATATATATATATATATATATATATATATATATATATATCACATGTACACCTCCTCTCTCTCTCCCCCTTCATTATTTTCCTTCCTTCTTCTCTAAACGCAGTAGCAGCCGCCCCTCCCCTTGGCCAGCCTTGGCCAGCGACCCATAGCCACCACTCCGGCCACCATCTCCTCCCTTTTTCACTCTCCAACAACCCCCAAATATCATCTTCACCTTTATTTTATAACTCCATCTCCACCACCACCACCACCAGCAGCAGCAAACGCCTCCCTCCATCATACTCTTCCATTCTAACCACTCTTTATCTTCTGAAATCCAACTCCGGTGAACTCCGTTTTCACCAATTACTCCTACACTTGCACCATCACCCCTCCCTCTCTTTGGGCTCGGGCTGCCGTCCCCTCTAGGCCAGACCTCTGTTGTACCAGGCAGCCCCCTCTAAGATGACCTCCGGTGCGCCTCCCTACCGTCCGCACTGGCGCCTCCCTGCCGCCAGCACCGGCGCCGCCCGGCCAAGCCCGGCCGGCCATCTCCCCTTCCTTTCTTCCTTCTTTCCTTTTTCTTTCCTTTTTTCCTTCTTATTTTTCTTCACTACTTTCTCCATCTCCTTCTCTGTTATTCTCTTCCCCGTGTCCCTCTCTCACTCTCTATCCCTCTCTCGCGTTCCATCAACCTCGCATCCGCATCACTTGCGTGGCGTTGTTAGATGCGGAGCATAACCCCTCGTCCACTCCCTTACCCCGCGTACGTGCGCATCTCCCTCCTCTTTTTGATTCTGATTCTAGTTTAACTCTCTCTCTCTCTCTGTGTGTCTTTCTCTCACTTTCTGCTCAGGGGATTACTAGACGTGGAGCTAACCCCCGCATCTATGTCTAAAATAATTTCATCTCCTCGTGACGCGAACGTTGACTCCCACGTTTGTGACCCTCGTGTTTCCTTGATTCCTCCTCTCTATAATAATATTATATTATATTTAATATAATTGAACGCGTTCACGAGTTGGTTACTTGGAGTTTCGAAGTTCGGAATTTTTAGAGTGTTTTCCGCATTTAAGCGAGTGTTCTCGCTTTCTTTCTAGGTTTTCCCACTTTGTCGGGTTGATTCGTATTCGTGTAATTGTATAACCATTATATTGATGAGTATGTATTTGTACCAGTGATTCTGTGAATTTGTAACGTATGGTGGTGTGCTGTATTTGCATTGATGGGAAGTATGCTTGAAATAGTATAGACAATGTTCTATATGTGTACTATTTGGAACTAACATCTCATGCAGGTGCTTATTCAGTCTCCGGAATTAACCACTTCGTGGTTCAATACTACAACCTTCAGGTTTAACCTCTCTAAGGTTTAAAAGACCTCTAGACTTTCTATATGTTACTCCTGGTAGGCGAACCTAGCGTCAGCACTTTACTGCAACTCTGTTCGAGCGTAGTTGCGCCGTGAGTACGGTAGTGCCATGAGCAGTAGTATGGCGTTCATATGCATGCTGCGACATGTGTGTTTAGCTGTCTGCGAGCGGTAACCACGCTAAGTGTGATAGCATCTAGTGTCATACGTTAGCTTCGCTCCAGCCCCGCATAGCCCCGCTTGGATGTTCGCCTACTTGCCTGTTTGATAATCTAACTATTTTCTTTCCTTGATGGTTGTGAAGGTTTGAAATCTCCACTAAATTTGTTTTCCAAAATGGAATATTTTTTGGTATTCGTATCGATCTTCTGTATCGGTACCGTTTCCCTATTTTGCATTATTTTGACAGATGATATCTGTTGTATTATCGCTTGACACGCTTTTACCTATTTGTTATTGCCTGATACCTTCCTGTTACGCCTGCCTGTTATCACTTGACACTCATAATACTTAACTCTTATAATTATTATAATACGGGAATGATGACCTGATATCCTGGCATTCACTAGTATAGTCCTATACAACATGTACCCATAATACAACTGTCATGCTCCTGCTCATTCTCGCACACTGATAATTATCTAAAAAACTATAAAAAAGATAACTTATATCTAGTAAGGGAGAAACTGATGAACTTCAAGAGGTGAATATGTTTACCATGGTATTAGGTATGTTGTGCAACTAAAACTTTGATTCTACCTGTGGGCCTCCAGGTATTCTACGGGGTGTGCTGCCACCCCGATAACTAACTTCATGCAGGGCATATAAATAAGACCCTTTGCACCTGATTCGCCTCATGGTAGGTTACGTATCAGCAATGGAACATAATGGGCTATAGTCCTGGGTATGTACGGGACCCACTGTAAACATAATCCATTATTTTATCATCAGTTTTCAATAACAACCTCAACTTACTCATATATGGAGGTATGTGGGATGGAACGTACGCCTGGACGCATACTTAGATATATGGGTTGGACGAGTAATAATAATAAGATGTTGATTAATAATTCGTTGTTCTATTTTGCAAATTAAGTTATATACACTTAGATTATGATAACTTAAGGTTTACGGTATATATGTGAGGGTTCCTTGTTTGGATTATTCCTTTAATGTACTCATCTTATGAAGCCATAAACTGAGTTGTACAGCAGATTTTGCTTGTATTCAGTTTATCGGTTTTATCAGTTTCGATCGGCTTTATGTTGTTTTCCTATTTTTTAGGAGGCAACTCAGATTATATGAACTCAAGATATGATGACGTGAGGTATACGGTATATATTTATGAGAGTTTCCTTATTTGGATTATTCCTTCGATGTACTAACCTCACGGATCTGTAACTTGGGCTTGTATAACGGGTTTTACCATATTCACTCTACTTATTACCTACTTGCCTATCCTTGCATACCTGTACTCACGACACGGTTTTAAATACATGCTTATGATTCAGAATTATCAGTATACTTGTGCTTATCTAAACTTGCCACTTGGCACTTGGCATTCACCACACCACTCGTTGGAGAGTTCTGACTCCTCTGAATCTGCATGTTCAGATCCTTGAGCTAATAAATTCTCCCTGTTGCTGATCAGTATGGTGTAGCGGTAGCATGGACCTTCGGCGAACCATTTGAGGCCCCATCCTTCCAGGCCCCCGCTCGGCTATTGAGTTTTCCCTTTGTGACTCATGAGCGCCTTTTGTACAGTTTATTATTGTATAGCTCTTTGTATTCTCGCATTTACGCCTATCGGTGATGTAATATTCTTTTAAAATTGTGTCACCTCTGGTGATAACTTTGTAATTGTATGCATATGTTAGAATGTATAATGCGCCACGTACTTTCGTACTCTAATTCTTGCCTGTACTGATGCCTAGCATATATATATGTGAAGGTATTCTCGACCTACGTATATACGTCGCAGTAATGTCTCCGTACCCGCGGGATCAGGGCGTTAAAATATCCATCACGTCACCACTATACTACAGTATTTATTAGATTAAATAAGAAATATAAAGTAACTAAACGTGCTACATATTATTATGTACACTGATGTAATTAGGAACACTTAATAGTGTATCACACATAGGGAGAATAATATAAATGGTATAACTCTGTTGACTGTAGTAACATAATTCCCCAAAGTGACTTACCTAATATTGGTGGCAGCACAATTCGGACATATAAGCTGATATTAAGTATATAAAATTGGATACCATTGTGGTGATGACCTGATTATAACATGCTAGCTATTGATGATGTTAAAATATGACATTTGTATATTACTTTTGATTTTTATTATCATTATATTGTATCACCGGTAATTGAACATTATTATATATTATTATCGTGATTGTATTACTATAGTATATATTTCCGCTCTCTTCATTTTATCACTCACTAGGTCACTTTCTGATTGCCCTGGTTTTGCATGCTTAAATTGGAGATCTGAGATATCTTAGTATCAGATATTTTACGGGATACATCTAGGAGACCCGTCACCTATACTATTCATAGGTATCTTTAATATTTATTTTTATTTTCATATTTATCCTTGTTTTCATATCTATTATGATTGTTAACCCCTTTTACAGGTATTCTTGTACCTATTTAATACTGGAACTATTGTGTATATGGTGGTTATTCCCTATACTGAGGCATAGCTTCATGTGTGAGGGTATTTTACCCTGCGTAAATAAGTCGATGTAGCGTCCTTGTACCCGCGGGATTGGGGCGTTACAAATAGTGGCATCAAGAATGCTTGTTATATGTTTACTCTCTCGTTTGGATCATGGTACTCGTATGCCATGTTCGGATAGGTTCAGCCGAAGTGCGAACTTCGGTATGAACTGTCAGTGGTATGGGACACTGAAAGAGATTGATTAAAATACCAGGCGATACTGATTGCTATTATTGTATAAATAACATGACTTTCCTGATGCATATATCTTACTGTTCAGTTGTACTTGTTACTATTCCTGATATTTTGTCCACTATCATGTCACTTGTATACCTTCTTACACTTCCTGATAATTGTTTCACTTCATGTGATGACAAACTAGTCATGTACACGTATACTCTACATTCCATATATACCCTGTAAACACTGTTACTGTATAATCACGACACTGTTATTGTTAATCACAATACTGTAGTATGGTTATTCTACATACTTCATATCTACATGTTCATATTCATCACGACACCATTATACTACTATTTTTATTAGATTAAATAAGAAATATAAAGTAATTAAAACTGCTATATGTTAAGTATACACACTGATGTAATTAGAAATACTTAATACTGTATCATATTACACATGTTAAGAATAATATATAAATGGTATAATACTATTGACTATAGTAACACGATCCCCCAAAGTGACTTCTCTATTATTTTTGGTAGCACAGTCGAACATATAAACTAATAGTATTGATATAAAATTGGATAATATTGTGATAATGACACTGTTATAACATGTTAGGTATTGATGACGTTAAAAATATGAGACTTGTATATTTCTCCCGATTGTTATTATCATTATATTGTATAACTGGTATTTAAACATGTATCATCTATTATTATTGTGTTTGTATTACTATAGCATATATTACAGCTTGTTTCATTTTACTACTCACCAGGTCGCTTTCTGATGACCCTGAGTTTGGGTGCCAGGTTGGAGATCCGAGATATTATAGTACCAGATATTTCATGGGATATATAGAGGAGACTCATCATACTATTCATAGATATCTTTATTATTTCATTTTTATTTTCTTATTTATCCCTGTTACCCATATCTATCATGGTCTCTAACCTCTTTTGCAGATATTCTTATGTTTATTACTACTGGAATATTTATGTGTACTGTGTTTATTCCCTGTACTGAGGCTTCGCGTACATACATGGAAGCATTTTCGTTCTGCGTATGTACATCGTCGTATCCATGGAATCAGAGCGTTACAGAGTGATATCAGAGGCAGGTTCACACCTGATGTGGGTAACCACCTAGGTCAATGCTCGGGCTCTGACCAACAGTACAATCAGATTTAGATTATTATAGAAATATTATTTATTTATAGTAGAATAAAGATGGTACAATATACAAAAGGATAAATGATATAAGAGCTCTTCCTAATATATAATGATTGATAAGCGTGCAATACCAATGAAAAATACCATAAGTTTGAAATTTTGCAGCTAATCACAGGGTTGTTCGTGACTTGCAATCAAATACTAGCACACTAAACACACACAAGAGTACGAATTAGATCCTAGACAGCAATTGGCACTCTTGTTAGGTTGTAAAAAGAAATTACCTTGGATTTAACTAGCACAATAGTTTTTCATTTTAAGGCTTATTTTCTTTATACTCCGTAAACTTTTTTCACTTTCCCAAATACCCTCCCCTCTCCTCTCAATTTATAAAATTTCAAATACTCCTTTCAACTATTTGTTTCTTAATTTAATCTATAACGGTGTTAAAGACAAACTGGAAATGACTTTTTGCTCTTCTTCTTACAAAGAAACACGTGCGAGACACATATGAAATAAGGATAATTTCATCATGAAATAGACACGCAAAAGTTACATGTTACCAATCAGACGAACAGTTAATTGAGAGTTGACAGAGTTTTTTTTTTAGAATTTTGATGATAGCTGGGAGGGGTATTTTGAGAGTTAGAAAGTTGTGTTGGGGGGGGGGGGGTGGGGGGGGGGGGGTTGTTCCTTGAGAAAACCATGAAAGTTTAAGTGATTATTAAGAAAATAAGCCTCATTGTAATCATGAAAATATGTTGGGATAAGTCATATTGTATTAGAGACTAATTATGTTAAATTAATGTCGTGTGACCACCATGTAACATGGCCTTTTTTATCATTTCCAAAAAGAATGTGACAAATTAGTATGTATTTGTTTCCCGTAATTGACCTTAAGTGGTAAATGCAATTACAAAAAAATCACTCACAGTGTTTGTTTTGGGCCGTAAGTCGTAAGATGCACTTGCAGCTTATTTACAGCTTAAACAGTTAAGATATTAATTTTTTCTTTTTAATATTACTAAATTACTAATATTTAATATAAAATTAAAAATATTTATTATTAAATTAATTTTCTTAAATTTGAAATCTACTATTTTTAATTATTGAATGTAATAATATTTAATATTAGATTGCAATATTTAATATTTTTAATAATTAATATTAGTTACTATTAATTTTTTAGTATTCTAATATTTTTATTATTTTTTAATATTAATATTTTAGTTTTTCTAATATTTATATATTTTAATATGTATATTTATTCTTATTTTATTTTTTAATATTTAATATGTTTAAATCACCAAATCACCAAATAATTAGTTTTGTGGTCAATTTTTTCACTTAGTACTTACACATTACCAATCAAATACCGTAAAACTTACTTGCGTACAACTCACTTTCAACTGTAAAAGAGTTTATCACTTGCGACTTATGACTTACGATCACTTACAGCAATCAAACATGCTCATATTGTAAAATACTAGTCGTATCTAGTACTCACTTAAGAAATAATTCTCTCATCAACAATTTTTGACCTTCTTAACTTCTTATAATATTTCCCTCCCCCCACCCCACCCCCTCCCCCACCCCACCCCCCACAGAGGAAGGGCCATATAGCCATATCATTGCAAACAATACTGCATTTACTAATTCTAATCTAAAACATTAATATATAACCCGTATCAGCATTTGGATAAGTGTATTATGTTGGAAAGAGAGAAGTATTGCTGAGGAAGTTGACATGGATCGTCGAGGGGTCGTCGAGTGATCGCCGAGGAAGTCGATGACGAAAGGACGAAGAAACAGCAGCAGAAAACAGCAGCAGCAGCAGGAAATAGAAGTTCCGGTCGACCAGGACCGGCCCGGTCGACCGCCCGCAGTATCAGGAGTTCGGTCGACCGGACCGGTCGACCAACGTGCACAACATGCATGAAGTTGAAGCTCGGTCGACCGCCCGGTCGACCGACTGAAAGTACCCAACTCTCTGTTGGGTACCGGTCGACCGACCGGTCGACCGATAGAAGGGGTCGGTCGACCGACAAGCGGGTGCGGGCTGCGATTGCAGGTTTGGAAACCTGTTTGTATTTAAAGGCTGTGGCTATTTTATAGGGTTTAGTGCTGAATGCTGGAATTGCTGGAGCTCTCTTGAGACTTGAGAGAGGCTGCTAGTAATTGTAATCATCTTCCAAAGTAAAAACCTCTCTTTTGATTGCCCCGAGGACGTATGCATTGAGGCCGAACCTCGTTAAATTGTTTGTTTGCGCATGTGCTTTCTCTCGGTGTTTTTTTGTGCTGTTTGGGATTGTTCTTCGTGCTTGGGAGATTCAGGGGATCCTCATAAGGTTGTTGTCGTAGACACAACAAGTGGTATTAGAGCTTCCCAGGTTTCGCTTGGGATTTGTCTGAAGATTCGGAGGACTCAAGATCTGATTCGGTGGAGATCTTGTGTCGATCTCAGATCAGAGGTATTCGTGTTTGTGAGATCGTGTGTAGATCTCAGGAGGACGCAAGAAGTGCTCGTGGAATCTATGGTGGAGTAGATCCGGTGAGAAACTCAATCTAGGGTTTCAGGAAAAAGGTAAAAATCCAATTTTTATCAAAGTAGTGATCTATTTCCAGTTGGTTATTTTTCCGCATAGATAGAGGACCAAGCAATCTAGATGGCAGAAGAAAGTACTTCAGTTAAAACCATACATCCTCATCCAAGGATTGACGTGGTGAAGTTTAATGGCACAAATAACTTCGGGATGTGGAGATGTGAGGTTATGGATGCCCTGAATGCATCAAACCTCGAGGATACTCTCCTTCTGGAGAAGAAGAGAAGCAAGACCACTGATGAAGAGTGGGCAAAGATGAACAGGTCGGCATGTGGGTTGATACGTTCATGTTTGTCGCAAGACATAAAATATCTTGCACAACATGAGACGTCGGCGAAGCATCTGTGGGAAACCCTTGAGAAGAAATACCTGACGAAGAGTGTTGAGTTCAGGTTGCAGCTTAAGAGTAAGCTGTACAGATTTCAGATGAAGAAGGAAAGCACAGTGAATGAGCACATCAACCGATACATGAAGCTTCTTACAAACTTGGTGAACGTGGATGTCATTGTAGAAGAGGAGGACAAGGCGATCATCTTCCTAAACTCACTCCCGGAAGGGAGTATGAGACATTCACACTGACCTTTATCAATGGTAGGCTGACCTTGGACTAAAATGAGGTGTCGTCTGCACTGACAAGTTATGAGATGAGGAAGAAGGAGAGACATCCTTCTCAGTCAAGCTCATCGACGGAGGCACTGGAAGTAAGAGGTAGGGGTTCATCGAGGAAGGGCAAGGAGGTTAGAGGAAGATCAAAGTCCAGGCCGGGTTTCAGGGATCTCAAAAGGAATCAGTGTGCCTTCTGCAAAGAGATAGGGCACTGGAAAGTGGATTGTCTGAAGTTCAAGGGGAAGAAGAAGGAGTCGAAGGCTGAAGCAAATCTATCAAAGATGATGAATACTCAGAGGAGTAGTTCACAGGCAGATGGATCAGATTCGGACTCGTCAGGTTTCTCGTTTTCAGTCAGTTCACCCATCATTGGTAACTCATGAAAAGATGAGTGGATTCTGGATACAGGTACAACATACCATGCGTGCCCTAATTGGGGCTGGTTTTCCAGCTTTGAGAAGCTGGAGGGGTGTTCGGTCGTTATGGGCGATGATCACCTATGTAGCATGGAGGGAGTAGGTACAATCCGAATCAGGATGTTTGATGGGATAGTAAGGGAGCTGAAGGGAGTGAGGTATGTATCTCAGTTGAAGAGAAATCTAATCTCCGTGGGAATTTTGGAAGCATCGGGCATGGTGATATCTGTTCGAGATGGCGATCACAGGATGATCAAGGGCTCGATGGTGGTGATGAAGGGTGTCCGCCAAGGCAACCTCTACTACTTGAAGGGTAGTACGATTACAGATCAGGTGGAGACTTCGAGTTTCTCAGAAGATGGTGGCCCGGAGGTCTGGCAGGGAAAGGTCGGACAGGAAGAAAAAAGTCTTTGCAAGCTTCTGCAAAGATGGAATCGTTGGAAGGTGCTGCTACCTGCAAGTTAGAAGGTGAACACAGCGTTCTGGACTAGAAGAATGTGAGATTTAGCACCAGTACTCACTGCAATGAAAGTCTTCTTAATTGTGTTCACATGAGCGTATGGGGACCTGCTAAGACGGCATCACTTGGAGGTCACAGGTACTTTGTCTCTTTTGTTGATGGTTCATCTAGGCAGGTTTGGATATATCCCATGAGACAAAGGAGTGAAGCCCTAGATGTATTGGTGAAGTGGAGAGGAAGAATGGAGAGGCAAATAGGTAGGAAGATAAAGGAGCTTCAGATTGGTAATGTTGAAAAGGACATGTACCAATTCCTACGATTTGGCCAGAACACCAGAATTGTTACTCACTTCACAATAGGTACAGATGGGTTGGCTAAAGATGTAGTCCGTTCCTTGCTAGAGGAGGTTCAGCGGTTGTTGTCTAATGCAGGATTAGACAGGTCATTTTAGGTTGAGGCGACTGAGTATGCTAGCCATCTCATGAATAGATCGACTGCGATAGGAGGTAAAGCTCCATTGGAAATTTGGTCTGGGAAAGCTGCTCAAGATCATGATGTGCTGCGAGAGTTTGGAAGTCCGATCTACTTCAGTGCCATGAATGGCAAGGTGAATCCGCGAGCAAAGAGATTTGTGTTTTTGGGAGTTAAGAGGAACAGCTATAGGTTGTGGGATCCTAAAGACAAGAAGATCGTGATGAGCAGGAATGTCACATTTGGAGAGACTTCAGTGCTGAAGTCTACTGTCTCTCAGCAGGTGGAGAGGACAGAAACCAAGGAAGGATCGCAGCGGGTGGAGGTTGATGCTACTCCATCATCTCCAGTTGGTTCGGCATTTGAGGAGACTTCATCGGAGGTGACACCGGGTGGAGATCATGAAACCAAGGGTGATGCTGAACAGGTCGAAGACATTGATGAGGATGTCGAGTTGTTTGCAGCCATTGGAACTAAGGTGAAATCACACTTGTGGGGAAAAAAGCATGAATCTCAAGCTTGTGATCGTGACAAGCTCAAATTGAAGGCTGTTGTTCTCCATGATGGTCCTGAGGAGGTTCATATGACTCAGTCTGATAGGTTCGCTGCTGCAAATACAGGTACAAGTGTTTGAGCTTCATGAAGCTCATCTCAATGAACTAAGGTTGGCTTGATCCTTTTGGGCAAAGGTACGTAGGCAGCCGTAAAGGCGCAGCCATTTGGTGATGCAACCCGTATGAAGCTATTTGGGTTCTCGAGAAGCTGTTTGGATTTTCACGTAGAGGTGAAGAGTTGTGGCCAATGGAACTTCACGTAGAGGTGGAGAGGCTTCACGTAGAGGTGAAGTGTTGTGGCCAGTTGGAATTCACGTAGAGGTGAGGTGTTGTGATCTCGATGAACAGGTGATCTTCCGGTGAGAAGATGTTGAGCTTACATAAGGAGTGGTGTGCATCCAGTTGAAGCCGATGATGTTTGGTGTGCTCTACGCAGACTTGGTTGGACCGTCAGTGGAAGACAGGTAGACTAGATAGAGCTAGTCAGTTGGAGAGTCAGTGTTGGCTCGTGAGGAAGTCTTCATGAGGTCGTGAAATTGCGGAGTAGAAGCCATGTTGGTGATCGGCATGTATGAAAATTCTCCTAAGGTGAAGTGCAAGGAAGGCATGTGCGATGTTTTCCAGTGGATAGCTGAGCTAAAGATTCCAAGCTGAGATCGTGTGTCGATTTCGCCGAGATCGTGTGTCGATTTCATCCGGTGCGCGCAAGCCGAGATCGTGTGTCGATTTCGCCGAGATCGTGTGTCAATTTCGACTGGTGATAGACTGGGGTTCGTTGGAGATCGGCTCAGATTTTGGGAAGAATCTTCGCCGAGGTGGAGAATTATTGGAAAGAGAGAAGTATTGCTGAGGAAGTTGACATGGATCGTCGAGAGGTCATCGAGTGATCGCCGAGGAAGTCGATGACAAAAGGACGAAGGAAACAGCAGCAGCAGAAGAAAACAGAAGTTCCGGTCGACCGGCCCGGTCGACCGCCCGCAGTATCAGGAGTTCGGTCGACCGGACCGGTCGACCAATGTGCACAACATGCACGAGGTTGGAGCTCGGTCGACCGCCCGGTCGACCGACTAAAAGTACCCAACTCTCTGTTGGGCACCCGGTCGACCGACTGGTCGACCGGTAGAAGGGGTCGGTCGACCGCCCGGTCGACCGACAAGCGGGTGCGGGCTGCGATTGCACGTTTGGAAACCTGTTTGTATTTAAAGGCTGTGGCTATTTTCTAGGGTTTAGAGCTAAATGCTGGAATTGCTGGAGCTCTCTTGAGACTTGAGAGAGGCTGCTTGCTAGTAATTGTAATCAATCTTCCAAAGTAAAAACCTCTCTTTTGATTGCCCCGAGGACGTAGGCATTGAGGCCGTACCTCGTTAAATTGTTTGTTTGCGCGTGTGCTTTCTCTGGTGTTTTTTTTGTGTTGTTTGGGATTGTTCTTCGTGCTTGGGAGATTCAGGGGATCCTCATCAGGTTGTTGTCGTAGACACAACATATTAAACATTTTCAGAATCTTATAGGTTTACAAGAGCATTAAATTTTCACGATCCGTCTAAATTTGATTTGGTGTCCCGTATTTTTGTCTACTGAAAATCTGAAAATTCTCATTGTTATTATCAAGTTGCTCATGGAACCCTCTAGTAATCATCATCACCACCATTGTTACCCGTCATTATTATTAGAGTTAATTACATATACAGTTCATGTACTATAGACACTGGATCGTTAATAACTCCTCAATATTTTTATAAGCAGACAGACATGCGGAGCAGACATACCCCATGGGTCAATTTCTGTTTAGGAGTCAGAAAGTCTGCTAATAAAAAAAGTTGAGAGATTATTAGTTCTTCAGTGTTTATAGTAAAAGAGTGTGTCTGCAATTAACCCTAATTATTACTACAGCAAGTGTCTGCAACCTATGTTGGGGGCAATTAATACGCTCATTGCAAGTTAGGAGTAACTAGTAGTCCGTTTTTGTTCCGGAGACACACGTGTTAGACCAATCAAAACATTCAAAACAAAGGCGAGTGAGTGATCTTTCATTAAAGTGAATTGTGAGGAGTTTCAAGTTTTAGTCTCAGACTCTCCAACTGCGATTTATGTTAAAAAGAATAATAAAATGAATAAAAACTTACAGTATTTAATATATACCGGAGTTGGGTCTGTTAGCTGTAAACAAATCAGCCATAAATTGTTTCTGAAAAGAGAGTTAAAAGCCTTATTTGTCACTAATATTTCTATAAACTTGTAGCATAAATTTAGCCTGATTCGCCTGAATCACACAAACATAGAAGACAGCGCGATCATCGGCGGTCCTCGGCCCCATTGTCTTCTCTTTAGTCAAAAGGATACAACAATATCCAATTATCGTTGCATATAACTACTTAATTAAATTGATTAACCCACCTGATCTCATCTTCCGGTAAAGAGCTCTCCCCGCCCGGGGCCCACAATAAATCCTCGGATTACGTTGGGGCCCCACGGATCCAAGCGGCACCGGGACTCGACCCCAAAACCACACCTACTCCTGCATCTCCGGCGCGGGGCCCACCCAGGCTTTCTACCAAAAATTGCGCCAAGTTCCGGGTGCCTGTGGGTGGCCGGCAGGTAAGTTGTCACCCGCACATGACCGAGGTGGGGCCACGGGCGACCGTTGGCAGTTTTAAGCGGGCCCCACCGGTTCCCCCGCTGCCCGAGATTTGTTGACGTTGACGTTCCCGCTCCATGGTCCAATCGCACCAATTAAGGCCATATTTTTTCAATCGCGGCCCAACAACCAAAACCTCTCCATTAATTCAATTTTAATCAAACAACCAACCCAGCAAAACTTCAACTCCAAACTTTTAAGAATTAATTATCGAATAGATCGCTGCAAATTAACCTCGTAGTAGATCGAATTTCACGGTTTGATGTCTTCTAAATATCATAACAACATATTTCTTTTTTTTTTGAAAAAAAAAATATATATTTATCATAATCAACAGTTGAACTTAAAACACCTCACAATTCAATTCTATACTTTAATTAGTAAACTTGACCTCACTGGCAATACCACAATGTTGTTGGCGCCTGCAATATCATCTACACAGCATGCTGACATGTCAGTGAGCTTGATGGCACAAGGGCGACATGAAAGTCTAACAAACGCATTGACTCGACCACCGACAACGTTGAACGAAGAACACAGCGGGTGATCCGGTTCATGAAGTTCTCTATCCTCTCATTAATTAGGTGGCAATGTGGCATATTATAGTACAAGGCTAATCTTTGGAAGACCCAGACGATGCGGTTGGTTTGTGGAATTGAGAAGTTATTTTGGCGTTTTTGTGAGCTAATTAACGCCCCCCGCGGGCTGTCGCCATCAGTCCGCGTCTGTGCCACGTAGAAATGATCTCAGTGCCTCGTCGGCGCTTCGTCAATGGTGAAATCGATCCATCCATCGAGCAGTTTTAGAAATTGTGCACGCGGAAGAAGAAGATGATGAACCTTTTTGATGATGAACTACACGTGATTTTAGTCTGTCTCCTTCTCTCAGAATGCACCGACTTTGACCGAGAAAAGTTGATGGGAGAAGGAATAAATTAACAAAGGTGCATTTTGAATAGGTAGCAATTTTTTTTAATCTTTTGGACAAAAGGGCAACTTAATTACGTTATCTGTTAAGTACGTTGTCTAATCGTATCTTTTAAGAGAGATTATGGTCGAAGAAATAGAATTTTCTCTTGACCGTGATTAGTTTGGGAATCAGTGAGAAGACTTTGGGTCTATATCATGTGCGATGCACGTGGAGGAATGTGTTAGTTGATGTGGTTTGAAGTGCAAAATTGCAAATAATGGGTGTTATTATCACTGTACTAGGCCATCACTTACGGGACCGTTTGTTTCGCGTAAAACTCCGTAATTCGTAAATGACTTACTACCCAGTTACAACTACGGCGTTTGTTTGGATCGTAATTCGTAAAAGACTTACGTAACTCAACTAACACTCACTTGCAACCCAGTTACCACTCACTTACAGCCCAGTTACAGTTAATTTTGTGGTCATACAAATTTGTAATATTTTTTTATATTAATATTACATTTTTTTAATATTTAACTTTTTTAATATTTATTTGTAGTATTAAAACTTTTAAAATCACCAAATAGTTAATTTTGTGGTCAACTTTTTCACTTACGACTTATACATTACGACAACCAAACACCGTAAAGTACAATACACTTTCTCACTTTACAATTTTATATTATCAACCAAACACCGTAAAATTTACATACATGTAACTCATTTACAATTGTAAAAGACTTTACCAATTACAACTACGAATTACGGCCAGTTACGACAACCAAACAGACCTGTACGTATAAAAGCTTGGAGTAGAATGGATGCAATGCATACAAGATAATATAATAAATTTACGGTGTAATTCATGTCTTTGGTCTATATGTACATCTCTCTTTTTTTCCATAGTTTTTCTAATCATAATTTTCGCACGCCAACGCCAGCTAGTTATAAAACTTTGTCAAATATACCTTTTGTAGATTCTGATTCTATAACTCATTACATTTTAATATAAGAAAAATCACGGACATTTTGTGATGACGACTATTTTTATGCATTTTACCACTTTGTTCTTTTTTCTCTTTTGGTCAAAAGTGGGATATCCTGCCGTGTTGCATTAAAAAGATGATAAGAAACATTCCCTAGCTAGTCCACAATAACCAAGTTTCAAACAGGACAACATCGGGCATATAATGGAGCATGCAAGTATGATCAAGTTGTATGTACCACGGGACATAAAACATTGGCAATGTTGCACGAAATAGAAAGTACCTTATTAATTATCAAATATCTTGGGTCAAAAAATACCGGTCCAGTTAACGTGTGTGAGCCACACACATATTACAAGAGAGTCAATCCCGAGTTAACACGTGAGGTTGGTTCTCTTATAATATTATAAGAGATCCAAAGAATTTAAAGTTTCGTCCCCTTGAAACCCGACATCTTATCTACGTGTCAACGCGAGATTGACCGTCTTACAACATGTGTGTGTGGTTCACACAAATGAACCGAATCTAAAAAATTGAAGAGAACCAGCGCATGCTTGCATGTTCCTCATTCAGTTCTCGTTGCCCAAACCCTAGCTAGGGTTTTCACTCGGACCATGAGGGTTTGTCTGGTCAGTTTTATCAAAAACGTCACCGTCCTTCATCCCACTTCAGTTGGTCCCAACCATTTCAAGGAAAAAGCGAGTCCAATCTCTCACGCCACCAGCAGATGAGGCCCTTCCAACTGCCGCACCTAATGCCCCAACTGCAGGATCTTCTTTCATTTCGAGCTCTTGAGCACGTATCCTTTTTAATTTCTTTTGTTTATCTCATCCCGGGCGGATACACATATAAACCAGTATAAGAAGGCACCTACACTGAATTTTATAAAATATACAGAGTAAAATATAATTTATAGTATTTTTATATATGCTCATTTTGTTTTAAATCATTTTTACTCACAAAGTAATACTTTTGAGCTCTAACTCAAATGATAACTTATAAAACTAAGTTATTGAAATCACACATTCAAGTCTCGAGTTCAACATAATTTATTTTTACGTTTGCCTATGTCAGTGATCTCATCTTAGTTTGAATTGCAATCAATTTGGTTGCAGTTCCGGCGATAAGAAAAAGATTTTAAATGTAGATTTAATTATTTTAGTTAGAACTAATTAATTCTAACTTCAACCATATCAAAACACACAGTCTGGTTGCTAGTTATTGCGATTTAAGCTACTTGTAAGCTATGACTATAATTATCCAAACTACCCCCGAGGCCACAGAAGGATCTACTTTCTAAATCAAAATTAATTGTTCAATATTACATGCATGGTCATAACTTTTCTTAGCGTTTGATGGGATCCTAATTTCTATGTCTAGGAATGCGTTCTCTCTTGAGGTCCTGTTTGGCTGCTGGGAATAAGAGAGAGTATGTGGGCCCCCCTAATATAGTTTTTGAGAGTTTTTCAAATTTTTAACTCAGAATTCTCACGTAAAAAAATAAATTAAACATGTGAGACTCACATATTTTTTCATATCGGTCCCGTAGCTAACGAGCAAAGAGAGAAAAAAAAACTCGCGAAGGGACACATGTCAAAATCAAAAACACCGAGTTTTTCGCCTACTTTCATGAGAAACAAACAAACTAAATCAAAAGGATAAAGTATTGGATAACATGCACATTATGAGATTCGTTGGGCAGTTATTGGATAAGGCTAACTTGTTACATTTGAAAGATTGCTATGACCAAAACAGGTAGTAGGTTAGCTAGCGGGAGTCACCCTTGAGGGAAAGCTATGCATGATGTGATGTGATGCCGGCATCATAGTAATGTATTTGGATTGCAAAGCACATGTGATTGGGTTGAGGCCATGGCTTGGTCCAAGATGTCATGGATGTTTTCGGACAACTCATGTGGAGGTGACTCACAGGTGGCCAAGTGTCACCCAGCTGCTGCAGCAGTTGATCAGAGGGCCCAGCGAACACTAATTTGAAGAAATTTGGAGAACAATTTACTGAACTAGGACGGGCATCCTGATCGCTCTTGGGTTTGGAAGGGCTTTACTCACTCACAAATAGTCGGTTCGAACTTTCACGCGCATGTGGCAATGGGTGCCTTCATGCACATCTTAACTAGTTAAAAAAAACTAAGATGGAAAAAAAAAAATGTCATATTTAGACACCATCGCTTCACTTGTTTGTTTGTTGATATTATAGGGTAACTGGGTAGCGGCGGATACATGAAGATTTCTTCAAATGTGAGACGTAATGAAAAAAGAAAAAGTTAGCTGCTGATGAATAAAACAAACATAAACCAAGACTTAAACCTACGATCTCTAATAACTCATTACAGTACCTTAATCTTTGAGCTAGGTTTCAATATGACTACTTATACAAATAATAGACTTTTTCAAAGTAAACGAATACTATGTAGAAGAGCAACAATAAGCTTCGTAAGTTAAATTTGTTACGAAATTGATATGCTCTAATACCAATTGTTACGAAATTAATATGCTCTGATATCAATTATTGTGACTGCCAGGAGCGACGTTAGCGGAACTTAGCAATATAAACAGTACTTGTAAAAGGAAAGCTTGATGTAAAGCAAACTAGCAATACCTAAATAAAAGAGTAATAAAGATAAAACACAAGGATTTAACGTGGTTCGGACAAACTTGGCCTACGTCCACGAGGAGAGAACTTGAGAGAGCTTTATTAATAGACTTGGTATAAAGAGATCTAACCTTCCTCTTGATACAACAAGAGTATTCACTTTCCACTTGAATTTAGCCCTATATTATAAGAGTATTATCTTCTCTCTATGCAACTTGCTCCTCTCTTTCTTGACTTTCTCTGATCTCCTTTACATGAGATTCTCTTTTGTAGAAACTCCTTAAGACTTGTTTAGTTGAGACAATTACAATACTTGGCTACCACCTTTATTTATAAGATTTTACAATACAACTCTTATTTGGACTATGAGATGATTTTAGCTTTTGAATTGTTGAAGAATCTTGATCAATCCTTTTAGGAATTGATCTTCTTGATCTAGAAGGATTCTGGACCTTAAAATTTTTAGAAACAAACCTTCATTGAATAGGAATTAAATCCTATTCATACTGCTCCTGAAAAGGAAACTCGCAATCGCCTGAAAAGAAAACTGTTTCATCTTAATTTGCTTCTTCTGCTTCAAGCTATCGTCTTCTCCAACTCAATTGGATTTTCTTGAACCATCATCTCTTCTTTAAAAACAAGGCAAAATCCTAACAATCTCCACCTTGACTTGTTTTTCAAGCCTTTAGCAAAACAACTTGAGATTTCAGATTAATATCTTGATTCTTTCCTTGGTTGTAACCGTACCGTGAAACCTTTAACTCTTGCCCCCTCTTCCAGAGGCCTTTGGTTGATTTACTGCAATGGCTTGGGCCATCTTGGGCCTTGGCCGAGTGCACCTTTACTCTTTCCCGCAACACTTTGACCCGGTTCACGTCCCGTTCAGTCTTTCTTGAAGCTTCATCTCGCGATGAACTCCCTTTCAAGCTTATTCTTGAAACTCCACTTCGAACTGAGTTTCCTTCATTCAGCTTGTCTAACCCTCCACTCTTCTCTCCTTTCAGGATTACCTGATCTCCTTGGCAAATTGTGACGACGCCTTATTGCACTTGGATCCAGCATCCTTTTTCGTCGAGCACCCTTTTAGATATTAGATTATATCGTATCTCCGGGACATACCGAACCGCCTCCAAAGCAAGCATTGTCCCATCTCTTCTTGTAACCTTGACTGTCCCAATGTCGATGACCTCGCAAGCCGAGCCATCTACCATCTTGACAATCCCTTCCTTCTTTACAACAAAGGAGTAATTGAACAGCTCTGTCTGGGAACATACATGAACTGTACTACCTAAATCAAATATTCAGCTTTTATCTTGAGAAGTGTTGTCTTCGTAAGAAGCCATTAATATTTTGGTGTCCTCTACACTGCTTACTACGTCTAGCTCCGCAGCTTGCCCTTTCTTCTTCAACAACTCTTGCCGATACTTGCAGTCATTCTTTCAATGACCTTCCTTGTGACAAAAGTGACACGCCTTTGATGAGCTTGGACCTTTCCTTCCTTCTCCTCTTCCTTTCCTTCCTGTGACCACCAAACTTAATCCTGTCTGCTCCTCTTGATTTGGCCTTTTTCTAATCTCATTAGATAAGAGAGTTGACGTAACCTTCTCTAAGATGAGAGTTTCCTTACCGTAGAGCATGGTGGTGACAATATGATCATATGACTTTGGAAGAAAACTGAAAAGTATCAACACCTTGTTAGAAGCTCGCTAATGACCTTTTTGAAGAAGTTTAGATATCCAACACTGCTGTCCCTTCTTCATGCATTGCCTATATAGTTATTTCTTGAGATACAACTTGTTGGAGAGGCTTTTCGTCATATACAACGTTTCTAACCTTGACCACAATCTCGTAGCCATTTCTTTATCCATCACGTTATACATAACCTCGTCTGTGAGATATGGTTGGATCATGCTTGCCGCCTTTAGATCCATCTCCTCCCAATCCTCGTTTGATGTATCTGCAGTTTTTACTGACTTACCCTGCAAAGTCTTGTGAAGATCTTGTTGCACCAGCAACGTCTTCACCCTCTTTTGCCATAAGCCGAAGTTTCCTTTGCCATTGAACTTCTTGACCTCGAATTTTGTCGTAGAACTTTCTATCTTCGACATATTGCCCTTCGTCAACTTTTAGCTCTGATACCAATTGTTGCGAAATTGATATGCCCTGATACCAATTGTTATGAAATTGATATGCTCTGATACCAATTATTGTGACTTCTAAGATCGACGTTAGTCGAACTTGGCAATATGAATAGTACTTGCAAAAGAAAAACTTGATATAAAGAAAACTAGCAATACCTAAACAAAACAGTAATAAAAAAAGAACATAAAGATTTAATATCGTTCGGTCAAACTAGGCCTATGTCTACGGGGAGAGAACATAAGAGAGCTTTATTAATAGACTTGGTACAAAAAGATCTAACATTCCTCTTAATGCAACAAGAGTATTCACCTTCCACTTAAATCTAACCCTAAATTACAAGAGTATTATCTTCTCTATATGCACCTTCAACTTGCTCCTCTCTTTCTTAGCTTCCTCTGGTCTCCTTTGTTTGAGATTCTCTATTGTAGAAACTCCTTAAGACTTGTTTGATTGAGCCAACTACAATGCTTGGATACCACCTTTATTTATAAGATTTTACACTACAACTTCTATTTGGACTATGAGATGATCTGACCTTTGGATGGTTGAAGAATCTTGATCAATCTTTTTAGAAATTGATCTCTTTGATCTAGAAGGATTTTAGACCTTTAAATTTTTAGAAACAAAGCTTTATTGAATAGGAATTAAATCCTATTCATACTACTCCTGAAAAGGAAACTCGCAATCGCCTGAAAAGAAAACTGCTTCATCTTAGTTTGTTTCTTCTGCTTCAAGCCATCGTTTTCTCCAACTCAATTGAATTTTCTTGAACTATCAACTCTTCTTTAAAAATAAGGCAAAATCCTAACAATCTCTACCTTGACTTGTTTTTCAAGCTTTTAGCAAAATAACTTGAGATTTCAGATTAATATCTTGATCTTTCCTTGGTTGTAACTGTACCGTGAAGCCTTTAACTCTTGCCCCCTCTCTCTGAGGCCTTAGGTTGATTATGCCATGGCTTGGGCCATCTTAGGCCTTAGCCGAGTGCACCCTTTCTCTTTTTCGCAACACTTTGACCCGGTTTACGTCCTGTTACAGTCTTTCTTATAGTCTCACCTCGCGATGAACTCCCTTCCAAGCTTATCCTTGAAACTCCACCTCGAACTGAGTTTCTTTCCTTCATCTTGTCTAATCCTCCACACTTCTCTCCTTTCAGGATTACCCTATCTTCTTGGCTGACTGTGATGACGCTTTATTGCGCTTGGATCCGACATCCTTCTTCGTCGAGCACTCTTATGGATATTATAGATTATACCATCCCTCCGGGACATACCGTACCGCCTCCAGAGCACACACTGTCCCATCTCTTCCTATAACCTTGACTGTCCTAGTGCCAATGACCTTGCAAGCCGAGCCATCCACCATCTTGACAATCTCTTCCTCCTTTGCAATTAAGAAGTTATTGAACAGCTCTTTCTGAGAACATACATGAGCTATACTACATGAGTCAAATATTCAGCCTTTACCTTGAGAAGTGTTGTCTTCGTAAGAAGCCATTAATATTTTGGTGTCTTCTACACCGCTTGCTTCATTTGCCTCCACAGCTTGCCCTTCTTCTTCCGCCACTATTGTCAATACTTGCAGTGATTCTTTCAACGACCTTTCCTGTGACAAAAGTGACACGCCTTTGATGAGCTTGAACCTTTTCTTCCTTCTCCTCTTCCTTTCCTTCCCGTGACCACCAAACCCGATCTTGTTTGCTCCTCTTGATTTTGGCCTTTTTCTAATCTCATTAGATAAGAGAGTTGATGTGACCTCCTCCAAGATGAGAGTTCCTTACCGTAGAGCATGGTGGTGACGATATGATCATATGACACTGAAAGAGAATTGAAAAGTATCAACGCCTTATCCTTCTCATCGATCTTGACATCAATAGCTAGAAGCTCGCTAATGACCTTATTGAAGAAGTTTAGATGCTCCAACACTACTGTCTCTTCCTTCATGCATAGTCCATATAGTTGTTTCTTGAGATACAGCTTGTTGGAGAGGCTTTTCATCATATACAACGTTTCTAAACCTTGACCACAATCCCATAACCATTTCTTTATCCATCATGTTGTACATAACCTCGTCTGTGAGACATGGTTGGATCGTGCTTGCCACCTTTAGATCTATCTCCTCCCAATCCTCGGTTGATGTATCTGCAGTTTTTGCTGACTTACCCTGCAAGGTCTTGTGAAGACCTTATTGTACCAGCAACGCCTTCACCCTCTTTTGCCATAAGCCGAAATTTCCTTTGCCATTGAACTTCTCGACCTCGACTTTTTCGTAGAACTTTCTATGTTTGACATATTGCCCTTCGTCAACTTTTAGCTCTGATACCAATTGTTGGGAAATTGATATGCTCTTATAACAATTGTTACGAAATTGATATGCTCTGATACCAATTATTGTGACTCCTAGGCTCGACGTTAGCGAAACTTGGCAACATGAACAGTACTTGTAAAAGAAAAGCTTGATGTAAAGCAAATTATTAATACCTAAACAAAACAGTAATAAAGAAAGAACACAAGAATTTAATATCGTTCGGTCAAACTTGACTTATGTTCACGGGGAGAGAACTTGAGAGAGCTTTATTAATAGAATTGGTATAAAGAGATCTAACCTTCCTCTTGATGCAACAAGAGTATTCACCTTCCACTTGAATTTAGCCCTAAATTACAAGAGTATTATCTTCTCTCTATGCACCTTCAACTTGCTCCTCTCTTTCTTGGCTTCCTCTGGTCTTCTTTACTTGAGATTCTCTGTTGTAGAAACTCCTTAAGACTTATTTGGTTGAGGCAATTACAATGCTTGGTTAGAACTTTTATTTATAGAATTTTACAATACAACTCTTATTTGGACTATGAGATGATCTTGACGTTTGGATGGTTGAAGAATCTTGATCAATTCTTTTAGAAATTGATCTCCTTGATCTAGAAGGATTCTATACCTTTTAATTTTTAGAAGCGAGCCTTCATTGAATAGGAATTAAATCCTATTCATACTACTCTTGAAAAAGAAAACTCGCAATCACCTGAAAAGGAAATTGCTTAATCTTAATTTGCTTCTTCTACTTTAAGTCATCGTCTTCTCTAACTCAATTAGATTTTCTTGGACTATCATCTCTTCTTTAAAAGGAAGATAAAATCATAACAATATTCGTTATGAGAGCCCGTCCATTGTACTCAATATAAGTCCACCCAAGCAACTGGGAAAATATATAAAGTTAAAAAGAAAAATAATAGTCTTCTTCTTCTTCTTTTTTTCCCCTCTTTTCCTTTAAGTAAAAGATGGCCAACATTCATCTTGTTTCATCTAATAATATAAAAATGCTCCTCTCACATACATCATAGTTGTTTGATTCCTTATGGAAATGAAGCTACCCGCGTACGCTACAAATAAATCCTCAAGTAGTTAATTTAAAAATTGATTCATTTCTATTTTGACAGAAAAATCATAACAAACAACCTCTTAATAATCAGCCTATAGTTAATTGTGAAATGAACAAATCATTTTCATAAATAATTAATCACCAGAATCTGTCTCAAATATTTCTTATTACATTTAGGCCCCCACTGCTGTCTCATCAGTAGTCCAAAATTATAAATCTAGATTTAGTCTACTGATTTGATTTCATTTATCCGCATCGTACGGGGATTCATTAATTTAGATTATCCCCAGGATATGGATCAACATTTCCATTTTCCAGTCGCTGCCACGCTTTGGAAGCTCAGATGGTCTCCTTTGTTTGTTGGGTGGGGCCCGGCCCAACTTGAAGCTGTGGATTTAGCTCGGGCAAATATGAGTCACTGAACTTGGGCCCCGCTCGAATGATGACGCCGTTCCGCCGACGAGTGCGATCAGATCGTGGCCAGCGCTGAGATAAGTTGGGTGGGGCCCGCGTGGCCCATCATCCCGCAAGCAGCACGGTATGGGGGCCCTGCGCTCCTCCAGTTCCCTCGACCCTGAGTGCCGACAGGCCTCGCCTCAACTCTAAGTACAGTTCAGCATGATGGATACGCAAACTGAATTTTATAAAATAACTAAATAATAACTTGAAAATTTTTGTTAAAGTCACTTAATTTACTTCGTAATTAAAAAAACTCGCCTTCATAATTTTATTCACTACAGTCTCATTCACGTCAGCCTAAATTGATTTCTCACTGCCACTATTTTATATATTTTCATTTCCTATTTTATCCTTCTCTGTTGCTCAACTGTTGCTCAATTCTGACCGCGATGTAGAATAATTCACGGGTTGATCTACACGGTAAGGTTACCATGAGAGTTGGAAGGGGAGCCCCCTCTCGAGAGTCACAAGAGGCAAAGCCCCCGGACTAATTTTTTTTAGATTGACTTTTTACAGATCTTATTTGCTTATGCTCGCGATGAGTTTTGATGCCCATGAATATGGGTCTGCTGATAATGATGATGCTAATATGAGAACTGTGACTCATGATCGCAGTCCTATATGAGAACTGCGATTACGGTCACAGCCCTTTATTAGAAAACTGCAACTATGGACACAGTTCTTTTATTAATTGAAAATTAGAATATTTAGTAAGGACTACGTTCATTGTTACAGTCCCAATATACGCTGGAAGGTTGTGTTTTGTTAGGATTGCGACTCATGATCGCATCCCTATGTGAGAACTGCGATTACGGTCGCAGCCCTTTATTAGAAAACTGCGACTATGGACACCGTTCTTTTGTTAATTAAAAATTAGAGAACTTTGTAAGGACTGTGTTCATTGTCGCAGTCGCAATATACAATGGAAAGTTGTGTTTTTGTTAGACTGCGTTATGATCGCAGTCTTAATGAAGATTCAAAAAAACTAGGCATTTTTGTGAGGATTGCGGTCATGGTCGCAGTCCTAATAAAGACTAAAAAATAAGACATTTTTATAAGGACTGCGATCATGATCGACATCCTATAGAGAAATATGTCCTATGGGGACTGCAATCAGGATCACTGTCCTATAAAGACTAAAAAACATGTCATTTTTGTGAGGACTGCGATCGTGGTCGCAGTCCTTAGAAATAGGACATCTTTGATAGGATTGCGATCATGATCACAGTCCTCAGAAATATAATATTTTTATGAGAATTACGATCAGGGTTACTGTTCTCATAAATAGGATACCAACAGTCCGCATTTTCGAAACAATCTGCTTTTTTTGAAGCGATTGCAATGGGACATTTGCGCCTTTCGTTGCTGATAAGCACTTATGCGCTTGACACGTGAGCATACTTGATTGGTTTAAAAAAGTGGTTGAAGCGAATAAAATTATTAAACTGAATTTTTTTAATTACGATTTGACATAGTAAGCTATAGCAAAATTCCCCTAATAACCTTTTTGTATTAATCTATTCTCTTTAGATTATTTTTACTAGTATAAAGATACTTTTGAGTTCTAACACAAGTGATAACTTATAAATCTAAGTTATTGGAGGTCATAAGTTCAAGTCTTGAGTGCAACATTATTTTTTATTTTTTTCCTTTCTTGTCATATTACATTTACAATCACACTAAAATTTTTATTACATTTACGTTCACACTGAAGAAACATCCTGTGTCCGCCACTGACTAGACTTAAACTGAACGGTAAACTTATCAATCTCTTGATACAAGAACTCAGAATCTAAAGAGAAAAAGGCAATACAAAATAGTATTAAGAGCTGGGGTTGTGTTTGAGAATAAAAGTTAGCTAGTGTTAGCAGGTTATATTTTGTCAAATGCTCAAAATGCAACTAAAGTTAGCTGACAATAATTACTTTCATGTTCTTGGCACAAGTAATATTGATTTTTTTTGAAGAGTATTTATAGGCAATTTTCTTCCCTGGTGTATTAGCTAACTTTTGATGCGATCTTCTCAAATCGGCAACACCTCTTTTCACGCGTTCTCCATAACACTAAATTTTTTCTATTGAGAGAAAACGATGAACCTCTAGAGTCCCTCACGCTTCATTAATTTTTTTTAATGAAAACAATCTAAATATGCTTTTTACAAAACAACAGTCCATATTATGGAGCACACGTTCTCCTTGTCACTAACTTTTAAATCCGTACTTTCACAGCCAATTGCAACTTTAAATAAATGAAATTGACATGTGTGGCTGTACTATTAACGTATTGTACAGACATTTAAATAAGAAAAAAAAGTCATTTATAATTGATTCGAGCCTCCTAATTTAAGGATCTACTAAATTCATCCACTTATCTCATGAATAAAAAATGAATCGGTTATTAATAGAAAATCCCGTGTCTCACTTTGTAAGCTCCTTGTAAGATTTTTTTACTCGAGAAGGGAGTGATTTGTCGGGCGAACTATACTTACTTGGTGTTTTTTCCAATTAATTTGATGATTTTCTAAGTAATGTGTGTGTGTGTGTGTTTTTTTTAATGGGAAATGACTATATGAGAATGATTCACAAATTAAGCTTCGTGACACTCTACAATGGATCATCTCATAGATGATCTGAACCGTTCATCTTAATGTACCTACTCTAATTAGACTGATCATGAAAAATAAAGCGATTCGAAACCTTTTTAACCATGCATCAAATGACATCTTTTTTTACGACTAAATAATTTTTTTTAATAATCACTTAATGCATGGGTAAAAAAGTTTGAAATTGCTTGATTTTTCATGATTACCGTAATTAGAATATGTAGAATAAGATGAACAGTTTGTTTCATCCATGAGGTGCCTATCATGGAGTTTTTACGAAACTTAATTTAAAAACTATTCTTATAAGATCATTTCTCTGTATTAATTATGTTGGGTATTCTGCTTAACAAGAATCAATCTGACAACTAATCAAGATCACTGAGATATCAACAATCTAATTGGCCAGGTCGGCAAATATCAGGTGGGAGGTTTTCCGTTCAATAGAACGTTCCTTAATTTAAGAACCACCTTTCAATTTCCTTCCTTGATTAAAGCACCAATTAGACTGAATCTAAGTCAGTCTCGATATACTGTAAAGTATATCCCCTGTATAAAGGACTTAATCCACTTATACAGTATTTAGAGTGAGGTATGCTTAAAGCGAATCTTCTTAAGACAATTACGTCCCCCGCACCGGTGCTAACGGGATAATGGACGCTGGTCTCCCAAGATACAACACTCTTTCACGGTATTTGGATAGCACTACCAAATCACCGTACGGTCGAACCTTAGTCAACCAGTACCTTCACAGGATCTTTGAAGCAGCGGTACAAGGACAAATTTCAAACGAATATTTGCCTTTACTCTCTGGAGGAGCACCCACTGTTGAGGACGAAGGAAGGTAGAAGAATATCTTTCTTCAGAGTACCAGATTCAGACAACAATTCTTATAAAAGAATCTGTTAAATTTTCTGATTCCTCTTTCAGAAAAAATTTTGCAGAATCTCCTTTGGAAGTTGCTTCGGATTCTCACTTCTCGCTGGAAACCGCTTTCCTACTTCACGCTGGAAGCACAGTTCAGAACGCCGAAAATCACTTCGCGCAGATCAGAACTTAGATAATAGAGAGAGAGTTGGAATTTTGTGTGTCTGAGAATGAAAATCTGGAGCGCTATTTATAGCGCTCCGGGAGGGCATTCTCGTCCGCCAAAAGTCAACAGTTGCGACGGTTCGGACAGAACCGTCGCAACCGTTAACTGTCCAACCGCCCAACCGCATGGACAGTTTTCCGATAGCCGTTGGCGGGCGGTTCGGATCCGTTCGCAGACACCCGTTGGCGGGTGGGCTGGAGCGGATCGGGTTTGGTTCGGGTAGCGGAGTAACCCATACTCGCAACACCCGGTTCAAAAAGAACCAGGCCAGGTAGGGAACCCAAACCCAAACCCAAACCCGAGCCCGAGCCCGGCCCGGCCCGGCTCCGGCTCCGGCTCCGGCCCCTGCCGGCCGCCGCCAGCGGCGGTGCGCGCGCGCGCACGCACGCATGTGCGAGCATAATTCCCTCCTTTTCGCGCGCGAAAACTCCAAGTACCCAAAGGGCACGCCCTTTGTTCTCAATTTTCTCTATATATACACCACAAGCTTCCATCCCACGGCCAATGTGGGACTAAATGCTTTAAGCTACCTTTAGTCCCGTTTTTGGCTTTGAATTAGGCAATCTTTGGACTTGAATATCTCATTCATTCGAAGTCGGAATTGAACATGTGAATATACCACGTTCATCCCCAATAGAAGGTGAACACATTCCAACCATCATCCAGTTGATTTGATCAACGGATCTCGCCATAATTCAGCTCGAAGATTCGCCTTCATATTCTTCAATTCCAACAAATTATAGTGTTGTAATCAAAGAGTGATCTGACACACTTTCAGCAGAGAACCTTCTAGATATTCTTTTTTATCTTATGACCATGAATACGTCTAAAAGTCAATTCTCTAGTTTTGAAATTGAGATGCCAGAAAATTCTTGGCATTTCCTTTTTATTGAAATTTCACAATTAACTAGCATGAACAGTACATTAGTATTAGAACCCCATGTTGCGCCCTTTGGAGGAATACAATGACACACCAATCATCAAGATCAGCATTCCAACACTGAGTCAATCACGAACTAATATAACACAAATTAAACGATCAAAGAGAGAAATTGAGAAACAAATGATTTAACGAGGTTCTACAACTTGCCTACGTTCTCAGAGTAGAAAAGAGAAGATATTATTCAAACAACTGGGTTACAAGAGTTACAAAGTGATCCGAAGGTTTAAATTAAAGAAAATACGCACTCAGTCATAAAATTCCCTCAAACAAACTAACCCTAGAACTCTCTATACCAATTTAGGTTACAACTTCGATACTTGTAAGGGTGTAGAAGCCATCCAATATATATACAAAGAGTTCACGAATAAAAGGAAACCAAAAGCTCCAAAATTAGATCAGAAACGATTTCTGAAAACAACTCAGATTCGCCTAGATTACTGCTGTTGACAGCTGATATATGCTGCCGGCAGATTGAGCTGTCGACAACTCTCTGTTGGTCTTTGTTGACAGACTAAAATGAGTCTGTTAATTGCTGCTTCAATTGCTTGTCAACAACACCTCAAGGCTATCGATAGACTGTACATCATGTCTGAGTATCTGTTGTCGACTGCTGCTGCTGCTTCTCCCTTGGCCATATCCAATTAGTTAAAAAAACTCTAAGTTCAAGTTTTATCTTCTCTCCTATAATTCTCTACCTCAGTGAAAATTTCTAATATCTGAGTCAAACACAATGAATTGCCAACTTCAGCTCAGCAACTGGCTGTGCCATTAAGGCTGCCTACACGCCCCCTGCCTAAGGGATCAAGCTACACGTAGTTCATCAAATGAGTTCCACGAAGCTCAACTAACCAAATCAACTGAACTGATTTTGCAGTAATAAACCCAGCTGGCTGAGTCATATGAACATCTTCATCACAATTGCCATGGAGAACAACGGTCTTCAACTTGAGCTGATCTAACTCACCAACTTGAGATTCACGCTTCTTCACCCACTTTCGTGTGGATTCATCTTGGTTGCTATGGCTGTAAACAATTCAACATCTTTTTCAACCTATTCTGCATCCAAAACGGTTACATGATTTTTTACTCATTATCACATCTAGTGAGATCTTAACTGATACCGAATCAACTGAAGATGGTGGAGTAGCATCAACCTCCAATCACTGCGATACATCTTTGGTGTTTTTCCTCTCCACCTGCTGAGAGATAGTAAACTTCATCAATGAAGCCTCATCAATGTAACATATCTGCTCAACACGATCTTCTTATTTTCGGAGTCTAATAGCTTGTAGCCTTTCAAAAATTTTTTGAAAACTCCCAATAGAACAAATTTTTTTGCTCGCAGATTCAACTTGTCATCTTTGACACTAAAATAGGTCGGATATCCAAATGTCCACAGCAAATCAAGTCTTGAGCAGCTCCACCTATCCAACAGAATTCACAGTCGACGACAGTTTATTCATGAGATGACTAGCATATTCCAAAGTCTCAGAAAATAACTTGTCTAATTTTGTATTAGACAATAAACACCAAACCTTTTCTAGTAAGGAATGGGTCATCACTTTAGCCACTTTATGTTTTCCAACTGTGAAGTGAATTTCAATACCATTGTTCTAGACAAATTGCAGAAATCGATCCTTATACTCTCCAACATGATCAAATTGGAGCACATTGATCTTCCTACCAGTCTGTTTCTCTATCATCAATTTCTTTCACTTCATAAGCAAATCTAAAACTTCAAATTTTTGTCTCACAGGGTATACCCAATACCGCCTAGAATAATCATCAATAAAAGAGACAAAGTATCGATGACCTCTAAGTGATGCAGTCTTGGTAGGACCCCAAACATCAAGATGAACACAATCAAGATTGCCTCTCATGCGGTTAATTGTGATGCCAAATTTTACCTTCGTCTTCTTGTATAAAACATAACGTTTATCAAATTTCAGTTTATAGGTTGTTGCACCTTTCAATAATCCTTGCTTCGTCAAAACTTATAAAGAATCCATACCAACATGTTTGAACCTTATCTGCCATAACATGGTAAAATCATTTTCAAACGTTTTGAAGCTGCCAAATTTTCAGTAACTGTACTATCCTTCAAACAATACAAATTGTTATGTCGAATGCCCTTCAAAACTACCAGAGCCGCTGATCATCCTAAAAATGCCTTCTTTAAAAGTCCCTCTCAGGCCCTGCGCCTCCAAAGCTCTAACTGAAATCAAATTCTTATTTAACTGAAGTAATAGTTCATATCCTTCAACTCTCTTACCATCTCATCAAATAACTTGATGTGAACAGTATATATCCATTCAATATGGTCGACGAACGACACCAAACTCCATCTAGTTTTTCAAAAGTAGCAAACCAGTCTCATTTAGGACAAACTTGATAGGTGGCCCCTGTGTCCAAAATTCACTGAGATTTCTCTGAACAACAAATAATAGGGGTGATAGAAAGTGAAAATACAGATGAAGCAGAATCATTATCATCCGCCATTGCGACATTAGCCTCTGGCTTTGATTCGTTCTTCTTTCTCTTGAGCTTTGAACAATTAATCTTTCATTGTCCTTCTTCTTTGCAGAAAGAATATTTATTCTTCTTCAACTCTTCACAATCATCAGCTTTAGACTTTTCAAAATCTCTCTTACCCTTTCAATGATTGAAACACACTCCTCTTGCAGTCAACGCCTCTGCTGATGTCTTACTAGAAGAAAACTCCTTGTCCTTCATCCTCACCTCGTGATTCACAAGAGCAGCCGACACATCACTGTGTCTAAGTAATTGCTTACCATTGATTAAGTTTAGAATGAAGGTCTCATACTCTTCATCTGGCAGAAAGCTCAATAGAATCAACATTTTGTTCTTATTCTTAATCATCTCATCCACGCTAGCTAGCTCTGCGAGAAACTTCGTGCAGTTGTTCATGTGTTCACCAATAGAGATTTTTTCTTCAACTGGAAATGATTAAGCCTCATCTTTAAATACAGCTGATTTTTGATGCTCTTTGTCAAGTGCTTACCTTCAAGAATCTCCCAAATGTTCCTTGCGGAAGTCTCATTCATCATATGATACCTGATGCTTATGTCAAACAAGACCTAATGACATCATTCACCTTCCGTTTCATCTTATTTCAATTTTTTTTTGAAGTCTTTGCTGCTTTCACTTGCAAATTCAGTGTGTTTTTCAAATTCTGTGCATTTAGCACATCCATCACCTTACATTTTCACATACCAAAGTTGTTTATGCCATCAAACTTTACCACATTGATCTTCGATTGGTGGGTGGTCACAGTCTTCATTGTAGACTGATTAATCTCAGCCATATCTCCTCTAAAAAATGCAAATAACAATGCGAAAAAGAACAAAAAATAGATCCAAATAGATAAATATTGAAATTTTACCTCAAAGTGAACCCTGTAGGTACACCTAGAGGGGATTGAACAAGTGTACAAGCTAATCTAGGATAAATGATGTGGAATTTAAAACTTAATGCTAACACATTATGTGCAACCAAAAGTGAGCCCGACTTCCCATGAAGGGCTCTGGAACAACTCCTTTAGATTCCTCTGGACTAAGAGTTGAGGTGCTCTAAAAGCTCTCTTGGTTGAACGCACACACACGCACGCACACACGCACACTATATATATCTAGCATATGAATATGAACAATGTAAAGTAATGCAAGAAATAAAGAGAGACAGAGCTGAGAGATAGTGGATCAAACACAAACACAAACACAAAGATATGTTTCGAGGTTAGAGCCACTGCTCTACGTCCCCGCTTTTACACAGAAGGATTTTCATTATGTCCACACAGGACCTTTCACAAAGGGACCTCCACTAAGAAATTATAACTCAACACTTGGAGTATACAACTTCTCTCTCAAACACAAACACCTTTATACAAGAGAGAAGGCACAAGCCTAGCACAAAGTAAAGAAAGAAATACACTTGGTGATCACAAAGATCACAAACACTCTCTTGGTGATCTTAAAGGATCACAAACAAAACCTCTCACAATACAAGATCCTAGAGGATATATTTGAATTGAAAAGCTTAAGTATGTGTAACGCCCTGATCCCGCAGGTACGGGGACGTTATGGCGACGTACATACGCGAGGTGAAAACAACCTCACGGTACGTTAAGCCTCAGTACAGGAAATCACCTCCATAGACACAATGGTTCCAGCAGGAAATAAGTATAAGAATACCTGCAGAAAGAGGTTAGTGATCATAACAGATATAAAAACAGGGAGAAATAGGATAACAGAAATAAATTATCAAGATACCTATGAATAGTCTCGATGAGGAGTCTCCGATATGAACCCAATGGACTATCTGAGAATACGGTAACTCGGCTCTCTAACCTGGGCACGCAAACCCAGGGTCGTCAGAAAGCGACCTATTGAGTGGTAAAATGAAGGAGGTGGTATAGATACAATAGTAATACAAGCACGATAATAATATATAATACATGATGTTGTACTAGTGATACCATATAATAAGTATATAATATGCAGTAGAAATATATAAACATGTAAGCAGTAAAAATATATAAGTAGGTCATCTTTTAATACAATTACTACTTAGCCGGTTATCATCAGGTCAGGTCTATGGTCGTATCCAGTTTATATCATAAACAATGTTGTCTAGTGGTGACGTAATAGAAATGAACATGCTAGTGTTGACGTGATAGAAGTGAACATGCAGGTGGGCATAAGCAATATGAATATGCAGGTGGGCATATGCAATATAACCACAATACTGTGTTGTGCATAGTGAGTAGATAGACAATGCAAAACAGAATATAAGCAATGCAAAGTATACATGTACATGAGCAGTATGCCACCTCAGAAAGTGTAGCATAAAACAGATAAAGTAACAATGCATACATGGCGCATGATAGCGAATACATGAGCAGGAACAGTAACAAGTACAACTAAACAATAGTATACATATATCAGGCAAGTCATGTTATTTATACAATAGTAGCAATCAGTACCACCTGGTATTTTAATCAATCTCTTCCAGTGTCCCTTACCACTGGCAGTTCATACTGGAGCCCGCACTCCAGTCGAACCCATCCGGACATGGCCTACGGGTACCATTATCCAAACGAGAGAGTGACCAAATAACAAGTGTTCCCGACGTCACTATTGTGTATACTGTTTTATTATGTTAATTGGAAACCCGTGGTCGAGGAATTCTTATCGGGTAGGTGTATCCCGTGCATACCCGGGATCACGGCCTTAAACAAACCCCTGGCTGCTGAGACTAGGGACCTCCGCTAAGAGGGGAGCATGAATCAAGTAACGGGAGCTCATGGAGCAATTGGTAGGTAGCACTACCGTCCCCTGCAGTGGGAAAACAATATGGATCTAGTACATCACCCGATAAGATCTAATCAACCGTCGAGTCTCCCCCATACCCCAGTTAGCTTTATGATCTGATATGTCAAGTATACAATGTAACAAGAACAAATACGGTACATGATACGGGTAACATGATAACTGGACCTGAGCTCTGTTGATAGCATAGAACAATATAATGGGAAACGGGAACAATATAACAATAGATGTGGGACTCCACATATTGCATATCAACAGCTCTCATGTCTAGTAATTCCATATCAGTAACAGGAAACAATCATGTGACATGAATACGGTAACATGGAACAATAATACATGTAACAGAAATAGTGTTCAATATAACGGGAATCCAGGAATAGTCATGAAGTACTAATATACATCATGATCCATGCAAACAGGAATATATAGTCAATCAATGCATGTAGGTCGATGGGTCTAGTGGTATAAGATCATGAAGTAACTGTGTATAGCCTAGCCATGTAGCAGTATAATAGCATATCCGGGTAGCAGTAGTTCACGACTATGCAGTAATAATGTAATGATGCGCAGTATCAATGTATGAGTGAAGCATGCACAAGGGACCTCATGAAATAACAGTGTCTGTGCATTAACATGTCTGTGGGACGGTGAGACTAGCATATGACATGTCAGTGTCATGTATCCATGGAACATTGGTCATGAACATGAAATGATATGGTCCTATGTCGTGTATCAGAGGTTGACATGCAATCACTGGTCGAGTGTAGTGGTGGGGCTGTGACGGTGACTGTATCATAGTGATAGTATACATGTAGCAATAATGAAGTGACCATGGTAAGTGATGTGAGCAATGTACCTAACTTGTGTGAAGTAGATAGACTCATCTCTTACGTATATGTGATAGTCGTCTTTATCATGAAGTGTCGCTGAAGTACCATGTATCGTGATTTATTCACATTTACGATTTATGGACTAAAGTAGTCACCCAATCTAATATGAATAAATATAATTTATAAAATGAAAACACTCACAAACTAGCCATGGGAATGTAGCTCTCTTTTCCACGATCGCAACAGATCCAGAATCATCCAAATCGGAGTCCAGATGCTCCCGATATCGCCCGAATACTAAAAGTAACGGAAATGGGTTAAATATGAAAATAAAAATAATATAAATGTAATTAATGAAATGGAGAAGGGGTTGTCTGCCAATTTACCTTTATTGGGTTTCGAAGCGGGTTTGGGTAGCTCGCGGGTCGGGTTTGGATCCAATACCCAAACCCAATTGACTTGAATTACTGGGTAATAGGTAACGGGTCGGGTTTAGGGCTTATTGGGTTTTTGATGAACCCTATAGGGTTAATGGGTTTGGGTAAAACCCAAACCCAAACAACAAAACAAAACAACAGCAGCAGCAGGATTGCTGCTGCTCTGCCAGCGCACAGACCGGCCAGCACCGGCCAGGGGCAAGGCCTGATTGCGGCCGGCGGCGGCGGCGGCGGCCTGCGGCCTGGCCTGGCTGCGGGTCGCCCTCCCCCTTTTCAGGTGTCTGCAGTACAGAGAGAGAGAGAGAGGAGTGTGGGAAGAAGGAGAGAGAGTGTGTTAGAGAGAGAGAGAAATTGGAGAGAGAGTTGTAGAGAGAGGAAGAGATAGGAAGGTTTTAAGGGGGGAGAGAGGCGGTGGAAACTGGTCAAAGGCGGTGGGGGAAGTCGCTGGAAGAAGGAAGAAGAAAAGAAAAGAAAAGAAAAGAAAAGAAAGATTAAAAATTAATATTTTATTATTATTAAATTGGCCCTATATTCGACTAGCTCCGAACGGTGCCCAAAAATTATATAAAATAGAAAATATTATCCTAAGACGTAATATGAAGACGGTTTGAAGAAATGCTATCAGGTTTGCAAATTAAAAATCCCGGAGTGTCTCACCGATACCGGGCGACACCAGTTTGGCCAGATTTTTGATAAATTCAGAAAAATTCTCAAAAATACCAAAGCGTAGAAAATATGATTCTAAGATATAAGGTGAAAGCGGATTCTCAAATTTCAACTCCGTTTGTGAATTAAAAATCGGAGATCCGCTTATCGGTATCGGTCAACACCGACTACAGAGATTTTCCAAAATAATCCAGAAAAATTTCAGAAAATCCTGAAAAATCTAAAATATTAGCAAATAATTTTTGAAACTGAAATCAGCTCAATCGGACTACCACGGAAATCAAATCAAATTTGTACGACGTATCGCATACTGATACGGTGATACGTACACCGGGGATCAGGGGCTTACAGTATGTGAGTGCACAAAGCTTTTGGAAATGAAGACAAAGAAATACTTGGGAAAAACTCTTGGATTGATAGAGAAATGAAGAAAAAATTAGGATTCTCAAAGATTTGATTTTTTTTTATTTTTTTCAAAACTTTGAAAAAAAATAAAGATAAGATTTTTGAAGCTCTAAAACTTGTTCAAAAACTTGCTAAAAAACACTTGAGAAGATGAGAAAAATTGCTCCTCAAAATCTTAGAAGAAACAGGCCATGGGAACCCATATTTATAAGATTCTCAAAATATAGCCGTTGGGATTTAGAACAGGCCCAGAATGGCCTGTTGATCGACCGCCCCGTCGACCAGTCAATGGTCAGATTTCTGACCGTTGGGGTTGTCGGTCGACCGGCTGGTCGACCGCCCCAGACAAACTGCCTTTCAGTCGACCGCCCGGTCGACCGAGGCCAGATCCAAAGAGCTGGTCTCTCTGGTCGGTTGACCGGGCCATTTTTAGAGAGCAGACTCTCTGAAATGGTCGACCGCTAAAGCCTGTGAACCTCTGTACACGTCGGTCGACCGATCTAGGCTTCGGTCGACCGTTAGCAGCCCAAAAACCAAGCTTATAGGGTTTGAAATGTTGGCTTTTATATACCTATAAAATCTCATAAAATGCAAAAAAAATAAGTTCATGTAAGTACTTGAAATACAAATATGTTTGATAAAAAATCAGCCCATATTACAAACAGTTTGAAATATTTTTGAGGCATAAATCTTAAGCTTAAAATCAATGACTGTATTTTCAAAAACTCGTTTTATTTTTTGCTTCGAGAGTTTTTGAGAAGACTTCAAAATTAAAAACTATTTCTTAAAACAAGATATTGAAACTCATTTGAAGCAAAGTGTGTATGGATGAATCCAATACACATATAGAAGATATATCTATGTTTTTAGAAGATATATCTATGTTTTTGACATTAAATTCAAAACTGAGTTTTGATAAAACAAAACTTAAAGCACATGAACTAGAATCAACAAAATAAGTTTTTCTATAATATGAAACAATAATGAATATGGATGAAATCTAATACATATTTAAACATGTAAAACTTGTTTTGATTCTATCTATTCTTGAAAGCCATATATGTATTCTTGAAAATCTAAAACCGGTTAAACTGAAGCTAAAAAGTATTGAACTTGTATGTGTGCACTTGAGCATATCAAAACTAAGCTATCCTTTCACAAGATCTAAACTAAATATACTAAACAAACTGAGGTCTTTTTGTCGATCTTCACCTCCAAGACGACTCGATCCGAAGGAGCATGATGCGATCGTTATGATGTGAGCTCTTGAATCAATACTTGTTTGCTTCAACACTTTGGCTGTGAATCTCTTGTTGAACTCTAATCTCTACTAAGATCTTGATCAATATCTGAAATTTATTAAACACAAGATCATTAGCAAACTAACCTTCATAAGTTAGTCATTATCAAAACTAAGGTGAGGGGCCTCTGGGTCAATAATTTTTCCCTTTTTGAAAATGACAAAACTTATGAGCCTATATATGTATAGATTAAGAATAAGCTTTATAGAAGCTCTCCCTTAACTTTTGCATACTCATAAAATATAAAGATATGCAATGTAAGCTCAAGATATCAATGAACATATATATATATATATATATATATATATATATATATATATATATATAAACAATGAATCAAACATGCATATATAAACTCAAATTCTTTGAATATATAAATCCAAATTCCTCTACCCTTTTTTGTCACCCACCAACAAAGGGGTGGAGATTAACAAACGATACCAATAAACATTATAAAATTTTTTGATACTAATAAAAACAATAAATTGAAAGTGACCAATTGAAAGTGAAACCATCTTTTTATCAATAAAATAATAAAAATAATTTTTTTGCCAATTGATACCAATAGAAGGACATGATACTAATTAAAAGTAAAAATCAAATTTTTAGGTAAACACTAGAACTATTTTTCAATAAAGATACCAAATTGAGAATAATACCAATTTAAGATTAATGATACAAATATTGATAATGTTAGAATATACCAAAATAAAATATTTTTCATCATAAAGAGTGGAAGTAGGATACCAATTGAAGATGAAACTAATTAAAAGATAAAACAAGTATTTTTCTCCCCTATTATGTAATGCCAATAAAAAACAATACATAAACTTGTAAAGATATCAATTTTTATTAAGAACATAAAATTTAGCATAAAATTAATTTGTTCTAACAAATGTATGGACATTGTAAAATAAGCACAAGAAAAAATCTATATGCATGTATGATCAGAGCAATATAATATCAATTAAAATGTGATGCATACATATAGAAAACATGATTAAGCAAAATGATTTTTCATTAAAATCATGTATAACTCATACCTACCACCTTATCATGCACATATTTAAAAAGGTGTTCAAATGAGCATATAAGGTATGTCGCCCATCCAATAGTCCTTCGATTGGTAGGGGTTTTCAAAAATATGATTTGAAAATATTTTAATCTATTTAAAAACTCTACCAATTGAAGAATACGAAATTAGTTTTATGATAATTTTAAAAACTAGTACGAAATCCTTCAAGTAAGGAATAAAACAAATATATATTCTATAATATATGAAAACTATACGAGAATCGACACTCAAAAATCAATAAAGCTCATATAGGTTCATGAAGCAAAACCATGAGTAAACAAAAGATATATAGAGAGTGCAAAAATTATGCAATCAACAAAATTATGAAAATAAGTCATTGAAGCTCATAGATTTTTTTTTATCAAAAACAAAGAATCATCAAAACTTTCAAAACTAAACAAACTTCAAGGTATAAGTATTTTTGTAGAAACTAAAAGTATGCATATATATCCCAAACATAAAGTGAGTCCACAAAAGAATATTGCATGAGGGCAAGTGACTCTACGATAGGCATGTATATTTATTAGTTTTAGACAAAATTAACATATAAATGAAGCAAAACATAAAACATGTACAAAATAGAAAAAACAAGTAAAGATGTAAGAATCATCAAAACAAGGTTATATAAGTACATGAAAGAGTACAAATGAGTAATGAAGCACAAATACATGATAATCAAGTATAGCTCACTAATTATACAAGTATAAACCCAAGTTTTAATGAAAACTTCATCTAAATAAGTAATTAAAATAAGAAGCACAAGAACATAAACAAACATGATCACTAGACTAAATGCACGTGCTACTAGAATTAACTAAAGTGTGAAAACAAAAATATGAAACCATATGAACATGAGCGTATCTCAAATACTATCTATGTATATCACAAGTTTGATAGGCATTATATTTAAATATAATGAGTATGAAAACTAGTAATGCTAAAATATCAATATTAATGCATAAACAAAATAAGAAGTTCGAGATGGTTACCAAAACAAATAGAACTCATCTCTAGGTCTCCAAACTATGATGGTTCCCCACCTAAACATCCCTTGAAAGTGATGCAATCATAAATATGATTTTTGAGTTCAAAATGCATCCACCATTAAGGCACCGATACTCTCACGTCGTGTGAGAGCCCACACCTACATCAAATGCAATAGGGGTGACTTTTAGTACCCATATCTTTTTGGGTCCATTGGGGTTAACACCTTTCTAACCCAAATAAATTTACTTACAAAATTTGTAGCATATATTCTATCATAATAAAACTTTGCAAGGTGGGCCGTACGTCCACAATGTGTACAAGTGTACACATTAGCATACATATAATCATGTGTATGAGCATGATGAGCATGTGTATGTCGCGAATGGTGTGCATGCATAGGTGGAGTATGTTTCTTGCGAAATATGGATTCCAATCTTTTGTGATCCATAGAACATTGGCTTAAATTGGAGCCCAAACAATCTATAATCTTCTCCAATATGCATAAATCATTTTCAATAGTAGAAAAAGATGTGGTGCAGGCAATAGAAACACAAGAAGATGAAACTATAGTAGTGTTGAAAACATGTGAATCTAAATCATTTTTCAAGGAAACTTTTTCTAAAGAAATAGATTCCAATTCTTTAGAAATTAAAACTATTTTATTTTTCAAAGAATCATTTTCTTTTAAAACAAAATCAATTTTGAATATAAAACCTCATTTTTCTTTAAAACATGATCAAAATTATTTTTGTTTTCAAGAATTCATTTTCATTCAAAGTAAGGTCAAATTGAGTTTTCAATGAGTCCCTCTCATTTGAAAGCTCAACCCTTTCTTACAAAATCAATTCAAGTTTAGAAAACAAATCTCATTTCTTTTTAAATCAAAACTCTTACTTTTCAAAGCTTTATACTTTGAAATCAAGTTTTCACAAAACATGAATAGTTCTTATTTATATTATGGGCATCTATAGCATCATCATTACATGAAAAACTAGCACAATCATCAAGATGGATATCCAAATTTACCTAAAAGAAGTCATTCCTTTGGATCATGTAGCACGTTTGCTCGGATTCATCCCTTATTGGTTCTCTCTCTAAAATGTTTTGCACTTATTCCTTAAGAGAGATCAATGTGTTCTACACTGCAAAAGCGGAATCTCAATGAGAAATCAAAGAAAGATATTCTTTATCAAGTGTGTGCCTAAGTGCCTTCATGGATTGTATATTAGCCTCAATTTTCTTTTCATTATTAAAAAAAGATTCTAGGTAGTGGCAAGATAAACATGTAATCCTAAGGCTTTTAAAAATGCACTCATCTTAAACTTTCACATATCGATGTTGAAAACATCATACATGGGTGGAGCAAAAAAATTCATGAGTGTGTAAACTATATGTGTGCAAAGTAAACTAGATTAGCAATCCAAGGATCTCACTCCTAGGTGGTTAAACTGAATATCAGGAGTGTTAGCTCTGATAGCAATTGTAGGTACACCTAGAGGAGGTAAATAGGTGTGCAAGCTAATTTAGGACAAATGATGCGAAATTTAAAACTTAATTGCTAACACACTATGTGCAACTAAGAGTGAGCCTAAATTCTCTATGAAGTTGATTGAGAAAATGATTAAAAATAGAGTTCAGAATTCTTCTCAATGCGAATCCGCTGTAGCAAGGGCTCTAGCGGGTCGTGATCCTCAGGGAAGGATGCGATGCAAGCTTTTCGGCTGATTCCTCGTATGCTTCAAGTAAACACGGAAGAGATTAGAATTGAAGAGAATATGGATTGAGAAGCATGGTTTTACTGATCTACTACCACAACCCACTATGCAAGTCTTGGATGTTGAATTTCATCTTGAGATAAATGTGATTTACCCTAGGTTATTAAGATTGATTCAAGCAAGAAAATACGATACCAGATTATAACTAAGTTACATTATTAAAAACTAAACAATTTTCATCCTAACTTCTAAGTACAGCTTAAGAAAAGAGAAATCTTAACTTTAGGCCGTCTTAGTTCTTAAGCACGAAGTCATGATAAGTCCTTTAAATGTGCAACCTAGATTAATAGATCTAGTTATCAGTTTAATCTTCAAAAAAAAAAAAAACAATTATTAAACCTAGGGTTTCTAATGGATAGTCATCAATCAATTCAAATCCTACTTGCCCTAGGGTTGCTTAAGTGATCAGCAAACCATACAAAGAATTAGTTAGACTTCATCTTTCTTTTTTTTATAATTATTTATTTTTTTATTCTTTTATTTTTAATTAGAAGAAAAGAAGAAGAAAGAAAACACGAAATCACAGATTGAAAGCGAAGAGAATAATCACAGAGAAAATAAAATAAAAAGTAGCAAGAATTAAATGTGCCAAAGAAGGTAACCTTTATTGCAGATTTAGATCTCCAAGTACAAGACTCCTTCTTCTTCCACAACGAGCATGAATAAAAATTACAACTTTGGCAGAAATTTAAAAGAAGCTAAAGAAAAACCCTAGATCGCCTCTGGATCTCCTTTACGTTGCGAATACACAGATATTTATAGGGCAGAAAACCACAGAGTCCTGGATAAACATCACCACCAAAATTGGTCCAGGGATAAGATCGTATTGCCGCGGATCCGCGGCTTTTGCCGCGGGTCCGCGGCAATCTGGTGGCTTCTGGCCACGCGCTTTGGCGCGTGGCCTCTCCTGGTCCGTCCATGGGGGCGCCTGCTTCTGGAAGGTGGATCCTGGCCTTTTGAATCTAGATTTTCGTGATAACTTGGTGATCAAGTTATCCCTAATCTAGATTTCTTCAAATTTCCTTTCCACGAATTTCCTTCCTATCTTGGCTTTTTATCCTTATCCCGCAGGTGTTTAGGGTTTGATAGAAGTCTATCCAACCCTAATTTCTGATATTTGCAATTTTTATCCCTTGTATTTGCATTTTGAATTTCTGTATTTGCGCTTCTTCACCTGGGCTTCAAACATGGGCTTGGATCTTGGGCTTTTGGGCTCTTTAGGCTTTATTTCTTTATTAATTTGATAATTCGAGGCCTGCACATATTAAATAAAGAATTATTAATAAATGTGCATTATAATATGAATAAATGTGCTAATGCGATGGTATATATGATGACAATGATGCATTTTTCACTACCTATCACACCCCCACACTTATCTTTTTGCTCGTCCTCGAGTAAAAATCAAAAAGAAAGAGAAAAATCTAATCTAGCTAACTCACTTTCGTAGGAATCACGGTTGCACTTAGCATGTGCAACAAGCCGTTAAACCCCTAGGTTACCCTAGAGGACGAGTGTTGTCTCGTGAGGGTTTTCAGCGGATTACACCCACAAAATCCATAAAAAGGAGGTATTTGAATTATATTTGAAGAGACTAAGTAGTCTATAAGTTTTTAGGATCCTCATTTTTATTCATTCCTCAAACCTAGTCTTAATAAAGTCAATTGTTGTCCATTTTAGGTAAGAATTAAAATTGAATTCTAATATAGTCTTTTTCGTTACCGAAAATCATATGCATCCTTTTGTTTCTACTAGGAACTCCTTAACTTGGACTCTCATGCCTCTTTATTATTTTTATAACATCATCTAATTTTCTTTCGTATAAGTATCAAGGCTTCTTGAGGCCCTAATACCTAACTAATTGATTATTAGATGTGTTAGTACATATAAGTAATTTTTCCTTAGTTCCCTCGGACTTTCTAATCCACCCATGTAGCGAACTTAAAGTCGGTGACTCCCAAACCGGTCGGTCTTAGGGCACCAGGTGAGAAAACACCCCGCGGACTCAAATTCAAGTGAACTAGGCCACAAAACTAAGGTATTATTTTTTTTTATTTTTATTTTTTTCATTCACCTTTAGGCGTGAATACTTATGCTTCTTGAGGCACATATATCCAGCTTTATTAGTGATTTTTTTCTTTTTTTTTTTTTTTTTTTTTATATATGAGGCACAAGGGTCTTTGTCTTAGAATCCTAGATATGCATTAGGGATGCAATATTCATTAAGGTAAAAATCAAGACTAATTATTTATTCAATTTCTCCTCCTCTACCTCGTCCTCGAGTAAAAATCAAAAAGAAGAGAAAAATCTAATCTAGCTAACTCACTTTCGTAGGAATCACGGTTGCACTTAGCATGTGCAACAAGCCGTTAAACCCCTAGGTTACCCTAGAGGACGAGTGTTGTCTCGTGAGGGTTTTCAGCGGATTACACCCACAAAATCCATAAAAAGGAGGTATTTGAATTATATTTGAAGAGACTAAGTAGTCTATAAGTTTTTAGGATCCTCATTTTTATTCATTCCTCAAACCTAGTCTTAATAAAGTCAATTGTTGTCCATTTTAGGTAAGAATTAAAATTGAATTCTAATATAGTCTTTTTCGTTACCGAAAATCATATGCATCCTTTTGTTTCTACTAGGAACTCCTTAACTTGGACTCTCATGCCTCTTTATTATTTTTATAACATCATCTAATTTTCTTTCGTATAAGTATCAAGGCTTCTTGAGGCCCTAATACCTAACTAATTGATTATTAGATGTGTTAGTACATATAAGTAATTTTTCCTTAGTTCCCTCGGACTTTCTAATCCACCCATGTAGCGAACTTAAAGTCGGTGACTCCCAAACCGGTCGGTCTTAGGGCACCAGGTGAGAAAACACCCCGCGGACTCAAATTCAAGTGAACTAGGCCACAAAACTAAGGTATTATTTTTTTTATTTTTATTTTTTTCATTCACCTTTAGGCGTGAATACTTATGCTTCTTGAGGCACATGTATCCAGCTTTATTAGTGATTTTTTTCTTTTTTTTTTTTTTTTTTTTTTATATATGAGGCACAAGGGTCTTTGTCTTAGAATCCTAGATATGCATTAGGTATGCAATATTCATTAAGGTAAAAATCAAGACTAATTATTTATTCAATTTCTCCTCCTATACCTAAAATTTAAACAATTTATTTATTTTGACCAAGTTTTTAGAAATCCTAATCATGATTTCCTAATCCTTAAAACTAACTTAGAATTCTTTCAAAAAATAAGTCAAAATATTTCCTTTTTATAACATTTTTTTTTTTTGTTTTTAATATTTATTAGCAATTTTTTTTTTTTTTTTTTTTGTGTTTTTTTTTATTTTTTTTTTTTTAAAATGTTAGAACAAATAAAGAGAAATTTTTTTTTTTTTTTTTTTTAATCTTTTCTATGTTAGTAAACCCTCCCCCACTTATCTCATGCATTGTCCTCAATGTATGAAATGCATGAATGCATGAAGAAAAATGTAAAGAGAGGCAAAGAATAATAGTATACCATAATATGTACAACACATGTATCACTCTCACCTAGAGCTGCTTAGGATTCATCCCTCTAGCTCGTTTCCCATCATTCCAATGGGTTCTCTTTATAAGGCACAATGGGGAGACCAACATTTTTGTTTTAAAATTCTCTCCCCCCAGTTTCATCTTCTTTAGGCTCTTCCTCATCATATGTCCACCTCCATTATTCAAAAATTCATCACACCTTTCAGTTGGAACTTCCTTGCCGAGAAATTCTAGCTCAGTTCCGTACATTTCCTCAAAACTTAAATCAACACTTTTTCCTGGAAGTGAATAATTAACCAACATCTCCTTAATCGGTGTATCTAAACATAGGAGTTCTTCTTCAAAGAGACTTTCGAAAGTTAAGTCAATCGGAGTTTCTTGAACTATATTCTCATGCGATATTTCAGTGCTTGGCTCTTTGAAGATACTTAGATCAAATCTTCGTTTTTTAAATGGAACTTTAAAATTATAATCATCAACATGTGTCATCTTATCACTCAAATCGCACTTATCCTCAAATAACTTGTCAAGAAATAGAGACTCATTTTCACTTTCTTTTTCACAAATGTTCTCGATGAAGTTCACCTCAAATGTTTGGTCTTTAATCTTACGAGATTGGTTTTCCAGGTTGAAGACATTGACCTCTTTAGTCATGTTTCCAAAAGTCAACCTCATGGATCCATTCCTACAATTTATGATCGCATTTGCAGTTGCAAGGAACGGACGCCCTAGGATAACGGGAGTTTGAGACCGAAGAGTGGATACAGGTTCGGTCTCCAGAACAACAAAATCTACTGGGTAGATAAACTCCCCAACTTGGACGAGCACATCGGTAATTTCTCCTTTGGGAATTTTTATGGATCGGTCAGCCAATTGGATTGTAACCTTAGTCGGACTAAGTTCGCCCAACCCAAGTTGTTGGTAAACTGAGAAGGGGAGTAAGTTGATACTTGCTCCCAAATCAAGAAGTGCATGCTTAATTGCAGTTTGACCTATTGTGCAAGAGATGGTGGGGCAACCAGGGTCCTTATACTTGACAGGGATCTGGTTAGACAATAGCTCACTAATGTTAGTGGCTAGAAAAACCTTCTTGGGCACATTAGTCTTTCTCTTCTTTGTGCACATGTCCTTAATAAACTTGGCATACTTAGGGACTTGTTGAATTGCATCAAGAAGAGGTATATTGATCTTAACTTGATTAAAAATCTCTCGTACCTTATCCATTTGTGCACATTGCTTATCTTTAAGCCTATTTGGGTAGGGTGCGATGGGCTTGTGCATATCTTCGGCTGACTTGTCTTTTTTCGTGTTGTTGGCATTAAGTTGGGATGGAGTGGGATCAGGCAAGCTGAATGCTTGTTTAGAACTTGATGGTGTTGATACTTGGTTATCAACTTGTTTTCCCGACCGCAATGTATGAATCGCATTGCACTGACTCATATGATTCTCTTCAGCCAAGTGAGCTTGACTAGAGTTCCTAGGGTTTGGGAATGGTTGACTAGGTAGAGTACCCTTTTGCCTTTCTTGCTGATTCATTTGCATCTCTATCCTAGTCAAGACTTGAGCCAGCGTGTCATTGCTTTTAACGATAGTGTCCACCTTTCTTTCCAGATTGGAGAGCCTTGTTTCCATTTGTGAATATTGGAAAGAGGGTGGAGGATTTTGATAGGGCGGATTTTGGAAATTGTTGGAGAATTTGGGCCTAGTTTGATCATTGTTACTTTGGCCCCATGACAAATTGGGATGGTTTCTCCAACCGGGATTGTAGGTGGGCGAATATGGATTGTTGGCGGGCAGATTGTTGGCGGGCCTTGTGAAGGCTGCACTCGTATGTTCGGGCAAGCATTGATGCGCGATGAAGACAGGACATTCCTCGAACACATGGTTCCTATCTTGACAATAAGTACAGCCCGCCGAAGATGTTGGGCTGACTTGGTTCACAGAGACTGGCTCCTTAGTTTCAAGAGCTTCTAGTCTACGCATAACAGCAGCTAACTTAGCATCTTGTGCTATGTTGGCCTCAATGGAATGAATACCTCCTTTTGAAGAAGTGGGGTCATTAGTCCTAGATTTCTCAGGAGTAGGGTCCCACTGGATGGCTTTTTCAGCTAAGTCCTCAAACAATGACCATCCTTCATTTTCATTCTTTTCCAGAAATCCTCCTTGACACATGGATTCTAACAATGTCTTAGTAGAATAATCTAATCCATCATATATGACTTGGCAAAGTCGCCATTTCTCTACCCCATGATGGGGACATTGGGCAAGGAGGTCCTTAAACCGCTCGAAGTATTTCCAAAAAGGCTCATTGGCTGTTTGCTTAAACTGTAGGATATTCTTCCTAATCAGTGCAGTCTTGTGAACGGGATAAAATTTCTTCAAGAAGGCCTTGACGAAACTGTCCCAAGTGTCTATAGAACCAACCTCTAGACTGTAGAGCCATTTCTTTGCTAAATCTTTCAAAGCAAAGGGGACAAACCTAAGCTTAATGGCATCTTTTCCCAACTTAGGCATATTTATCATTAAACATACTTCCTCAAATTCCCTTATGAAGAAGTATGCATCCTCTGATTCAAGTCCATGAAACTTAGGAAGGGTGTTGATATATTGTGGCTTAAGCTCAAATGGGTCAACACCTTCATTACTCAGTTTGATGCAAGAAGGAATAGAGGTTCTAAGGGGATAGAACCTATCTTGGAGAGATGGCGGTTGAGCCATGAGAGAGTCGGGCCTGAGCTCGGGTGGTGAACTAGTTCTAGTTAGCCTGGATGTGAGTGGGTCTCTCGACCAAGCGGTCATGCACAATCAGCAAACAAGTTCACCCAATCAATCAAAAAGAAAAAGAAAAACAAACAAAAATCCTATTCTAGGGTTATCCTTGACCTAGACGACTCCTAACTTTAGACTGTCCTTAGGAGGTCTATTGTCGACGTCAACCACGAGCTAATCGGCCAGTTCAGGGCAAGACCGGTGGGAGGTTTTCCGTCAGAGACGTTCCTTAATTAAATAACCACCGTTCTTCGGGCTTTCGGCCCTCAATCCCTTCGCTAGACACCGATTTGGCAAGGGTTAATTTCGAACAACTTTCCTTCTTCGGTCAATCTCCTATTGAGTCCGAGTTATCTTAGGGCCAACGTCTAGTCAAGTTTTAATTAGGGTTAGGGTTGTGAGTGTGACTGGTATGATTGTGGGCCAAGGAAGGGTGATGAAATCCCCACCTTATCTTTGTTATGGGTTATGCCCTTAAAATGGATTAGTGTACGTGTAAAGCGGTAGAAAAGTAATCACTCAAGAAAGCGGTAAACAAACAAGAGTGCTTCCTAATCTATATGCTATGCAGAACGTACCTTGTCGCCAGCACTCTTCAACAGAATTAAAGAATTAAAATAGACACGTGCCCTAATATGCAAGAGTCTAAAAATATTTTTTTTTTTATTTTCCAACAAATAGGTTAATGTTAATTATTAACAGATGCAGAGTGATCACAGAGATAAAATAACACAGCAGAAAATAGAATTTTTGCACTGCAGAGCAACCTGCAGAAAAATCTGTAAGTAGTGCACTACAAGTGCCGCGGAGGCGCGGCTTTTGCTGCGTTTCTGCGGCAAACTTGTAGGTCCAAGTGCTCTGCCTTCGAGGGCAGAGGCACTGGATAGCAATATGTGTCTTCTGCTATTCTGTTTCTGCTTCCTGTTCTCTGTACCTGCAACAGAAGAGAAAGAATGATTAGAACGAGAAATCGTGCCGTTCCTTCCCCGGCAACGGCGCCAAAATTTGATTGAGAAAATGATTAAAAATAGAGTTCAGAATTCTTCTCAATGCGAATCCGCTGTAGCAAGGGCTCTAGCGGGTCGTGATCCTCAGGGAAGGATGCGATGCAAGCTTTTCGGCTGATTCCTCGTATGCTTCAAGTAAACACGGAAGAGATTAGAATTGAAGAGAATATGGATTGAGAAGCATGGTTTTACTGATCTACTACCACAACCCACTATGCAAGTCTTGGATGTTGAATTTCATCTTGAGATAAATGTGATTTACCCTAGGTTATTAAGATTGATTCAAGCAAGAAAATACGATACCAGATTATAACTAAGTTACATTATTAAAAACTAAACAATTTTCATCCTAACTTCTAAGTACAGCTTAAGAAAAGAGAAATCTTAACTTTAGGCCGTCTTAGTTCTTAAGCACGAAGTCATGATAAGTCCTTTAAATGTGCAACCTAGATTAATAGATCTAGTTATCAGTTTAATCTTCAAAAAAAAAAAAAACAATTATTAAACCTAGGGTTTCTAATGGATAGTCATCAATCAATTCAAATCCTACTTGCCCTAGGGTTGCTTAAGTGATCAGCAAACCATACAAAGAATTAGTTAGACTTCATCTTTCTTTTTTTATAATTATTTATTTTTTTATTCTTTTATTTTTAATTAGAAGAAAAGAAGAAGAAAGAAAACACGAAATCACAGATTGAAAGCGAAGAGAATAATCACAGAGAAAATAAAATAAAAAGTAGCAAGAATTAAATGTGCCAAAGAAGGTAACCTTTATTGCAGATTTAGATCTCCAAGTACAAGACTCCTTCTTCTTCCACAACGAGCATGAATAAAAATTACAACTTTGGCAGAAATTTAAAAGAAGCTAAAGAAAAACCCTAGATCGCCTCTGGATCTCCTTTACGTTGCGAATACACAGATATTTATAGGGCAGAAAACCACAGAGTCCTGGATAAACATCACCACCAAAATTGGTCCAGGGATAGGATCGTATTGCCGCGGATCCGCGGCTTTTGCCGCGGGTCCGCGGCAATCTGGTGGCTTCTGGCCACGCGCTTTGGCGCGTGGCCTCTCCTGGTCCGTCCATGGGGGCGCCTGCTTCTGGAAGGTGGATCCTGGCCTTTTGAATCTAGATTTTCGTGATAACTTGGTGATCAAGTTATCCCTAATCTAGATTTCTTCAAATTTCCTTTCCACGAATTTCCTTCCTATCTTGGCTTTTTATCCTTATCCCGCAGGTGTTTAGGGTTTGATAGAAGTCTATCCAACCCTAATTTCTGATATTTGCAATTTTTATCCCTTGTATTGCATTTTGAATTTCTGTATTTGCGCTTCTTCACCTGGGCTTCAAACATGGGCTTGGATCTTGGGCTTTTGGGCTCTTTAGGCTTTATTTCTTTATTAATTTGATAATTCGAGGCCTGCACATATTAAATAAAGAATTATTAATAAATGTGCATTATAATATGAATAAATGTGCTAATGCGATGGTATATATGATGACAATGATGCATTTTTCACTACCTATCAGAAGTGCTCTGGAATTACTCCTTTAAATTTCTCTAAACTAAGAGTTGAGGTGCTTTAAAAGCTCTTTTGGTTGAACATAAGTATAGGCACACACAAACTAAATCTAGCATATGAATATGAACAATGTAAAGCAATGTAAGATATAAAGAGAGATAGAGTTGAGAGATAGTGGATCAAAAATAAACACAAAGATACATTTTGAGGTTCGAGCCACTGCTCTACGTCTCTGTCTTCACACAGAAAGATTTCTACTATGTCCACACAAGACCTTCCACAAAGGGATCTCTACTGAGAAATTACAACTCAACACTTAGAATACACATCTTCTTTCTCAAACACAACACCTCTACACAAGAGGGAAGGCACAGAGCCAGCACAAAGCAAAGAAAGTAATACACTTGCGATCACAAAGGTCACAAATACTCTCTTGGTGATCTCAAAGGATCACAAATAAAACCTCTCACAATACAAGATCTTAGAGGATAGATTTGAATTGAAAAGCTCAAGTATGTGAGTGCACAAAACTTTTAGAAATGAAGACACAAAGAAATATTTGGGAAAAGCTCTTGGATTGATAGAGAAATGAAGAACAAAACTAGAATTCCCAAAGACTTGATTTTTTTTATTTTTCCAAAACTTTGAAAATAAATATAAATAAGATTTTGAAGCTCTAAAACTTGTTTAAAAACTTGCTGAAAAACACTTGAGAAGATGAAAAAAATTGCTCTTCAAAATCTTAGAAGAAAGAGGCCACGGGAACCCATATTTATAGGATTCCTAAAATAGCCGTTGGGTTTCAGAAAAGGCCCAGAATGGCCTATCAGTCGACCGCCCGGTCGACCGGCAATTTCTGACCATTGGGGTTGTCAGTTGAACTGCCGATTCACCGCCCTAAGGCAAGTTGCCTATTGGTCGACCGCCCGGTCGATCGAGGCCAGAACCAGAGAGCTGGTCTTTCTAGTCAGTCGACCGAGGCCATTTCCAGAGAGTAGACTCACTGAAACGGTCAACCGCTAAAGTCTGTGCACCTCTGTGCACGACGATCGACCGCTCGGTCGACCGATCCAGGCTTCGGTCGACTAGTCAGTCGACCGTTAGCAACCCAAAAACTAGGGTTTTAGGGTTTGAAATGTTGGCTTTTAAATACCTATAAAATTTCATAAAATCCCATAAAATTCAAAAAAAATAGTTAATGTAAGCACTTGGAATAAAAAAATGTTTGATTATAAATCAGCCCATATTACAAACAATTTGAACTATTTTTGAGACATAAAACTTAAGCTTGAAACTAAAGACTGAAGGTTCACCTAGAGGGGGGGTGAATAGGTGATGGCTAATCTAATGGTCACTTAATGTCAAACAATGCGGAAGCTAAAACAATTATGACCTAAGCTAAACTTTTACACTAAACACCACGTATAACACAAGAGTGTTGCCGAATTCCCCGTGAAGGGCTTTGGACAAACTCCTCTAGATTCCCCTTGAATGGGTTGAGGTGCCGCGTTGGCTCTCTTGGTTAAATACAAGTGTTAGCAAACAATCCCAAGCAAATATATCAATGAGCACAAATGAATATATCAAGCATATAAAGATAGACAATAAAAGTATCAAGATATAAACAAGAGACAAAGAGAGAGAGAGAGAGTAAGCAATCACAAACACAAGGGATTTGTTTCGAGGTTCGAGCACACTTGCTCTACATCCTCGCCTTCGACACACGAAGGATTTCCACTATACTCGATCCCAATGGATCACCCGGTGCCGCAACACCTACAAGCTCTCGGACTCTCTAGCCCGTACACACGCAAGCCCACCGGCTCGCCGAGGCCACACCTCAAACAAGAGTTCGCACCCGAACCCGAAACAACCGAGTCCACACTAGGACCCGAAGCAATTGCGAACACACACGTCCGCCTCCTCAAAGAACAAAGATGAAATCTTGGTGATCTAAACACTTTGATCACCAATAAAAGCTCTCACTACAACACTCCTATAAGATGAATAGCAATGGATAGCTCAAGTGTTTGTGTGAGAAAACTAGGAAAGAGATGGTGGAGGAAAACTCAAGAAGTTCTCTTTTACACTCTTAATAAAACTCCCCTTTTGATTGAAAGTATTAGCTCTCAATTTTGTAGAGAAAAACTTCTGAAAAGAGTAGGAAAAACTGGCTCTAAAACTTCTCCAAAATCTTATCTCAAAACAATGACCAAACTCCCAAATTTATAGGCTGTCAAAAAATAGCCGTTGGGGTTCTGTCAGACCTGTCGGTCGACCGCCCGGTCGACCGCCAACGGTCAAGAATCGGACCGTTGGAGTCTCCGGTCGACCGTCCGGTCGACCCAAAAGAACAGAGAGCACTGCTCTCAGTTCCGGTCGACAGGGTCGGCAGACCGGCCATCTGCCAGGTCAAGGCGTGCACGTCGTGCACGTCGGTCGACCGGGCCGGTCGACCGACTTCAGAGTTAGTCGACTAGAAAGGTAGTAAGTCGACTATCTGAAGCCTGAAAACAGTTTTTCTGGGATTTAAAACTAAGTCTTTTAGTTCAAATAAAATCCCATAAAATACTTAAAAATCTACAAAAATAGTTTTACCAATATACTTTGATAAACAAACATACTTGCACAAAATCAAGGCATGTTATAAATGATTTGGACTATTTTTGTAATATGGAAATATTGGCTCAATAGAAAACTGTATTTTTCCAAACTTGTTTTTCCAAAACTTCGCTAAATACAAAAACAAGATATTTAAACAACTTTTAAAGCATAGTGTGTATGGATATGATCCACTACACAATCAAGATGAAATATCTATGTTTTTGACAATACGCATAAACTTGATTTTGGTTGAAAGATGTAAACATGAATACCAAAAACCAAATAGTATTTTGTCACAAAGAAAAATCTTTTCTAAACTAAAAAATCTTTTATGAAAACAATTCTATCAAGAGTGTGTGTGTGATATATACTTGAGCAATCCACCAACTACTCTATCCTTTACATTTTATCTAAAACAAATCTTACTAAAAACTAAATTTTATACCTAGACACAAGTCTTGATCTTGAAGTCTTCCCTTGAAGTCTTCTCATCATCTTGACTTGGTCCAAAATCAATCCAACGAGCTCTACTCCTCTTGAGTACTTGATGTGATCTTGATGCATAGGCTCGTGAATCAACCGGTGCTACCTCCAAAACTTGTCTTAAAATCCTTTGTTGAAGCTCCACACCTACTAAGATCTTGATCATAAATCTGTCACTAATTAAATACAAGATCATTAGTAAACATAACTACATGAGTTGATCATCATCAAAACTAGAGTGATGGGCCTTTGGGCCAACAATCTCCTCCTTTTTGATGATGACAAAACTCATGAAGCTATATATGCATTGATTAAAGTAAAGCTTCAAGGAAGCTCCCCCTTAACTCATGCATAACACATAAACAAATAGATATGCAATGAGGCACATAAACATGTATGCAAATGAAGGAGATAAACATGCACTCAAGCATATAAGACAAATCAAATCTTTTTCTCCTATTTGCAAAAACAAAACATATATGCATAAACATAAATCCTTTAATAAAAAACATGCATATATAGTAAATACCTCTCCCCCTTTTTGTCAATCATCAACAAAGGGTTTAAGGTAAAACAAAATCATCAAATCTTTCTCCCCCTTTTTGTTATAAACAAAGAGACCAATAAGGGGCCAAACAAACATATCAATAAAAGGTTATATGCGATATACATTCATGAAGAGGAAGACGCTAAGTTAGCTTCCCTGCACATATGCATTACATGAAGAAGGGATGACAAGCCCCAATTCACATAACACATATTATGTAATGTATAAGAGGAGATGTGAAGCTCCCCCAACACACGTGTACCACATAAAGAAGAGTTGTCAAACTCCTCAGTATACAATACACTCAACATGAATCTATATGTAGAAGAGATGTTAAGCTCTCCTTACATATAAGAAATACAAATTTAAAAAGTGTTTTTTTTTTAATTTTTCTTAAACAAAATTTTTTTAAAGGTATCAGAGCTTTAGTAAAACAAACAAATTTTAAGATACCAAATTGAAAATAATCATTATTGTAAAACATATTGATACCAATTGAAATTTAACAAATATAAAGTTGAAACATATTGATACCAATAGTAAATATAATGATAAAAAATTTTTATTTTTCATCATAAACTTTGTGCTTTTTAAAAATGTGAACCAATTGTAAGTAAAGCACAAGAAAACATATTGTAAGTTAAGCACATGAAAATCATATATATGTATGAAATGAGTATACCAATTGACATTGATACATACATATATAAGAAAACAAAATATGAGTATATACAAAAATTATCAATTTAGATACCAATTGAAAAGATCCAATGATACCAATTAAAAATGACAATGTAAATCAAGTATATAACTCATAACCTATACCTCCCAACCAAGTTCAAGATTAAAATGTTTTTCTCACAAAGCATACATGAACATGATCTCCCATCCATCCTCCCATTAAGGGTGGAAGGGGTTTTCAAAAATAATTTTGAAAATAGTTAAGCATTGAAAATCTCTTCCAAATGAAGAATAATTAACTAGTTAAAAATAATTTTTGAAAAACTAGTTAAAGATCCTTCAAAACATAAAATTAAAACATATGTTTTTCATGAATCATGCCAAATACACAAAAATTGACACTCGAATCGATAAAGCTCATAAAAGTGTTCATGATTCCAAGTCATGACAAAATAAATAAAGTGTTCAAAAGTCATGTAAATAGCATTTTCATGAAAATAGACATTGAAGCTCAAAAAGTGTGAGTATCATTTTTTTTAAAAAAAATTCATTTTTATCAAACAAACATGAAAATTCATTTTTCACTAAAATAAAACACACTTCTAGGTATATGTATGATTTATCCAATCCTAACAACACACATACATATCCCAAACATAAAAGAGTCTATCAAATGTATTTGCATGAAGGCAAGAGACTCACGGGTATACATGTATATTTATTAGCTTTGAATTAAAGATACATATACATGAAGTAAAATCATAAAATTTGGCAAAACAAGTATAAATGAGGAAATCATCAAAACTAGGCTATACACGTGCATATAGTGGGTACAAATGAGCATGAAGTGCAAACATATATAAGTGAATTTGTTACTCACTATTTGTACATGTATAAATCCAAATTTTAATAAAAACTACATTTAAACAAGTATTTACCACATGAAGCACAAAAACAAATAAAACATGATCATGCTAAAAATATCATGAATGAACAAGCATGACATAAATAAAATGGGAGTTTAGAGATTGTTACCAACTCCAAAGCTCCAATCATGGTGGTTGTCCCACCAAAACTCCTTGATAGTGGTGCATCCATATATGTGTCCATCAAGTCCAAGTGCATCCACCATCAAGACACCAAATCTCTCACGTCTTGAGAAATCCCTCACCTACATCAAAAACATAGGGTGGGGGTTTTGGTACCCATATTTTCTTGGGTCCTTGGGGGTTAGCTTTGTAAGGCACCCAAACATTTTTATTAGCAAAATTAAAATGATGCAACTTGTCAAAACAAAATTTTGCTAAATGGCCTTTGCGGCCACAATGTGTACATTTGTACATCTTAGGATGCTTATGCGTATGTGTATGATCGTGGCGTGCAACATAAGCATATGCATGATGATGTTGTGCATGAATGTGTGGAGTTTGTTTCCTTGAAAACATTGACTCCAACCTAGCATGATTAATGCACTAGAGTTCAAGGTTGAACTCAAACAATCCATTTTATTTTTCAAATCTTTAATCTCACTAGTGGTGGCATGTAAAGCATGGTGAGATAAAGAATCATTTTTCTTTTTCTTTTTCGAAACAAAATCTTTTTCTATTTCACAAATTTTTCTTTTTAAACAAGAGTTTTCTTGAAAAACAACTTATTTTTGTTTTTCCACCAAATCAATTTTATTTTTCAAAGTATTGTTTCCTTCACACAAATCATTCAATTTTGAAAATAAGGAAACATTCTCATTTTTCAAATCTTCCTTTTCTTTTTCTAAGCATGCAATCTTGTTTCTAAATGAATCTTGTTCAATATGCATGCAATCAAATTTCTTTTTCAAATTTTTATTTTCTTTCTTAATCATGTCATATTTCTCAATCAATAATTGGCAAAAAGTGGTAAGCTCATCATATGACATGTCCTCATCCTCGGATTCGGTAGTTACCTCAAGGGGGTTATCCCTTGGACCATGTAGCATAAGTTGGAGGTGTTGCTTCCAACATCCGAGTCGCTCCCCGCATAGTATTGATCTTTTTCACCAAGGGAGATCAAAGTGTTCCAAACTATAAAAGCCAAATCAAGATTAGCAACCCTAAATAAATAATCATCATTTAGGGTAGATCTTAGAGCATGTAGGGCTTTTGCATTAGCCTCAAAATTCTTACCATTTAAACAATATGCATTATTAGTGGTGGCAAGATAAATATGAATACCTAAGGCTTTGAGGTACAAGGACATCTTCACCTTCCATATATGGATGTTAAGAATGTCAAACATGGGTGGTGACACGAAGTCCATGGTGTGTGCACAAATAATGTGATTAGCCTAAAAATGAGGATCTTTAACTCTAGGTTGTTAGACCCAAATCAGAGTACCAAGCTCTGATACCAATTGAAGGTTCACCTAGAGGGGGTTTGAATAGGTGATGGCTAATCTAATGGTCACTTAATGCCAAATAATGCGGAAGCTAAAAATAATTATGACCTAAGCTAAACTTTTACACTAAACACCACGTATAACACAAAAGTGTTGCCGAATTCCCGTGAAGGGTCTGGACAAACTCCTCTAGATTCCCCTTGAATGGGTTGAGGTGCCGCGTTGGCTCTCTTGGTTAAATATAAGTGTTAGTAAACAATCCCAAGCAATATATCAATGAGCACAAATGAATATATCAAGCATATAAAGATAGACAATAAAAGTATGCAAGATATAAACAAGAGACAAAGAGAGAGAGAGAGTGAGCAATCGCAAACACAAGGGATTTGTTTCGAGATTCGAGCACACTTGCTGTACATCCCCGCCTTCGACACACGAAGGATTTCCACTATACTCGATCCCAATGGATCACCCGGTGCCGCAACACCTACAAGCTCTCGGACTCTCTAGCCCGTACACACGCAAGCCCACCGGCTCGCCGAGGCCGCACCTCAAACAAGAGTTCGCACCCGAACCCGAAACAACCGAGTCCACACTAGGACCCGAAGCAATTGCGAACACACACGTCCGCCTCCTCAAAGAACAAAGATAAAATCTTGGTGATCTAAACACTTTGATCACCAATAAAAGCTCTCACTACAACACTCTATAAGATGAATAGTAATGGATAGCTCAAGTGTTTGTGTGAGAAAACTAGGAAAGAGATGGTGGAGGAAAACTCAAGAAATTCTCTTTTACACTCTTAATAAAAACTCCCCTTTTGATTGGAAGTATTAGCTCTCAATTTTGTGGAGAAAAACTTCTGAAAAGAGTAGGAAAAACTGGCTCTAAAACTTCTCCAAAATCTTATCTCAAAACAATGACCAAACCCCCAAATTTATAGGTTGTCAAAAACTAGCCGTTGGGGTTCTGTCAGACCTGTCGGTCGACCGCCCGGTCGACCGCCAACGGTCAAGAATCGGACCGTTGGAGCCTCCAGTCGACCGTCCGGTCGACCCAAAAGAACAGAGAGCACTGCTCTCAGTTCCGGTCGGTAGGGTCGGCAGACCGGCCATCTGCCAGGTCAAGGCGTGCACGTCGTGCACGTCGGTCGACCGGGCCGGTCGACCGACTTTAGAGTTAGTCGACTAGAAAGGTAGTAAGTCGACTATCTGAAGCCTGAAAACAGTTTTTCTGGGATTTAAAACTAAGTCTTTTGGTTCAAATAAAATCCCATAAAATACTTAAAAATCTACAAAAATAGTTTTACCAATATACTTTGATAAACAAACATACTTGCATAAAATCAAGGCATGTTTTAAATGATTTGGACTATTTTTGTAATATGAAAATATTGGCTCAATAGAAAACTGTATTTTTCCAAACTTGTTTTTCCAAAACTTCTCTAAATACAAAAATAAGATATTTAAACAACTTTTAAAGCATAGTGTGTATGGATATGATCCACTACACAATCAAGATGAAATATATATGTTTTTGACAATACGCAGAAACTTGGTTTTGGTTGAAAGATGTAAACATGAATACCAAAAACCAAATAGTATTTTGTCACAAAGAAAAACCTTTTCTAAACTAAAAAATCTTTTATGAAAACAATTCTATCAAAAGTGTGTGTGTGGTATATACTTGAGCAATCCACCAACTACTCTATCCTTTACATTTTATCTAAAACAAAATCTTACTAAAAACTAAATCTTATACCTAGACACATGTCTTGATCTTGAAGTCTTCCCTTGAAGTCTTCTCATCATCTTGACTTGGTCCAAAAGTAATCCAGCGAGCTCTACTCCTCTTGAGTACTTGATGTGATCTTGATGCATAGGCTCGTGAATCAACCGGTGCTAGCTCCAAAACTTGTCTTAAAATCCTTTGTTGAAGCTCCACACCTACTAAGATCTTGATCATAAATCTGTCACTAATTAAACACAAAATCATTAGTAAACATAACTACATGAGTTGATCATCATCAAAACTAGAGTGATGGGCCTTTGGGCCAACAAAGACTATATTTTCAAAAACTCATTTTATTTTTATCTTCAAGAGTTTTTAGAAGACTTCAAAATGAAAAATTATTTCTCAAAAATAAGATATTGAAACTCATTTGAAGCATAGTGTGTATGGATAGAATTCAATACACATATAGAAAATATATTTATGTTTTGACATTAAATCCAAAACTGAGTTTTGATAAAACAAAACTTAAAGCACATGAACTAGAATCAACAAAATAAGTTTTCTACATTATGAAACAATAACGTATATGGATGAAATTCAATACACATTTAAACATGTAAAACTTATTTTGATTCTATCTATTCATGAAAGTCATATATGTATTCTTGAAAATCCAAAACCAGTTAAACTGAAACAAAAAACTATTAAACTTGCGTGTGTGTAGTAGAGCATATCAAAACTAAGCTATCCTTACACAAGATCTAAACTAAACATACTAAATAAACTGAGGTCTTCTCGCAGATCTTCATCTCCAAGATGACTCGATCCAAAGTTGATCCAAAAGAGCTAGATGCGATTGTTGCGATGTGAGCTTTTGAATCAACACTTATTTGCTTCAACACTTTAGCTGAGAATCTCTTGTTGAAGTCTAATCTCTATTAAGATCTTGATCAATATCTGAAACTTATTAAATAAAAGATCATTAGAAAACTAAGCTTCGTAAGTTAGTCATTATCAAAACTAAGATGAAGGGCCTTTGGGCCAACAAACCTTAGATAAGTTTCTGAACGATCTATTTCACCCAAAACGATCCCAATGAACAATCCAACACTGTTTTGAGATCGACACACGATCCACGAACAGTCTAACACTGCTCTAAGATCAACACATGATCTTTGTCGAACATATGCTCTTGAGATCGACACACGACCCCTCACCGAACCTAAGAAACTCTGATAGCACTTGTTGTGCTCTTTAGAGGAAAACCACGACAAACCAATCACCGAGATCAGCGTTCCAATGCCGAGTTAATAACGAACCAGTATAGCATGAACCAAATAATCAAAGAGAGAAAGTGAGAAAAAATCGATTTAGTTCGGCAACTTGCCTACATCCTCGGGACAGAAGGAAAATGATCTTATTCAAGTAACTGAGTTAAAAGTATTACAAAATGATTCAGCGATCCAAATTAAAGAAACTTCACACTCGACCATAAAATTCTCTCAAACAAGCTAACTCTAGAACTCTCGACACAAATTCACCAATTCATGTTACAACTTCAATATTAATAAGGGTGTAGAAGCCCTCCAATATATAGCCAAAGAGTCCATGAACTAAAGAAAAACCAAGAGCTCCAAAATCGGATCAGAAACGATTTTTGTAAACAACTCGGATTCGCCCAGATTACTGCACCTGTCGATAGCTAATACATCTTGTCAACATACTGAGCTGTCGAAAACTCTATATTGGTCTTATGTCGACAGACTGTCAACTGCTGCTCCAAATACCTATCGACCGCACTGCACATTATGTCTGAGTATTTGCTGTTGAGTGTTGCCGTTGCTTCTCTTTTAGCCATATCGAATGAGTTAAAAAACTCCGAGTACAATTTTTATCTTCTCCCCCACACCCGACACCTCCTAAAAAAATTGCAACAGGCCTTTCAAATTGTAATACAAAATTCAAAAAGGTTGAATATAATAAAGTATTGTCATCCCTAATCCTAACAACCCTAACTGTCCAAATTAGACTAAACCAAATGCCACCCAAGATTTCTCTTCTTGATGAAACAGGGTTGATCGAGCGAGAACGCTACTTCTTTCATGATTGGCACAAACAAGCTCAATAATTGCAGGCCTGACCTAACAACAGAGCTCGACTGTACTACCTCTGCTCTCAACGACGAGACTCTGTCGCTGCCACGGCATCCTGATGCGTCGGCGTGCGGGATTCAAGGCAGCTCCCCGTGCACCCAAGTACTTAAAAGGGAATCAAATTTAGCAAGCAACAATGATGTTTTCAAACCCAAACTGCCGGTGGTTGCCTAATTAAGTAATTAACGAGGTTAATTAATTAATTAGGTCTTAATTTGTCGGCAGGCCGAGCGGGCCACGTCAGTGGCACGTAGCGGATCTCACTGCTGGGACGGCGCACGCCACTCGTGATTAATTAACAATTTTATTTAAATTTTTATGTAATGATTTCTCAGTGCCTACTATCGTGGAATATTCATGCTGACACTTTTCTCAGATTTTGCTTGACGAAACTAGTGGATGAGGTGGTGGTTGGCCATTTGCTCGCCACATTCAACGACTCATGGAGAGAGAGAGATATATATATATATTTTACATGGATAAGAGAACGAGCAAGATCGAGATATATACATTAATATTATAGAGAAATTAATGAAACGCTTTACATACGTACGTAAAGTTTGTTGATATTGCAATGATATATTGATATGCGACAACCTTAAGCTGAAGCTTGGTTTCCTTAATTAATTGTATATTAACAATCTGAACCAAGCAACCCCAACAACTAATTAAACCGACACCTTTCCTTAAGTGTAAATTAACAGCATCTTGACGTGTCAGCGTGCGTGCTTCATTGCCGACAGCTTCCCTTACGCGCCTAAATTAATACCTAAGCAAATTAACCAGGCGTTTTCAACAACAGCGTTAATTGTGATTAATTTCTTAGTTAAATCCTGAGGTTGATTAAGTAATCGCGATCTAGAGTAACTCGAACACGTCAGTGGCACGTAGAGAGATCTCACTGCAAGGTCGGCGTTGCAACCAACACGCATCCTTCACGCTGAAAATTTATGATAGAGTTAGGCTCGTGGTGGGTCCCTATTTTGAATAAGGAGGCATAAAGGTGATGTTTGAATTTTGTTTCAGCATAAACAATAGAAAATAAGAATTTTTTTTGCATTATTACTCTTACTAGTTGCACGACTTGAACACATAACGATCAACGGGCCTCAGTTGCAACACAATAATATATCTAATTAATTAGTTACTTCAACATTAATACTTTATACATAAACGGTAATTGTTAGAATGCATATATAATAATCTCAACTCGAAATATAACTTTGAAGTTTTGACACAGTGGCAAGGTCTTCCTATGAGGAGCGCATAATTAAAAAGTGAATTTAAAATAAAAATACGGCTGCGCAAAAGCTTATATTTCGGTTCATAAAGTAACGCTCGACCTACGAGGACATGTTAGAATATAAATATAATATCTTTAACTTTAACTATAACTTCGGAATTTGTAGTGCAGTGGTAAGAACGTAAATATTAAGCTCGAATTACTGTGAAACCATATTAAAATGCACCAAAATTCTGAAGTTAATATGAGAACTGAGAATATTATATTTATATTTTAACAGAAATTATATACTCTATCACAGGAGAAGAATCGTGCAAGACACCGTTTCTTTTGGCGCACAACATGGAGAGGAATAAGGAATTTTACAAGATATGTAATTAGAAGTCGAATATTTAAATAAGTCTTTAAAAATAAATTTAATAGATACATATCATCCACACAAAATGGTAGATTCCATCATCTGTTAAATTCAAATTTTAGTGGAGTAAAAATAGAAATAAGTTTCTGTTTTTATTTCAAGTGTACATTGTAAGTCGTGTGGAAAAAGAATTTTTCTTTCTACATATGTCAAATCTCGTTTTCATATAGACAACATTTGTTTTATTTTAGTTAATATAGAAAAAAGTCTTCTTTTTTTTTTTTTTGCTAATATAGAAAAAAAAAAAAAAAAGTCTTCCCTAAACAAAAAAGATCGATTTCGTGTCCATTTTAGCCCTGGCTAAAAGTTAAAAATGTCGGTACTAAAAGTTAAAAGAGAGAGAAAAAGGAACCAAAAATGTAAAAGCCCAATAAATGGGAGGGCATACATCACCATCAACTAATTAAGATATCTTACGGGATTATCGTCGAATCTAAGGATTTGTCTTGTTCTTTAGAAATCTAGTTATTAAAAATATACGCCAGATATAGTCAAAGCCCACCTCAACTTTCAGTGGGCCCACACCGTATGCATGTGGGTGCATATCGTGGTGCATATGTAGACAAACTTGACAAACAGTGATCTTTGGACATCGACTCGATGGAAATTAAGAATTGACTACCCTGAACTCCAACTAACAACGGCTTAAATCCCTTATAATAACAAATTAAGATTAAGACAACATTACAAGAGTTTCGCTCGTTTGTCTCACTGCATGATCATCCAAAGGGTTGGAAAGTTGGAATTAGAAATTTGAGATGAGTGGAATGCACGGATTATAACAATTTTCTCAAAATGAATCCCAATTATCAAAATTTTAATAAACAATTACGAGTTAGAAAGTGGACCATCTACTGGCTAAAGGGAAATTCTCCTCACACTCACCATTTTTGCTCCCCACACTCACCTTTCTTTTTACACTCACTTATCAAATTAAAGCTATGTTACTTTGCTCTCTACATCTCAAGACATTCCAAAATACCCTCATCATCTCCCCTCCCTCTCCCCCCTCCTCCGCCTCCCCAACCTCCCCCCTCCTCCTCCTCCCCAACCTCCAACACCTTCCCAACCTCAGAAAAGAACCACCTCTCTCCACCACCCCATGCCAGTTGTGTGTGCGTGTGTGTGTGTGAGAGAGAGAGAGAGAGAGAGAGAGAGAGGAGGGAGTTGGTGGTGGCGGGAGTTGTAACACCCCGATCCTGCAGGTATGGAGACGTTACTGCGAGGTATATACGAAGGGCGAAAATATCCTCACATATATACGCTAAGTATCAGTACATGTAAGAATTAGAGTATGGAAGTACAGTGGTAATATATATTTCAATAGAAAAGTACAAGTACACAGTTATCACAGGATGTAACATAATAATACAGAAGTATTGTATCACAAAAGGTGCAAAATAAGATTACAAAGCATGAAAAAACTAAAAGATACTCACAAATTACAAAAGGGAATCTCGCGAGCTAATTAAGGGAGACAGGTCAGTAATGAGCTACGGCTAGTCCGATGCTCCTCGAAGAAATTCAAGGTTTCTATAGAAGGATTCAACCATGCTTTCGTTGCGCTTCAGAACCTGGACATGAAGGTCCAGGGTTGTCAGAAAATAATCCAGCGAGTACGTAAGATGAAGTCAAGTGGCGTGCACAGGCAGTCACACGTGTACAAGATCAAAGTGATGTGGTTCAAGCACGCAAGTACAAACAATGACCAGTAAAATAAATGATAATCAGAGAATCAGTAATAAATCAAAAATCAAGTAAGTACATGTGTATCGATAAATCTGATTTAGGAAATGCATTGAAAATCGTGTCGTGAGAAAAGGCATACGCAAGCATGAAATGAGATATCAAGCATGCTTTAAATACAAGTGTAGATAAAACTTGTTGTACAAGCTCAGATTGTGGATTCCTGAGATTGATACGTTGAGGGGATAATCTAAACAAGGAAACCCTGATATATATACTATATACCTCATGTCAACATAGGCTGAGTTTATACAACCCGAGTTGCCTTCACAATAACAGAACAAGAAAACGGTATGAAAACCTGAAAATAAGAAATTCAGGTGATTCAACACAGTAGCACAAACATCATATGTAAGTGACGAGCATGATTATATATTGTGTTATAAATCTCACAGTATAGATCAAGTATATCCCTAGTCAGATGTCAGTAGCGTGTTATTATTATGTTATAAAGACTCGTTCGACCCGTATGTCTAGGTATGTGTCCTAGCGTACTAATTCACATATATCGACATATGAGTAATAGAAGTTAGGTTACTGAAAATTGATGAAGATTTGATGGTTCATATTTATAATACGTCCCACTTTTTCCCGGGACTACAACTCAGGAGATCAGGCTACTGCATCCGTGGACATACATAACGCCCCACACGACACTTCAGGCTACTGCTTCTGGGACTTACATTACGCCCCGCAAAGACACTTCAGTACATAGCGACTATTATAAACTCGGTATCACCGATAATCATTAGTTTTCTCCATCCCAATGTAAGTTGTCTATTTATTATAGATTAGTTCAAGATGATTGATTTACGGGGATCAACAGGAGTATAGTATCAGGAGTCTCCCTATTTCAGGGGTTCAGGAATACAGGAGTTTAGGAGTATCAAATGTCTGGTAGCAGTATAATAATCATATCAAGTCCCCGTAAAGCGATAATCATGAATAGGTAATATAATCAGTTAGGTGTCACAATATCGGGTCAAGTGTATCAGTATCAAGTGATAGCATGTCAAGTATCATGTATCAGATATCAAGTGTCAGGTTATTAACATATCGGTGTCAGGTAATTAGCAGGTCATGCGATATGATACAAGAAAACAATATAGTCAAATATTTCAAATTCTTCACAATCATATCAATAAAATTATTAATTATCCAAACGGGGCTAGTTAACCTAGAGCAAGCTAGGCCGTGTTAGCATAACGCTCGGTACATGGTGGAGCTTGGCTCCTGGCAAAACTAGCGTACAACTCTAGTTGCTAACGCGTTCGACGAAGCTATATCATGGCAGAGCGGACATATGAACGTCAGGTTAATGCACACAGCAAAGCCACACTCGCGGTGAAGCCAGACGCACACGCCGAAGCAGCGTATGAGTGCCTAGCTTGTAACGGTCCCAGATTTCTTATTTTTTTAATTAACATAAACATCCTTTTTAAACTGACAGATTGTCATAATCATCTCTAAATCTTTGAAAATTTCGGTAGCACCTCCTTTGTAAAAGCTGATCTGACCTTATATATAAAACCAACCACAAATAGTTTTAGCCAACATTAGCCTACTTATTCTCAGTCCAGATACATAAACCAAGATTTGGCAACCATCCATGCAATCATAATAATATTTTGGCTCACCGCGGCCTACTTATGAAAACACAATAACATAAGCTTGAGAGTACCCCTTTCGAGCACCCACAGAATAATGTCATATTGATATAAATCCAACTTATCATGATCATCACAGAAATAACTCGATAATACATCTTTGAGAATACATATCTCGACATTGCTAACCAATAAAACTATCTCCGATGTCAACTTGAAATGAAACTGTTAACAACAAATCTCAGAACATATTTATACATGATCAACTATTATCCCACATCTAACGCACACTATCTATAAGCACAATACTCAAGAAACACAACATGTTTAAATTACACATAAGAAAATAGATTTATCCAAAATGAACTCCACGCAGCTTAAATCGGGCCCCTGCCTCGACGCAACCTGTAAATATACAAGTCTGTGGGGGAGTGGGTTCGATAGATCAGTGAGTAGAGTCAGAAGAAAATCAAGGGATGATATAAAGATTAAATGAGAAATTTGCTTTTCTCCAAACAACAAGTATGGAGTAAGAGAAATGGGAAACAACGTATCATAATAAATAGTCATCACAACTATCTCTATATTCTGCGGGATGGTCTAATCCCCTTGGTCATTGGTGTGCTAAAACTTCCTTAAATTTTTATTTTGCATATTGTAGGGTTTATGAATTCAATCAAATACTTTTTCAGTTATTTAGTATATGATTGAGTTCATCTGATGTATTCACAGTATGTAACACATACGTCTTTCATATCTCATGTCCAAGATGTGTCAATCACAAGCATACTTTCCTAAGTATAGTTTATCTATCCAGATAGTACACATAACTCAAATGTACTTGTATATCTTATAATCATAGCATACCCCATAACATTGGCATATCATACATAGTAAATACATATCATGCATTATTCATAATTTTCACCGTCTTCTCCCTTCTACCGGCTCCTGCTTGGCCCCTTTCTCCGTTTTAAAGATATAATATAGCAATAACACCGTCTTCCCCTCCTACCGGCTCCTGCCTGGCCCCTTCCTCCGTTATAAAGATATAATTTAGCAATAGCATCGTCTTCCCCCTCCTACTGGCTCTCGTTGGGCCCCTTCCTCTGTTATAAAGATATAATATAGCAATAGCACCGTCTTCCCCCTCCTACTGGCTCCCGTCTGACCCTTTCCTCTGTTATACATAGATGCAACAGATATGTATATATATATGTATAAACACGCGCAGATAACAAACTATGTATCACAACAAGAAATAACGACCAAATGCTATTAATTGCTTCCAGCTAATCAATCTCATTTCTAAAGAAATGACTGTAATTCATTGTATATGTCGATGCATGTATACAAGTTACACGTTAACGCTGTAGTATGCTCGTCTAATTTATATAGGTCTGATTTTCATTAACCTTACCAATATCCAACCTCCTTCATCATGTTACTTTTATATATATATATATATATATATATATATATATATATATATATAATATATATATATATATATATATATATATATATATATATATATATATAATATATATATATATATATATATATATACACACACACACACAATATGTTACATACATTCAAGTTCATTCAATTCTCGGTGCACACACTTTTTCAAACATATATGCCAACCATGTTTATATCAATCATCTCACAACACGTTAACAACGCTCAATATTTGATTATACAACTAGGTCTTATAATTAGTTAGGATCTTTCATTTCACACAATTGATATTTAGTTAGTAAAATTGATTAATCTACCGATCCATGTCCTTAATCCTTGTATAATCGTAAATTCTAGATAGTATAATAGGTCACACAAAAGCAACATCCCTAATTTAGTTTCTTCAAAATCCTCCATATGGTTAAAAAGCATAGTAATTACCCGTTTAACTACAATTCGCAAACTATTAGTAAAACAGAAGATTTTATATTAAATTCTTAACTGTCCAAGGGTTTATCAATTCTTCACCCTTCTCCAGCCTGTTATGTGTAATAATGGCTATTACCATGATCAAGTTCACTGATTCAATTTAGACATGTAATTTATCATACATGGGTTGTTATTAGCGTCGACTTATTATATCTATGATCATGCTTAATTCTACATATTATAGGTACTCAATTAAGTTGGTTGACGATCACTTACTTATCCACAAAGTTTCACGGTAACCATCATTCAAGTAACCCCTCTCTCAATTTATATGTTCTACTTCTTGAAGAGACACCGACTATTCGATGTCGGTGAATGTATGCGGTTATTATGATTTGGTTCATTAATGATATCCCCATTAGATTTCTGATTACAATTAACCATCACAACTGAGCTCCAATTCATGGCTCACCGTTAGTATTAGTTTTACTTATCATTACTCAATCGATCTCAGAACTTCTTGGATTCATTGGTGACATTTAATTTTGTCCAAGTTCATCCTTCAGTGGCTACTCATGGAAGACTAGACGAGTTCACTAAGGAGCTAGAATTTCTCAAATAGAGTTAAGGTAAACTTGTATGTATGTCTGATCCATGAAAAAAAAATATAAAGAGACATGTGAAGTCCTTAAATTCTAAAAAAGTATCGCAATTCACCAAAACATCATTGGTATCCGCAACTCTGAAATTTTATTGCTTACTCGAAACGAGGCACTAGTATATAGAGAAGAAGAGAAAGAAGGAATCAACTTATCCTAATGCATTTGAGATAATGTCTAAAATTTTCTTTAGATTCAAATCATGAAAGAGGGAAAATAGGGCAATTGTTGAACTGAAGCGATGTGAAATAAACTATCAGTATTTGGGCATATATGGATTCACCTAAGTTTAACAGGGATTCACATTCTTATGAATTCTTTTAAACTCCAATTTAAAAAGCTTGCTAGGCCAAACCATTCTATAGTGATATACTCTAAAAGTAATCAGTCTCTCTTGTAGATCACAATTTAAAGAAGCACTAACAACGTCACAAATCGAAGTGGTTCAAGATTTCTACTGCTAAAGACTTAAAAATTTAAACTCATCATTGCCAATCCAGTTCTAACTTAAACCACCATCGATTATCACTGATTTAGGATTATGTACCCACAGTCTGTAATTTCCCATTTGATTCTTCGATCAAATTTTGGCCAAAAATTCATATAGTCTTGCTATGTGACCATCTATTTAGATTCAAAATTCTAAAAAGATTTTAATTTAAGTGTATTAGGATCTATATTTAATTCATGTACAATATCCCGTGACCCATCCAGAAGTTATTAGATAACATCTAAGTTCTATTTAGTTGGAGCTAAAGGAACTTGAACTCTGAGGAAAATTAATATCAATTAATATCGGAACCCTAAGAATTCGATACAAAATAATATGACATGATAATTTACTGGACCTAATTAAGTTCTATCATAAATACTCATTCTAATTAACCAAAAGAGTTAAACCCACTATAAGTTAGGTTTCAAACATCACTATTGTCGTCGCGCATTATTACGTAAGACAAAACGGTAGAATTTATCACAAAACTAGTAGGAATGACCTCATGTATGAAGGATGGAGAATGAGGATAGTTTCACTTCATCAATAATCAAGTACACCTGAGCTTGCGGTAAAGTTATATATACATATTAATATAATTACCAATATATATTTATGTATGTATATGTGTGTGTGTGTGTGTATCACTGAGGCATAAAATTCCCATTCCTACGACTTAGGTCCAATACGCTCACGATTTCAATAGAATGAGTAGTGTTGGTTTCGAGGGTTTAATGCTCAAACTCAAGAGTTAAATATATAACTACTCAACAGAGGGGATAAGAGTGACTAGGAGCCATGATAAACTATACGTATAACGTGTGGGAAATTTCTATTTGAAAAAGGATATGCAGATAGTGTAGGGCTACACATGGGAATTAATTGAAACAACAATCTGGTTATGTTGGTAGAATTTTTTGGGAAAATGAAACATAACTTGGATCAAAGCACAACATTTCTCACAACGAGTTCTGAAACTTTCGACAGTCTCAGAGTAACATCAATTTGATATGAAATTTTATTTTTTGTTTTAGAAATTGGATTCAAAATAAAAGAAAAAGATCAAGGCAAAGTCTTCCCCAAGACAAATTGTTAAGATATTACCTATAATTATACAATACTTTTCTCCTCATTGACATCACAAAAATCATATTTACATATCTTCTTCATTTTCCCTATGATTAATTATCTAACCTCCCCCATTATTTTAATTCCAACACTCTTATTTGTAATCATAAAGGAGAACAACAGTGTAATGGTTTTTGATTAAATTAACTTCTCACCCTAAATCTTATTCATTGTCTAAAATCCTAACTACAACAAATTTCACAAAATCATCTCAAAACAAGCAAGAAAGCATGAGATCTAAAACTATAACCAAATCAATTTACTTGATTGATAAATTTTCAAGAGGATTCAAAGAAAATAGGTCAAGAAAACTCCCTCACCTCTTCCCACCGCTTGGTCTCCCCACCGCCTGTCGCACGCTCGCCCTCGCGCCTCGCGCCACTGCCTGCGGCCGGCCGCGTGCTCCGCCTAGAGCTAACGTACACACAACTAGAGAGAGGGAGTAAGAGGTTGTGAGAGTAATAGTGGGGAAGAGAGGGAGAGATTGATCTAGGAATTGACTTTGATTTTTGAAGAATTTTGTGCGTATCACTTTTCAGATCAAAGGAATTTTGGAAAAAATTTTAGGTTTCCCTTTTCTCAGTTCGGCTGAGAATAGGGAGATGAGAATGGGGCTGCTGAGTTTCTTTTTCTTTTTAATACATAACACTTATTAATAGTAGTAGCCCATGTGTCATAACAATGTCCTCTCCAATTGCCACCTCTACTTTACAAATCTCAATCAAATCTTAGCCTTTCATCCTCCCACTACCAAATTAGTCCCATCTTTGCCTTCATCTCTCATGATTCATCTCATCCCACTAACCTCTTGATTAATGACATTTAATTAGTAGCTAATTTGCAGTGTAACGGTCCCAATTAGACAATTCTTCAATTTACATAAGCCCACTTGCAAAAAACCGATTAATCAAATCATTTCCTTATTTCTTATAAATTTCAGCAGCACCTCCTTTGTAATTACTGGTCGGATACAATATCCAATACAGATGTGATAATTTCGGCTAACATCAGCCTACTTATTCTCGTTCCAACCATATAACTGAATTCAAAATCATCCACACAATCACAAAAGTATTTCGGCTTGACATTGCCTACTTATGGAGAAATATAATAACATAAACTCTGAAGTTTCTTTCTCGACATCCATAGGCTCTCAGAATTTATAACATTCAACTTCTCATGGGCATCATATCGATAATAGACTTCTTATTGCGATAACCCAATAAAAGATATCTCAAAGGTCAACTTGAAATGAAACTACTACAAGTTTCTCCATATGTATATTGTACAAGATTAATAATCTATCTCAAGACCCATATGTATCATACACAAACACAAGTGTTCCAAAATACAAGAGTTGGATTGATTCAGAACGAACCCTGCGCAGCATAGCCCTGACCCCTGCCTCCAAGCAACCTGCAATATATCAGTCTGTGGGAGGGTGAGCTCGACAGCTCAGTGAGTGAGGTAGGAATAAAATCAAGAAAAGATAACATCTCAATGATAGTATAAATATTCACACAATAAGAGAAATCTGAATAGTAAGAAGACAAGGAATCGGAGGCATCCGATAGTTTAATAATCAAAACTCCAGTCTCTAAACTTACTGAGGACGATCAGACTCTTATGATCATACTCCCCAATTTTTTTCTTGAATTTTCATCTTTATGTGTGATAAGGTCTATGTGTTACATAATAAACTCTCTCGTCTTATGTGTACATAGTGTGTATTACTCACGTGCCTTGTATTCCACGCTATAATACACTAACCACCAGAGTTATGCCATAAATCGAGTTTATGCATTCAAATAACACTTACATCACAACCCATAATTACATAACATATAATCATATCATATTTCTCATAATGCAATAACGCATCACACTTCAAGTAATGCACGGATTCACATGTACACTTTCACCCAATATATGATATTCGTTTCAATCAGCTAAACTTGTATTCTGATGGTTTCATTGTCATCTGATGGTTTCATTGTCATATACGATAACGCATCCAACATACCCCTAGTGTCACACACACACACATACACATCTGTATCACACATAACCCTTCGTTCTCAAGCATTCGTAAGGATGCAATTATATGTATATCATAGCACCGTCTTCGCACTCCGCCCGTGCCATACGGGTCCCTTCCTCCCCATATGATATATAGCACCGTCTTCGCACTCCGCCCGTGCCATACGGGTCCCTTCCTCCTAATATGATATATAGCACCGTCTTCGCACTCCGCCTGTGCCATACGGGTCCCTTCCTCCTAATATATGTATATTTTGCACCGTCTTCGCACTCCGCCGTGTCATACGGGTCCCTTCCTCCGTAACACAATGTGTACATATATATCAACACAATAATCAACGCATCCAATTTCATAAGATTCATCCATCTTACACATCAATTCCTTTATAAAAGCAATCATACTCACAATTAATGTTTATCTGTTAGATTGTATTCTTAACGGAACATTCACATAAATTGCTCAATCAGAACATGACACCTATGTATATTATGTACACAAATCAAGTAATATACATTCATCACATTCATGTCAATCGTAATGATTTCTATTTAGTAATGTACATGTCAATGTCCTTGTACACCATACTTCAAATTCTATATTAACACAAGATTGTGTTCAGTCTTAAACATGTTTTACTATCCCTTTTATGGTGAACATGAATTAATTACCAGTTCAGTATCTAATACTCGCAAGACTATCCACATTTAGTGCAGGTACTAATTTACCGCAATAAACCCTCCTTAATCCATAAGATGGTGAAGCTATCATTTTATTCTCGTAACATTGTGTAGGTGTATAGATATATATAATATGAGTACCTTCTATGTGAGGCTCTAAATATAATTGAATAGAGGAACGATCATGCTCACATGGTTTCCATACGCGTAACGACCAGGTAGTACTTATGTGTATATGCCGCGTACCCATGTTTCTCATTTTCAAATCTTCTTTTCCGAGATTCCTAAAATTTCATTATTACGCCCGTTTAATTTGGTCATCATCTCAGATAATCGGTTTATCCCCTTTTACTATAATAACTTGAAACGCCACCAATACTTTTTAACTCCTGTCGTATTTCAAGACATAATACTAAAATCCATTCGTGTCTAGATACACAATTATGTGTGGATCAAGAGTTCAAGGTTTGTCTGAAGTTCAACTATATGGAAAAATGCTCAACCTTATTTCATACCCAATGTGCCGAAATTAAAATCTGAAGCCTGTTTATAAAGGAAAATAGTTACGCATAGCTTGGATTGGCTGGAGATTAAGTTCGGCTTGTTACAGCTCGTAATTAACTCAAGATTTTTCTTTAGTTCGGGCTCAAAATTTTGGTCTTGAACATGGGAGTATACTAGAGTGTCTAATCCGACAACATTTGCCTCACAGTCACGTTCAAAAGTTTCGTTAACACAAATTTCATTACTCTAAAATTCATCTTTACGACTTACAAACTGTCTTCACCCATTCTTCAATTTCATGATAACTAACATGAATGAATTTGGATCGGATGTGATACACTTTGTGATACATCTAACCCACTGTTAAATAGCATTCCAATGGTCACATATGTATGGTGAAGTACCTTCCGCCTAGAGCTTAAATACCGCGACCAATATTTTTAACCATGTAGATTCTTGAATGTCTAATATCAACTGGATAAAGGCATACTTCTTTGTGTAGTTCGACGAACAAGATTATTCTCTCTATTGGTCAATCACTTGCATGGATACTAATTGTATAAGTGGAGGAGACCTGAGTGGAGAAATCTTTATAGAATAATATCTATGATTGTACACATACCATTTTATATGCGCGATACTTATCCTTAATGAGTTTAACTATTAAAAGAATTGTGTAACTGTAGGACAATCTATTAAACTGTATATAAAAGGAGCACAACCCTTATTAAAGCTAGGAAAGCAAAAGTCATAAATCGACTGAGGGGTCAATCATTGATTTATTCATGCTAAAAGTGGATCTCCTCAACATCTCGAGTTTATGTAACACACACACGTGAAGGTAAGATGAGGATGTCGAGGGTTGCGAGTGAAATGTCAAAAATATAAACAAGACTCAAATGTAACCAACACTATTGGAGTCAGTTGACGATATGTATTTATAATTCCATTTCTATACACAAGTTATATACCCTAGGTGGTAGGCCTAGATGTTGTATCGACAGCTTAGGACATACATGAAGGACAACTTGAGCATAGTAGTTCATAAGGATATTATCGGGGGTCCCTTTATACTCAAATTCAAGTTTTTCCATTGGCTTTCATTTTTCCTTCGACATTATATTTTTAAGTAGTCGGATCATGTATATGAAATGAGAATTTATGTACTTACATTAAAATCTATGCTAATGATCAGAAGTCTAATAGCAACATATCTTTATGTAGGTATTTAGCTACATCACAAATCCGGAAGACCCATACTTCAACTAATTGTGGTTAAACTCGTAACCTAACAATTTAAGCTACTCATTTCTTCCTTCATAAAAAAATATATGTCTTATTTTGTTACTGTGATTTCCGATACCCTTCTCTTGGATTACAAACAAAGTAAATCAAAAGCAAGACCTTTGCCAGGAATTAGCATTGGTTCATAAAACTTGCTACCATTGAATAAATTCTCTAGTCATCCTCCCACGTTGTTTATAAATGGCTGACCAACAAAAATATATAAGCACAAGGATGCAGTGGCCTGGACACCAAAGTTCAGTCACAATACAAAAAGTTAGGGGAAGTCCAACATATTTCATTTCATACCTACTTACTGAAGCATGCTAAAAGAAAAATCCAAACATTCATCAATCAAGGAAATCATGCTTTCATCTTTCCAAATTTGAGGACCATCAACATATAACTAGGATAGGGAACAAGGTTATTTAGAACAACTAAAGTCGGCAAATACCTAGGTATACGAATCTAGGAATGAAATGTAGTCTAATTCAATTCATGAGCTCATCAAAGTGATTACAATTAATTTGAAGTAAGAAAACCCCCTTCACCACCTGATATGCCCCCACAATACAATATTTACATTCTTCACTAATATGTAATTAAATAAATTCAATAATCTCTACAACAAGTTTAGACTACTATGTACTTTACAAGTCATGAAATCTCCAAAATGTTTGCATGCATGGTTTCAAAAGAAAAGATTTCTACTCAACTCAAAGATCAAGAGTTAGGGTTTCTCTAAAAATGTATTTTTGAGAAAAGACAAAAGGGGGAAGACCCACTCACCACGAATTTCAACCTTCCGGTCGCCCTGGCCGGCTGCCGCCGCCGCCCTGGCCGGCTGCCTGGCCGCTGCAGCCCTGGCCGGCTTCCTAGCCGCCGCAGCCCTGGCCGCGGCCTGGCCGCCGCAGCACCCGCGCGCGCTGCGCGCGGCGCAGCCTGTGCCTCGCGCGCCGCTCGCGCCGCCTGGCGCGCCGCCCGCGCCGCCCGTGCGCCGCCCAGCCTTGCCGACAGAGAGGGAGAGGTTGGGGAACATTTGTGAGGGTTTATCTCAGATGGAGTTGGAAAAACAGAACAGAAGAGAGAAGAGGGTGATAATTATTCCCATCCCCCCCCCTTTTTTTTTTACATATAAACCCTTATTTACAAAAGTATTTACTCTTATATAACTCCTCTTTAGCTTAACGATTAGCCACCTCATTCACCCATTTCCCAAGCACTCTCCCACTTTGCCACCTCACTCCTCCCACTCTTATTTTATTCATGAATTTATAGATAAGTATTAGGTATATCAACATTTGCACACATTCACTCATTTTGCAAATATACATGAATGTATCCAATCATCCACATCCATGAATCTATACATGTATTTAAAATTTCATTATCATTATTATTATTTTAATTCATTTCACTTCCAAATTTCCTCTAAATTTCCCAAAATTCAATTAAAATTCACTACACATACCATTAACATAATAATTCGAAATTTATATTTTTAAATCGGCGTTTAAAAAATTTCAGGGTGTTACATGCAGTGTCCTTTATTAATATAAATATACTTTGTATAATTGTATAATTCCATCTATGCATGTGGGTTTGACCATTATACATGTTTTAAGCTATACCACTATTCATCAAATATAATTATTTACATATTACATGTACGTGTGAATTTCATGTCACTTAACATTTTCTCAAGAAAAATTTAAAAATTCATTATCACACTAATTTAATCAAATCATAGTTTTTTTAATATTCTATATAATCTTATTAATCAAAAATTATAATATTAAATTAAGATTTAATAAATCCGATGTTACACGGCTAACGCACGTGACAAAGCCACACTCACGGTGAAGCTAAACGCACATGGCAAAGCGGCATATGAACGTCTGACTATCACACACGGCGAAGCTATACTCGAACGAGTCTAGCTGTAAAGCGCTAAGCTCGCCTCCTGGTGGAGTTATATGAAATCCGGAGATTAAGTAGGTACCTACATAAACGTTAGTACAACACATGCATATAAATATTGTAAATCACCTAGAGGGGGGGTGAATAGGTGATGGCTAATCTAATGGTCACTAAATGCGGAATTAAAAACTATTAAGATGCAAACTAAACTTCTTAAACTAAACACCACGTATAACACAAGAGTGTAGCCGAATTCCCCGTGAAGGGCTCTGGACTAACTCCTCAAGATTCCTCTAAATAAGAGTTGAGGTGCCGCGTTGGCTCTCTTGGTTGAATACAAGTGTTAGCAAACAATCCCCAAGCATATATCAATAAAGCACACAATGTATATCAAGCATATAAAGATGAAAGCAATATAAGCATGCAAGATATAAACAAGTATAGGAGAGAGAGAAAGAGCAATCGCAAACACGAGGGATTTGTTTCGAGGTTTGAGCACACTTGCTCTACATCCCCGCCTTCGACACTACGAAGGATTTTCACTATAAACCGATCCCACCGGATCACTCGGTGCCGCAACACCTACAAGGCGAGTTCACACTTGAACTCCTTGGACTCTCTAGTCCCGTACACACCGCAAGCCCACTAGCTTGCCGAGGCCGCACCTCAAACACCGAGTTCACACAAGAACCCGAAACAACGCGAACACACTTGTCCGCTTCCTCAAAGAACAAAATGAAGTCTTTGGTGATCACAACACTTTGATCACCTAAAAACAATCTCACAAGAACACTCCTATAGAATGAATATGTCAATGGGTTGCTCAAGTGTTTGTGAGAAAAACAAGGATGAAAGTGGTGGAGGAAAACTCAAGAAAATCACTTTTAAAACACTCTTGATAAACTCCCATTTTTATTGGGAGTATTAGCTCTCAATTTAGTGGAGAAAACTCTTTTAATGAAGTAGGAAAACTAGCTCAAAACCCACTAAAAAATCTTAGAGAAAACAACACCCAAACCCCCAAATTTATAGGGTTAGAAAAACTAGCCATTGGGATCCAGGTGGCCTGACGGTCGACCGCCTGGTCGACCGCCAACGGTCATTTTTCTGACCGTTGGGGCAGCGGTCGACCGACCGGTCGACCGTGGCTTGGATACAGAGAGCACTGCTCTCTGTCCGGTCGACCGCCCGGTCGACCGGGGCCTTTTCAGAGAGCAGAGCTCTCTGGACGGTCAACCGGGTCGGTCGACCGGCCTCCAGCCAGAACAGGCGTGCGCGTCTGTGCACGTCGGTCGACCGCCCGGTCGACCGACTTCAGACTTCGGTCGACCGGTCGGTCGACCGGCTGAAGCCTGGAAACAGAATTTCAGGGATTAAAATGTTGGTCGTTTTGGCTTAAATAAAATCCCATAAAATCATGAAAATCTATAAAAATAGTTTTAACACTTTACTTTGATAAACAAACATGCTTGCACAAAATCAAGACATGTTACAAAAGATTTGAAATATTTTTGTAACTTGGAAAAATTGGCTCAAAACAAAAACTATATTTTTCCAAATTGATTTTTCAAAAACTTGTTTTTCCAAAATTTCACCAAATACAAAAACAAGATATTTAAACTCTTTTAAAGCATAGTGTGTATGGATATGATCCACTACACAAACATGGTAAAATATCTATATTTTTGACATTAAGTTCTAAACATGGTTTTGGTTAAAACATAATACTTGGAATACCAAAATCAAACCGGTATTTTTTCAAAATGAAAAGTCTTTTCTAAAATGAAAAATTCTTTAATGAAAACTCATCTAATCAAGAGTGTGTGTGTATATGGTATACTTGAGCAATCCACTAACTATTCTATCCTTTACATTTTATCTAAAATAAAATCTTATAAAAACAAACCTAGACACAAGTCTTCATGAAGTCTTCACTTGAAGTCTTCTCATCTTCTTGACTTGGTCCAAACATGATCCAAACTCGATCACTAGCTCGTTGGATCAAACCGTGTAAGCTCCAAAACTTGACTTTAAATCCTTTGTCGAAGCTACACACCTACTAAGATCTTGATCATGAATCTGTCACTAATTAAACACAAGATCATTAGTACTATAACTACATGAGTTGATCATCATTAAAACTAGAGTGATGGGCCTTCGGGCCAACAATCTCCCCCTTTTTGATGATGACAAAACTCATGAAGTTATATATGCGTGGATTAAAGTAAAGCTTCAAAGAAGCTCCCTCTTAACTCATGCATAGCAAATAAATAAATAGATATGCAATGAATGCTCATAAACATGTATGCAAATATATGGAGATAAACATGCTAACAAGCATAAAACAAATCAAACTCTTTTTCTCCTATTTGCAAAATAAAACATATATGCATAAACATAAATACTTCTCCCCCTTTAATAATAAAGCAAGGAAAACATGCATATACATCTCAAATACTTCTCCCCCTTTTTGTCAATCATCAACAAAGGGGTTAAAGTAAAAATAAAATTTTTCTCCCCCTTTTCGTCATAAACAAAGAGATCAATGAGGGGTGAAAACAAATCAATCAACAAAAGTTATATGCGATATACATTCATGAAGAGGAAGACGCTAAGTTAACTTTCCTGCACATATAAATTACATGAAAGAGGGATGACAAGCCCTAATTCACATAACGCATAATATGCAATGCATAAGAGGAGATGTGAAGCTCCGCCTACACACGTGTACCACATAAAGAAGAGTTGTCAAGCTCCTCAATATAAGATACACTCAACATGAATCTATATGTAGAAGAGATGTTAAGCTCCCCTTACATATAGGCAATACAAATCAAAAAATTTTAACTTTTCTTATTCAAACACAATTTTGAATTTTTCTTAATAAAACAAATTTTGAGATATCTTAGTAAACCAAAATTTAAGATATCATATAACAAAATTTTTAAAGGTATCAGAGCTCTTGTAAAATAATCAATTTTTAAGATACCAAATTGTAAATAATCATTATTGTAAATAAACATTACAAATTTTTAATTTTGATACCAATTTTAAAACACAATGCATAAGCTTATTTAATAATATCAATTGAGATACCAATTGAAAATAAAGTTTTAGATCAAGCTTAGCATAAACTAATTTTGTGCTTTAAATATGTAAACCCATTATAAAGTAAGCACATGAAAATCATTTATATGTATGAGAAATAGAATACCAATAAAAATTGATATTATTCGAAATTGAAAGCATACATATATATATAAACAAAATATGAGTATATACAAAAATATTAATTGAGATACCAATTGAAAATAATAATGTAAATCATGTATATTACTCAAACCTACCACCCTTCATATGCTCAAGATAAAATATTTTCAATGAAGCTTACAAGGCATAATCGCCCATCCATCCGCCCATAATGGGTAGGGTTTTCAAAAATAGATTTGAAAATATTTTACAGTGAAAAATACTATCAAATTGAAGAATAATAACTAGTTAAAAGTAATTTTTGAAAAACTAGTTAAAGATCCTTCAAAACATGAAATCAAAACATATGTTTTTCATGAATCATACCAAATACACAAGAATTGACACTCAAAAATCGATAAAGCTCAAAAATATGTTCATGAAACAAAGTCATGAATAAACAAATAAAGTGTGAGTGTACAAGAATCATGTAATTAGCATTTTTCATGAAAATAGTCAATGAAGCTCAAAACACAAATACCATTTTATCAAACAAATCATGAAAATTCATTTTTTATTTTTAAAACAAACTTCTAGGTATATGTATGATTTTATCCAAAACTAACAATATGCATACATATCCCAAACATAAAAGAGTCCATAATGTAAATTGCATGAAGGCAAATGACTCATGGGTATACATGTATATTTATTAGATTTGAATACAAAATACATATACATGAAGCAAAAACATGAAAATAGGTAAAACAAGTGTAAATGAGGATATCATCAAAACTAGCCTATACATGTGCATATAGTGAGTACAAATGAACAATGAAGTGCAAACATATATGAATCAATTTGTTGCTCACTACTTGTACATGTATAAATACAAGTTTTGATAAAAGCTACATTTAAACTAGTATTTATCACATGAAGCACAAAACACATGAACATGCTAAAAATATGATATAAGTAAAAAGCATGTAAATAAATTAGGAGTTTTAGAGATAGTTACCAAACCCTATGCTCCAAATCTCCAAACATGGTGGTCGTCCCACCAAAACTCCTTGATAGTGGTGCATCAAAAGTATGTCCATCTAGTCCATGTGCAACCACCACCAAGGCACCAAATCTCTCACGTCTTGTGAGAGCCCTCACCTACATCAAAAACACAAGGTGGGGATTTTGGTACCCATTTTCTTTTGGGTCCTTGGGGTTAGTCTTGTAAGGAACCCAAACATTTTTGTTATTAGCAAAATTTAAAGCATTTATCTTATCATAACAAAATTTTGCTAAATGGCCTTTGCGGCCACAATGTGTACATTTGTACACTCTAGCATGCATATGTGTATGTGTGAGATCATGACGTGCAAATAGTGAATATGCATGATGTGGATGATGTGCATGAACATGTGGAGCTTGTTTCTTTGAAAATAAAGACTCCAATCTATAGTGGTTAAATGCACATGTGCTCAATGTTGAGCTTAAACTATCAATTTTATTTTTCAAAAATTTCATCTCATTAGTGGTGGCATGTAAAGCATGATGAGAATGAGAATCTTTTTTCTTATTATTTTTAGAAACTTTTTCTTTTTCTTTTTCAATCATTTTTCTTTTTAAAGAAGTGTTTTCATTTAAAGCAACTTCTTTTTGTTTTTCCACCAAAGCAACTTTATTTTTCAAAATAGTGTTTCCTTTACAAAGATCACTTAATTTAGACATTAAGGAAACATTTTCATTTTTCAAGTTTTCATTTTCTTTTTCAAAACATGCAATCTTAGTTTTAAAGATTCATTTTCTTTTAGCATGCAATCAAAATTCTTTTTCAAATTTTTGCTATCCTTTTTAATCATGTCATATTTTTCTAAGAGTTGTTGACAAAAAGAAGCAAGTTCATTATATGACATATCAACATCCTCTTCTGCCTCAGATTCGGTAGTTACCTTAAGGGGGTTATCCCCTTGGACCATGTAGCACAAGTTGGAAGCGTCACTTCCAACATCCGAGTCGCTCCCCACATAGTATTGTTCATTTTCGCCAAGGGAGATGATGGTGTTCCAAACTACAAAAGCCGAATCAATATTAGAAACCTTAGATAAATATTCGTCATATAGGGTACTCTTCAAAACATGAATGGCCTTTGCATTAGCCTCATTATATTTGCCATCTAAACAATATGAATCTCTAGTAGTGGCAAAATAAACATGAATGCCTAGGGCTTTAGGTACAAAGACATCTTAACCTTCCAAGTTTGGATGTTAAGAAAGTCAAAGGTGGGAGGTGACATGAAATCCATGGTGTGTGTACAAATATTGTGATTAGCCTAAAAAGAGGATCTTTAACTCTAGGTTGTAAGACCCAAATCAAGAGCACTTGGCTCTAATACCAATTGTAAATCACCTAGAGGGGGGTGAATAGGTGATGGCTAATCTAATGGTCACTAAATGCGGAATTAAAAACTATTATGATGCAAACTAAACTTCTTAAACTAAACACCACGTATAACACAAGAGTGTAGCCGAATTCCCCGTGAAGGGCTCTGGACTAACTCCTCAAGATTCCTCTAAATAAGAGTTGAGGTGCGGCGTTGGCTCTCTTGGTTGAATACAAGTGTTAGCAAACAATCCCCAAGCATATATCAATAAAGTACACAATGTATATCAAGCATATAAAGATGAAAGCAATATAAGCATGCAAGATATAAATAAGTAAGGGAGAGAGAGAAAGAGCAATCGCAAACACGAGGGATTTGTTTCGAGGTTCGAGCACACTTGCTCTACATCCCCGCCTTCGACACTACGAAGGATTTTCACTATAAATCGATCCCACCGGATCACTCGGTGCCGCAAACCTACAAGGCGAGTTCACACTTGAACTCCTTAGACTCTCTAGTCCCGTACACACCGCAAGCCCACTAGCTCGCCGAGGCCGCACCTCAAACACCGAGTTCATACAAGAACCCGAAACAACGCGAACACACTTGTCCGCCTCCTCAAAGAACAAAATGAAGTCTTTGGTGATCACAACACTTTGATCACCAAAAAACAATCTCACAAGAATACTCCTATAGAATGAATATGTCAATGGGTTGCTCAAGTTTTTGTGAGAAAAACAAGGATGGAAGTGGTGGAGGAAAACTCAAGAAAATCACTTTTAAAACACTCTTGATAAACTCCCCTTTTTATTGGAAGTATTAGCTCTCAATTTAGTGGAGAAAACTCTTTTAATGAAGTAGGAAAAACTCGCTCAAAACCCACTAAAAAACCTTAGAGAAAACAACAACCAAACCCCCAAATTTATAGGGCTAGAAAAACTAGCCGTTGGGATCCAGGTGGCCTGACGGTCGACCGCCCAGTCGACCGCCAGCGGTCATTTTTCTGACCGTTGGGGCAGCGGTCGACCGGCCGGTCGACCGTGGCTTGGATACAGAGAGCACTGCTCTCTGTCCGGTTGACCGGGGCCTTTCCAGAGAGCAGAGCAGGCGTGCACGTCTGTGCATGTCTGTCGACCGGGCGGTCGACCGACTTTAGACTTCGGTCGACCGGCTGAAGCCTGGAAACAGAATTTCAGGGATTAAAATGTTGGTCGTTTTGGCTTAAATAAAATTCCATAAAATCATGAAAAATCTACAAAAATAGTTTTAACACTTTACTTTGATAAACAAACATGCTTGCATAAAATCAAGACATGTTACAAAATATTTGAACTATTTTTGTAACTTGGAAAAATTGGTTCAAAACAAAAACTGTATTTTTCCAATTGATTTTTCCAAAAACTTGTTTTTTTTAAAACTTCACCAAATACAAAATAAGATATTTAAACTCTTAAAGCATAGTGTGTATGGATATGATCCACTACACAAACATGGTGAAATATCTATGTTTTTGACATTAAGTTCTAAACATGGTTTTGGTTAAAACATAATACTTGGAATACCAAAAACCAAACCGGTATTTTTTCAAAATGAAAAGTCTTTTCAAAAATGAAAAATTCTTTAATGAGAACTCATCTAATCAAGAGTGTGTGTGTGTATATGGTATACTTGAGCAATCCACCAACTATTCTATCCTTTACATTTTATCTAAAACAAAATCTTATAAAAACAAACCTAGACATAAGTCTTCATGAAGTTTTCACTTGAAGTCTTCTCATCTTCTTGACTTGGTCCAAACACGATCCAAACTCGATCACTAGCTCGTTGGATCAAACCGTGTAAGCTCCAAAACTTGACTTTAAATCCTTTGTTGAAACTACACATCTACTAAGATCTTGATCATGAATCCGTCACTAATTAAACACAAGATCATTAGTACTATAACTACATGAGTTGATCATCATCAAAACTAGAGTGATGGGCCTTCGGGCCAACAAATAATAGTACACGCCAAACATGAAATAATGGTACTCGCAATAACAACTAATAGGTATTCGCAAAGCATGTTTATTATTAGAAAAGTGCTCGCTAATCATGTATCAAGCAGTATAACATGTGTCAAGTCGTATAACATGTATCACTTATTAAACACCAAAATAGCATTCACCAAACATGTAACAATAATAGAAAACACTCACCCAACGTAAAATATAGTACTTGTCTAAATACCAAAAAGAGTACTCGCCTAAAGCTAGAACACAGTGAAAACTCTGTGGGAACTCCGCGAAATCACGCACGTGCATATCCGAGGAGAGAGAAGGAGACTATGGGGGAGAGAGAGTGAGAGAGTGCGATAAAGAGAAAGGGAAAGGAGAGAGAAACTGAGAGGGAGAGAAGAGAGAAAGAAGTAGAGAGAGGAGAGAGACAGCCAGTGAGAGAGAAGAGAAGACCAAAGGGGAAGAGAGAGAAAGAAACCAGGAAGAGAGAGAAAGAACACAGTGAGAGAGAGAAGGAAAGAAAGAGAGAGAAGGATCAGATCCAGGGAAAAAGAGAAAAAAGATAGAGAAAGAGAGGAGAAAAAGAGAGGAAGAGAAAGAGAAATAGAGAGGGAGAAAGAGGGAAAGGGGATGGCTGGGGCCTGGCCAGCCAGGGGTGGGGTGGCGCGATAGAGAAGGTTTCGACGACGGTCTGGCCTGGGTGGAAAGAGGAGGGGAGTTGGTGATGGTGTTGAAGGTGGTTTGGTTGTTGGATAATTGGTGATGAAATTAGTGGTGAAGTGGTGGTGATTCGATTTGGTGAGGAGATGAGAGGAGATAGTTGGGTAATGATGTTGATGGTGGTGGAGAAGATGGTGGAGGCGGAGAAGATTGATGATGGTGGAGATTGGTGTTTTGTGGTGAAGGAAGTGGTGGGTGATTTGGAGATAGAGGTTGTGGAGATGGAGAGGGAAGGTGGTGGAGGAGGCCGGGAAGGTGGCACGTAGCTGCTGTCAGGGGAGGGGTGGTGCCAGCAGCGGGTGCGATAGCCGGCGACGGTTAGAGGTGGAGTGGAGGAGAGGAGGGAGTGGAATAAGAGAGGGAGAGTGGGAGATTGAGAGAGTGAGAGGTAGAGAGAATGAGAGAATGAGAGAAAGAGAGAGGAAAACAAAAAGAAGGGGAGGGGAGATGGCTTTGTATAGTGAAATGGGGGGCTATCAGCAAAGGAATGGGGGAAGAGACGGGGAGCAGGTGGGAGAAGAAATGGGAAGAAAGAGAAAGAAAGAAAAGAAAGGAAAAGAAAGAAGAGGGAAGTAAAAGGAAAACAATTTATATATTGAAAATCAATATGAAAGATGGGAGGTGTCAGCTCACGTGGGGAGCCAGGTGGGAAGAAAAAGAAGGAAGAGAAGGAAGCAAAGAAAAAGAAAAGAAGGAAAAGATCAATTATAAAAATAATATAATAATAGGATATATTTGAGTAACTCAGAATAATCCCCAAAAAATTTCTAAAATAGAAAATATTACACTGAGAAACGTGGTGAAATTAGATTTAAGAAATTCAATTTGGTTTGTAAGTTAAAAATCCTGGATTATATCACCAATACTAGTGGACACCGGTTCAGCCGAATTTCGAATAATTCAGAAAAATATCCAAAAGTGAGTTAAAATAAAAGATATGATTTTGAGTAATAATATAAAAGCAAAATTTCAAAAATTCAATTCCATTTAAAAACTAAAAATCTGAGAATCGATTGGTAACACCGGTCGATACCGATTTTGAAGATTTTGTAAAATAATTCAGAAAATTTTCAGAAAATCATGAAAAGTTTAAAATATTGAAAAACAGTATTAGAAACTAAAATCAGTCAATTTTGACAATTAAAAAGATCAATCAGGCAGTATACCGGGATCGAATCCCGAGTTAGGACTTGGGCTGACTTTGAGTCTAAAGATCCGGGTCCAATACCAAATAAGACTATGAATAATCACAAAATAAAAAGAAATATGGGAAAAAATAGGAAAATACGATCGAAAAATTGGGACATATATCTGGGTATGTATCCCGGGGGCGGAGTGTTACAGGAGTGGTGGAGTTGGAAAAAAATGACATGCAAAGGTGGTGGAGTTGGAAGCGGTGGGAGTGGCAGTGCTGGTCGTGGAGAGTAAGAGACGTTGAAAATTTTAATCATGCAATTTTCTAACAAAATTAAATTAAGACAAAATAATAATTATTCTAGCATGCAACAACAATTTTAGTTTAAAACAAAATAAGACAAAAGAAATCTGGCCTGGGGAATGCAGTCGCGAAATCGATATTCTAAAGGATCAAAAGCCCATCTCCTTGTTCAGACGTTTAATCAGCCTTGTCCCCTAGTGATAAACGATCTCAGATTCACCAACACTTGACCCAGGACGGTTGGCAAAGGCTCTGCTCAGTTGAAAAAGTTGCTAAGAAAATGAAGATAAAAAATTCCTTTAACAATGAAGCCATTTTCACAAAAGTAGGCCTTTTCAGAGGAAGAGAAAAATGTGTTGTGTGTTATCTCTTGCTGCTGAAGGATGAGTCTATTTATAGCTTCAGGTCCCCAAGTAGTTGTAACTGCAAGAGATATTCACGACCACACAATCGGATAGTTGAGAGATTTTTTCACCCGATGTGATATCTAGTGAGATTTGGTCAAAATTGACTTGGTAAAAATAAATAAATAAAATTTGAAATTAAGCTTTTTATTTAATTTTAAACTCAAAATTCCAACAGTCCCTCTCCAAGAGCTTGAATTTAAGGGAAGATAAAACAAAACAACAATAATACATAATGAAACAAATTATCAAATCATAAACAAGAATAAAATTGAGTAACATCACATTGTGAATTCGGGAGAGGTGGACTACGCCTGAAACCTTCCTTAATGAATTCATCGCCATCTGAGAGGACATAGTGGACTATGTCTAAAACTAGCCTTTTTAATTAGGCATTGATAGAATACATACACAATAAGTCTCCATCTATTGAGCGAGCGGGTTGAGCATTAATGACCATGCTTTCATGAGAGTTTCTAAGGATCAGGGCTGCCCCCAACCACGACCATCACGGTTCCTCTCACATAAGGTAAGCCTTCCAAGGGTACTACAGCCAGATGTTATACCCTCCACACTATATGCATTGAACTTATTAAGAGCTAAACTCAACCTTACGTAACTGTAACGATCTCAGTTTTCTAATATCCTCAATTAACATAGATATTCTTTTAAACCAACAAGTCATCATAAATATCTCCAAGCCCTTTAAAATTTCGGCAGCACCTCCTTTGTAAATACTGATCTGACCTGATATACAATACAACCACAATTGTTTCGACCAACATCAAACCTATTTATTCCCAATCCAAATACATAAACTAAACTCAGCAATCATCCACGCAGTCATAATAATGTTTGGTTCACAACGACCTACTTATTCCCAAATATACAATTTAGATTTGACCTCGCCTACTTGTATAAAAGCACAGTAACATGTGCTTGAGAGTACCCCTCTCGGTATCCATGACATAATACCAAACTATTGTTTAAACGGGAAAGGTGTTGTATTGTGGAGTTAATTTGCACACAAATATAGATATTCAAATGAAAGAGTTAAGGTTTAGAAACAACCTCGAGTGCTCCACAAATGTATTCAAAGATCAATGTACCCTTTCCAATCTCCGTTATAGCATAGAGCTATACCGAGTCGATTCTCAGGGAGAGCTAGCGATGGAAGCGTTACGGTCCGTAGTGAAGAAAGTAAACGAGAATTCTTCTATGCTTATAAGAATAAAAACAAATAGGAAAATGAAACGAAAGAATGGATGGATATATTCATGATGAAAAATGTAAAAAAAATCAAGATCAAGATTGGTTTTGGACTAACTACTAAAAGAAAGTAAACTTGAAGAAGCAAACCATGACTAGCTTACCTTACTACCTTACCAACACTTACTAAACTCCGTGATAGTGAAGGCGTGCCTCATGTTGATTTCATCGGCGTAGGTTTGTCTTGCGTGTTGATCTAATTACTTTCTCATGTAGATGAAGGGTGGTTTAACCCATCGGAGAAGAGAAGACCATCCAACTTGCAAGATGAACTAAAGCAATCACCCATGAGTTAGTGAAGATGGCAAGGCTAGTGGTTAGCTAGTACATGGTAGAAAAATTAGCTAAAAGCCATTACAAAAGAAAATAAAAGCAAGCATGAAGTAAAATTGCAAGGAAATAAAAGCATGAATTAAAGAAAGCAAGTAATACTAGAATTTGCTCAAGTAGAGTTGAAGAGAATGGATCAATCCTTGCTCCACAAGTGTCACCCTTGCTTACACAAGCTCTCTCTCTCTCTTACAATCTCTCTCTTGCAAAGATCTAGGGAAGAAGAGGAAGGAGAACTAAAACCTAAAGAAAACCTAAGAAAATACATGCAACTAATCTCTAATCTCCTTCTCTTACTGTTCAGTCTTTGCTCGCAGGTCAGGTGCAGATATTTATAGGCTGAGAGAGAAGCTTCGAGAGCCCTGGCCGTTGGCGCAAAATCCGGATCTCAACAGCCTCTACTTTGCCGCGTTTTGGCGGCAAACCTGCGGCAAAACGGATTCTGTTGAGCAACAGATTTCTGTTGCAGGTTGGTTGAGAGGTTGTTATCCACGTGGCCTTCTAGAGTCTTCAGTTGGCGCGCGGATCTCTCTGGATCTTGGATTCAAATTTGGGCTTTATCTTAATCTTGGATTTAATCCCTTTAATTATTGCTAATTAAAGTGATTATTGGGCTATCTCTCCATTAGAGTGTGAACCTGCAAATATATAGAGAAGATGAGTAAAAATCATATATTTATTTGCAATATGCATGGGGATTATGTGGTAAAATATGCAATATTGTGTATCAATCACACCCCCACACTTATTCTTTTGCTCGTCCCGAGCAAAACAAAGAAAGAAAACTATACTACCATTTTATTACACCACTTTCGCAGGTGACGCGATTGCACTGAGCGTGTGCAACAAGCCGTTAAACCTCTAGGTTACCCTAGAGGAGGAGTGTTGTCTCCTGAGGGTTTTCAGTGGATTACACCCACAAAATCCATAAAGAAAGAAGACAAATGTTAGTGTTTTGAAAATGCATTTTGAAAAGGAAACAAGTTTACGAACTATTTTTGCAAAATATAAGTGATCTTAGGTCATAAGTCCACCTATAATTATTCTTTCTTAACTTAGTCTCTATGCAAGATCTTGTCTTCAATTAAGGTAAGAATTTAAAATTGGATTGAATATTTTATCTTTCATAAAACCTAGATAGTATGCACACCGTGACAGTGAAGATTTCTGGGATTTCAACTCTAACCATCAAGCCATTTATTTATATATATTTATTTTCTTTTTCTCTTTTTTCTTCCCTTAGTTTTAGGCTTTCTAGTTCACCCATGTAACGAACCTATAACCGATGACTCCCAAACCAGATGGTCCTAGGGCACCAGATGAGAAAACATCCCTCGGGTTTAAGGACTCGAGTGAAAAAGGCCACGAAACTAAAGGGGATTATTCTTTTGATCACCGTTAGGCGTGAATAATTATGATTCTTGAGGCATAATTCTCCAGCTTGATGAGTAATGTTTTTCACCGTTAGGCGTGAATAACCATGCTTCTTGAGGCATAGTTATCCAGCTTAATAAGTGATGTTTTATTTATAATTTTTTTTCTTTTTTTTTCTTTTTTATTTATATTTATATGGCATTTTTGGTCTTTGTCTCCATCCCAAGAAATGTGTAAGTGTAAAGTGCATATTATCTAAGGCAAAAAATTCAAGATAAAAATATCTTACCAATTTTTCTTACTTAGCCTATAATTTCAAACAAGATCTATTATTTCAACTAGGTTTAAGATGTCATAATTAAGGCTTTCTTATTCCTAAGATACATCTTAATTTTCTTAAAATAGATCAAAACTTTGTCTCTTATTTCAAAAAGTTTTTATTTTTATATTTTTTTATTTTCTAAAAGAAGTGTAAAAGAAAGAAGATCTAAAAACTCTATGTTAGTAAACCCTCCCCCACACTTATTTCATGCATTGTCCTCAATGCATCGTGATATATGTATGCATGAAACAAATAGAGAGGGATGGAAAAAAAAATTACCTCAAGGTGGTGGTTCCGGTGGTGGTCTGATTGGTCCACGAAACATGGCCCAATCATTATTACGTTGGGTTTTGAGGAACCCACCAGAATATCATGAATATGACCCACTAAAAAGATAAATCCATGGAAGATTTTTATTAAGTACATGTCCCCATCTAATCTCCAAATTTCTAAAATAATTTCAGAGTCAAATTTATCAAGATCCTTGTCCCAGAATGGATTATGAAATGATAGAATGGTCGACTTGGACTCGGGATGGACAGAAACTAACACTGACTCAGGAAGGTGACTGAAATCAAGTAAAGGTTCAGGAGTCGAAGTGAGTTCATGAATTGGGTCCAAGTCAAGAAAATGAAGCTCAAATCCACAATCATTTCCCCCAGATGGAATGTGGCTATCTAAGATTAGTGATTCAAGTTCAGGAGGGTTGGGAATCAAAACTGACTCTAAAATGTTACTCAAATTGGGTAACAAAACAGGAGTTAATAATGATTCAGGTATTTGAACTAAATCACAAACTTGAGGGTCAAAGTCACATTCCACATTGAGTTCAATATCAAAAAATGAAGAACTTGCCAATTTGTCAATGGGATTTTCAGAAGTGTATAATTGGTCAAGTTCAAGATGATCCTCAAGGATGGGTGATTCAATTTCATTATGAATTGGGACAGGATCCAAAGTTGACTCCGGGAAAAGATTGATGTCAGGTAAAGATACCGGAGTCATTATTGAATCAGGAAAAAGAATTGAATCACTAAGTTGGAGTTCAAGATCACATTCCTCATGTAGTTCAATTCCACAAAAATGAGAACTTGCCAATTTATCAATGGGATTTTCAAAAGCAATGAATTGGTCAAGTTCAACATGATCATCAAGAAAGATTGGTGATTCAATTTCACAATGGATGGGTACTGGATTCAATAATGACTCGGGAAATGAAGTGAATTTATGTGAAGACACCGAAGTCATAATTGAATCAGGAAGTAGAATTGAATCATCAAGTGGAAGTTCAGGATCATGTTCATGTTCAAGTTCAATTTCAGTAAAAGGAAAACTTGCCAAAATGTCAATGGGATCTGAAGTTTGGACAAGTTTAGGTGAGTGTGCTGAATTGAATCTTAATTTTCAAAACTACATGACTCTTTGGCTCGGACAGAATGGTTAGTGACATTAGAAATAGGATGAGAATGAAGAGTTTGGATCATCAACTCTACGTCATGATTACGAGTATTTTGAGTCTGAGTCAAGAATTCAAGCATCTTTTGACAATTCATTGGTTCATCATTTTGTGGAAAAGATGAAGTGTTGTTTTGGAATTGGTGATGAAATTGTGAGTCAAAAATGTGTGGTGATGGAAGAATGGACTCACACAAGAGATCTTTACTCGTTTCCAGGGCAAATGGTTGTTCATTAGGAAAAGGTGGAAGTGAGTAAGACTCTTGAAAATACTGTGGAATTAGAGGGGCAAAGGTTTCTTGACATTGTTGCTCAGCCCTCTGAAGATTGGCTTCTAAACTCCTTAGTAACTCAGATTTTTCTTCAATTGATGGTTCAGAAAAAGGAGTATAAGAAGCGAAATCGGGGAATGAATGTTGTGTATAAGGTGAATATGGTGGACAAGGAATTTGAGAATTTGACTCAGGGTACGTGAATCCCCAATGACTCGGTGAAGAGTTGAAATTATTATGAAAATTATAATTATTAGATGGGGGGTATGGGTCATATTGATTCGGATAAGGCCACCCGGTGTATTTGGTTGGTACATATTATAAAACACCGGGTTGGAATTATCCGAATAGAATGGAGTTGGTGTGAAATATGGATTCATGTTCGGATTGAAAGAATTATTATTGTTGAATTCCATATCACAAACAATCACAAACAAAAAAGAAAATCAAACAACAAACAAAAGAAAGAAAAAAAATCAAAACCAAGCCAAAAGAATGGTTGACCTAGACCTAGACGACTCCTAACTGATTAGATCATCCACGGGAGGTTTAGTGTAGACGTAGACCACAAGTTAATCAGCCAGGGAAGGGTAAGGTTGGTGGGAGGTTTTCCGTCAGAGACGTTCCTTAATTAAGTAACCAACAACCTTCGGGCTTTCGGCCCTCAATCCCTTTCCTAGACACTGATTTTGCAAGAGTCTATTTTCAACACTTTTCCCCCTTAGGATAATCTCCTAGATGAGTCCGAGATGTCCCTAGGGCCAACGTCTATTTTTTTTATTAAATTAGGCTTGGGTTAGTGAGTGCTGGGATGGTGGTTTTTTGGGCTAAGGAAAGGATAATGAAATCTCCCACCTTATCTTATTTATGGGTTATGCCCTTAAAAATGAATTGTGCAAGTGTACAAAAATATATAACTAGAATTCACTCAAAGCATGAAAATCAAGCAAGAGATGATTCCTAGTCTACATGCAATGCAAAACGTACCTTGCCTCCAGCACTCTTCAAGAGTAAAAGTAAAGGAATTGAAAGACACGTGCCTAGAAAGCAAATGTCTAAACAATTTTTAACAATTTCAACCATTTTTTACTGTTGATTAAATTAGCAGGTAATAGGTGAAAAATACAGGAATTCAAGTATAGCAGCAGATGTATTTTGCAGAGCTGGAGACCCTGCAGAAATTTTGTGAGTAGTCAACTCAGGATTGCCGCAGAACCGCGGCAAAAACCAGGATTCCGCGGCAAAACTGAGGGATCCTGGTCTCTGCTTTCGAGAGCAGAGGCCCAGGTCCACTTATATGTCACTGCAATTAAATTTTCCTGTTCTTCAACCTGTAACCTGCAACAGAGAAGAAGATTCGTTTAGTTCTTCACTTTAAAGAAAATCCGTTGCTCTCCCCGGCAACGGCGCCAATTTGTTTAAACGGGAAAGATGTTGTATTGTGGAGTTAATTTGCACACAAATATAGATATTCAAATGAAGAGTTAAGGTTTAGAAACAACCTCGAGTGCTCCACAAATGTATTCAAAGATCAATGTACCCTTTCCAATCTCCGTTATAGCATAGAGCTATACCGAGTCGATTCTCAGGGAGAGCTAGCGATGGAAGCGTTACGGTCTGTAGTGAAGAAAGTAAACGAGAATTCTTCTATGCTTATAAGAATAAAAACAAATAGGAAAATGAAACGAAAGAATGGATGGATATATTCATGATGGAAAATGTAAAAAGAAATCAAGATCAAGATTGGTTTTGGACTAACTACTAAAAAGAAAGTAAACTTGAAGAAGCAAACCATGACTAGCTTACCTTACTACCTTACCAACACTTACTAAACTCCGTGATAGTGAAGGCGTGCCTCATGTTGATTTCATCGGCGTAGGTTTGTCTTGCGTGTTGATCTAATTACTTTCTCATGTAGATGAAGGGTGGTTTAACCCATCGGAGAAGAGAAGACCATCCAACTTGCAAGATGAACTAAAGCAATCACCCATGAGTTAGTGAAGATGGCAAGGCTAGTGGTTAGCTAGTACATGGTAGAAAAATTAGCTAAAAGCCATTACAAAAGAAAATAAAAGCAAGCATGAAGTAAAATTGCAAGGAAATAAAAGCATGAATTAAAGAAAGCAAGTAATACTAGAATTTGCTCAAGTAGAGTTGAAGAGAATGGATCAATCCTTACTCCACAAGTGTCACCCTTGCTTACACAAGCTCTCTCTCTCTTACAATCTCTCTCTTGCAAAGATCTAGGAAGAAGAGGAAGGAGAACTAAAACCTAAAGAAAAACCTAAGAAAATACATGCAACTAATCTCTAATCTCCTTCTCTTGCTGTTCAGTCTTTGCTCGCAGGTCAGGTGCAGATATTTATAGGCTGAGAGAGAAGCTTCGAGAGCCCTGGCCGTTGGCGCAAAATCCGGATCTCAACAGCCTCTACTTTGCCGCGTTTTGGCGGCAAACCTGCGGCAAAACGGATTCTGTTGAGCAACAGATTTCTGTTGCAGGTTGGTTGAGAGGTTTTTATTCACGTGGCCTTCTAGAGTCTTCAGTTGGCGCGCGGATCTCTCTGGATCTTGGATTCAAATTTTGGCTTTATCTTAATCTTGGATTTAATCCCTTTAATTATTGCTAATTAAAGTGATTATTGGGCTATCTCTCCATTAGAGTGTGAACCTGCAAATATATAGAGAAGATGAGTAAAAATCATATATTTATTTGCAATATGCATGGGGATTATGTGGTAAAATATGCAATATTGTGTATCAATCAACTATCATAGTCTAACTCATCATAATTATTACAAAATAACTTTTCTTGATACAAATCTATATCACAATTTCAATAAATACTACAAGTAAAAATATCAAATAAGGTTATGAGCATATACAACAAGAGACTTTCTAACTAATAACATACTACATATGTAATAAATTCACTTATAATGAAAATTCTCTACAAAATGCCGATGGCTTAAGCTAGGCCTCCACCTCATCGCAACTTGAAAACATGAAACTGGGAGGAATTGAGCTTGACAGCTTGGTGAATAGAGTCGAAAGAAAATCAAAGAATGATATACATATCCAATATTAAGCATGATTTCTTAAAATAACAATCACCAATATGGATGTATAAGAGAAACGATAATCGACAACATATCATGAATAACAATTAAAGCAACAGTCACCATAGTCTGTTGGGCAGTCTGACTCCTTTGGTTATTGGCCTTATTTAACTTTCTTAAGTTTTTATTCTACATTTTACAGGGTTCATGAATTATATTAAGTAAATTTTTCTTAGCGACTTAGTTTATTATTGAATTCATCTTATGTATACACGATCCGTATCACATATGTATTTCATATACTACACCAATGGAACAGCGACCACAATAACTAAGTCATATTACATATATCACAAAAAGTACTTGTATATCATATAATCATATCACACTTCAAGACTTCATGGATTATCCTCACATATTCACACATCACATTATATTTTCTTATCTTTTAAAACAAGCAAGTCTTCACAGTCATGCATCTAGGATAAGCATACAAAACAAATTATATTGGATAAACAATTCTTTACTTTATAACATACATATAGTCTCACTCCCCCATCTTCGTACCCACCGGCTCCGGCCGGGCCCCCTGCCTTTATATCACAATACATAATTTGATACCACGTCTTCGTACTCACCGGCCCCTGCCTGGCCCCTTCCTTCATGTCACAATACACAATTTCATACCCCATTTTCGTACCCACCGGCTCCCCCCGCCCGACCACTTTCTTCATGAATAAATGAAACAACCACATTTTGCATCCATACACATTTAATTATCATGTACACATCCACAATTTATGATATTCAAGTGTCCAACACAATCAATCAAATACTTAGATATTCATCATGTATATATGTAAACATACATCTACCTCTATATAAAATATCAAGCCATCACTCTTTACTTCTTTACACAATCGTGATTCAGTTCTATTATATGCGTCATTATAATTAATACTTATGGTCTAATATGCACCTCATAACACATAAATTATCGAAAACCAAGAGCTTGATCAACTTATACAGTTGACTAATTATTCTATTAAATTATCCTTTTAAATATATATAAATTTTCTTTATTTTGAGCATCCCATTATTTATGAAGATAATAACATGTATATAAGTTACAAGTTAACACTATAGTGATATCACTCATCTCATTTATATAAATCGAGTTCTCATTCATGTTATCAGTAACTGCATGTTCATTTAGGGGTGTGTGTATGCGTACACAAACACACACACCCCACCCCCCCAACATGTCACATTTTAAGTAACATCCCACTTAAGTAACATTCATATGCAACAATCATTATACAAACAAAATATTTCCAACAATAACAGTCATTTAATGATTCATCCAACAATTGTTCACTTTTAGCAAACATAATCTTGGCTCATACTATTACGTTTTGTAGTTGAATAAAAATTCTTATTTATACATTCAATATTCCATTATCCTAATTGAGAAATCGCAAATCCTTCTTGGGGGTTTAACATACTTGGCGTTTATAGTAAACCAACCCAACTACCCGAGTTAACTTTCTACTAGTATATACACAATTTATGAATAATGATTATTATTATTGATTAATTAATTGTATTCGAGTCCATGTTCATGTCTACTTTCTAGTGTACTAAGTAGTTATTACACGCCACTAGTTTATTATGCTTTGGTTAACTGAAGAACAATATTATTATCATTTTCTTGTCTCGGCCAGGCTACAAGTTGAAGATGGATTGATTGACTGTCACAATATCTTTGTTAGCTTATGTTCCTAATCACCAGTTAGTTTTCTAGGGACACTTAACTAGTTATCTTACAATGTTCTTCATTAATTTATGAAGTTTACTGAGGTTGTCAGTCTTACACTCTACAGTGAATCGATAAGTATCGATGCAACCAGCCCACCCATCTTATTCAGGTATGTGATCATGTATTGGTTGTTAAAGGTGACACTTAATCATATACAATTCTAAACGTACTCGAAACATAGACCAAACTAAGGTTGAAATTCTCATTTAGGTTGATATCTCAAATCCAAATAAATTAGTTTGAATAATATAATTACTTAGGTCCATTACTAACTCTAACTTGTACCTATACATCATAAACGTACACTAGCTTGCACATGCATATCCCCGTATAAGACAGTATAGACATACATGCACAAAGAATTTCAACAATTAGGATACAAGGTGGCAATCTATATGAAATTACTCTGATTTTGTTAGTTTTCTAATAACAAGTCATGATTTGCTAGTCTTTTGTACTCAAGTCTCTTGTAATAAAGGTAAAAATGGATTCTTCTCAGTCTCCTACTCAATCAGTTTGCTCGAATTAAAATGCATACACAGTCCCGCAAGCACTCGACCTCCTAATTAATAGATTATTCAAACCCAAAAAATAAATTAGTTATAATGTCATGGGCTACCAAATCCGTGAGTCTGCAATTAATCTATATAACATGATAATTCTTGATCTTGCTAGTGATAAAATTAGATGGAATACACAATCATGGATTGGATGGAACCTATCATCATTAGTTTCTTCGTTAAATCCAAATATGTGGGATACTATCCTACCGTAAGTATCTATCAATCCAACTCCTCTTCAAGGTTGGACTTTGAACCAAATGATCTGTCAGGAATCATACTCAGCTCCTGTAAGATTTTTACTGAGATAATGGAATTTGAATAAGATAGTAAAAGACAGTATTAGTTATAATTGAGCAGGGCTTAAAATTACTACATGAAGTGTTCGGGACAATTACTAGATGTGGAAGTAAAAGGGGCCTACTCAAGTACACAAAGGACAACTATCCTTTGCGATTATCCTGATTTTAAATCCAAATTCATGTATTCAAGCATCTATCCACTATTTCATTAAGATTTCATCGATATGGTTTTATGGTTTGAATCTTGATCAACATAGCTAAACTAGCGTATCTTAATTCCCGTGATTGAATATTTAATTCAAGCTTAATTTGATGATAATTGATATACATATATGTGTCTATACACACACATACATGCACACACATAAGCTATGGATCATTGGCACCAAAGTTAGGCAAAACAAAAATACTCTACTTTTCGACACACAACATCAACCTACCCTAGAAATTCAAGATATTTTTCATCATGCAATCAAAAGCAACATATTTTTACCGCAAATTAATTATGAAAATTAAATCCCAATTTGATCATACTCATGAAGCTTTCTAAATTCTTAACTTGAAACAAGAGGAGGATGGATCAAACAATTCTCCTACACATAAATTTTCACCAACATATTATATACAAAGATGCTATGAAATTTTCACTTCATAATCATCATAAGTTAGATTTTTATTAAAATTTTCAAGGAAGGGATCTGTAAGAGACTCCCTCACCGCCTTGTCAATTCCATCGCTGCCCGGCGTCGCCCTGCGCGTCGATGGATGACCCCCTCCTCCCACGCTGCCGCCATCGCCACCGCCGCACTGGCCACCGCCCTGGCCGTTCCACCCGCTGTCTTGCTGCTGCACCGCACCAAGGGAGGAAGAGAAAGGGATAGGGGAGAGAAATTGAGAGAGGGAGTGAGAGAAATTGAGAGATTGTGAGAGAGGATTCGAGGAAGGACTTTTTGTAGGGGATTTAGTTTCAATTTTGAGGGGATTTCAGGCCTCATTCTCTCAAATCTGAGAGAGTTGGGGAAGGGAAACAAATGAAGATGAAAGAAGAATATTTTTCTCTTCATATCCCTATAATACCATGTGTGTGTGCATATATAAACTCAAATCCTTCTCCCCCTTTTTGTCATTCATCAATAAAGGGTGAAGAAAAATAAACAATATAAATATATATGTGATATACATTCATGAAGAAGAGAGACGTCAAGTTAGCTCCCCCTGCATATATGCATTACGTGGAGAAGGGATGACTAAACCCTAACCCATATAAGCATAATATGCAATATATAGACGGAGATGTTAAGCTCCTCTACACATGTGTACCATATAAAGAAAAGATGTTAAGCTCTTCCTTATATATCATACTCATCATGAATCTATATGTAAACGAGATGTTAAGCTCCCCTTGCATATAGGAAATACAAACCAAATAAATTTTTATACCTATAAAAACATATTTTTGAAAGAAACCAATTAAAAATAAACAATTATTTTACCAATTGATACCAATAGAAAGAAATGATACCAATTGAAAGTAAATTTTAAACCAAAATAATTTTTAAGTAAATACTAAAATTATTTTGCAATATAGATACCAATTTGTGAATAAAACCAATTGAAGGTTATTGATACCAATATTGAAATTGTTAGCAGTTTTCAAAATAAAATATTTTTCTTCATAAATGTGGGAGTAAGATACCAATTGAAAATAATACAATTGAAAGATAAATCAAAAATTTTCTCCCCCTTTATGAAATATCAATGAAAATAATGCATAAGCTTGTAAATAATACCAATTTTAATATTTTAGAACTAAATTAAGCTTAGCATAAAATAAGTTATGCTATAAAGAATATGTATGACCAAGTTTTTTTATTTAGCACAAAAATCATATATATGTATGTATGATCAGAGCAATGTAATATCAATTGAGACATGATGCATACATATATAAAAAACATGAGTATGTAAAAATAAAATATCATAATAATCATGTATAACTCATAACATCCACCTTATCATGCACATGTTTAAAGAGATATTCAATTTGAAAATACAGACATGGTTGCCTAACCAACCACCCTTATAAGGTGAAAGTTTTCAAAAATATATTTTAAAAATAGGTTAGAAATACTACCAATTGAAGAATAAAGGACTAGTTTAAAGGTAATTTTGAATTTAGTACGAAATCCTTCAGTAAGGAATAAAACATATATATATATATATATATATTATATATATATATATATATATATATATATATATATATATTATATATATATATATATTATATATATCTTGAAAACATGCTAACTACACAAAAATTGACACTCAAAAAACCTATGAACATATGAGCTCATGAAACTAAAAGTATAAGTAAACACAAAATATAGAGTGCACACAAGAATCAAGTAATGAACATAATCATGGAGATAAGACACACGAAGCTCAATCCAAAATACATGAAATTCCTTTTTCATAAATATGAAACCATAAAAAAAAAATTCTATTTTCATCAAAGACTAAACAATCTTCAAGGCATGTGTATGTTGTGTCAAAATTGAAGCATACTGATCGTACACGTGCATTACATATTTTCATACCATATGTGTTATATTTTTGCATTTATACTTAAATAAATCTATGTTATTTAATGTATTTTCATGTTTAACGGCGTTCAGTGTAATTAAGAAAGACTAGGATTAATTTCTTACTTTATTTTTAGGGTTTATATTCATTGTTAGATAGTTTATGAGAAGTTGTATCTTATTTTTATTTCAGTCCAGTAATAAGTGAGAGAGTGGAAAAGAGTGTGTAAATGACCATTGAAGTGATAATCAAAGGATATTCACCTTTCTTGACTCTACTCAATCTTACTGGTATGTCTATCTTTTTAATTCATTCCATTATTTATTCTTTCTTCGTTATGAGTAGCGAAATCTTTTTTATGGGCTCACTATTCTCTTTCTTTTACGAGTTTTTTTTCTTGATTGATTTCTATAAAAGAACCTAATGAATCAAATGAATACCTAGATTAAGCCTTTCATATTGACGAGTGTTCTTGAAGGCACAAGGATGGAATTAGACTTTGACTTAACTCTTGAAGTTGATCTTAAAAGAACTTGTTTTTTTCATACTTAGGGCCTGTTTGTTTCGTTGCAAAACGTCGCAAGTCGTAAGTCATAAAATGAGAATGGAAAAAGTGAACTGTAGCAGAGAAAATATATTGTGTTTTACGGTATTTGGTTGATAAAGTGAAGTGTAAATGGAAAAATATATTGTGTTTTACGGTGTTTGGTTGATAAAGTGAAAGTGTAAATGGTAAAGTATATTGTGTTTTACGGTGTTTAGTTGGTAATGTAAAAGTGTAAGTGGAAAAGTTGACCACAAAATTAACTGTAGCAGTGATTTAAATATTATAAATACTATTAAATTAAATCTACTATTACAAATTAAATTGTATTAATAAATTTGAGATAAAAAATTAATAATCTTAATATTTTTATTTATAACAATAATATTAATAAAATATTAGTGTAAATAGTAAAATTTACTAAAATATTAACTAAATAAATAATATAAAATTTTAAGAAAATCTAAAGAACATTAATAAAATTTTAAGAATACTAATAAAATATAAATATTAAAAAATCTTACAAAAATATAAAATATAGTTATAATATTATAATATTAAAAATACTTGAAAATTTTATAATATACATTTTATTATAATATTATTGTAATATTATAGAAATATAAAATTAACAAAGTAAAATATAATTATAATTTAATAATAAATTATCATTATAGTATTATTATACTGAATTATTATTACAATATTAATAAAAAATATTATATAATTAAAATATATTATGATATTAATAAAATAATTTTTTATATTAAAAATAATAATTAAATATATAGTAAAGTATAATATTGTTATATTAATAAAATATTAACTCTAATAAAATAATAAAAAGTGGAATAAGTATTAATAAAATAATAAAGTATTAAATAAAATATTAAATAAAATATTAAAACAATATTAAAAACAATAAAAAATTAAAGATTAAAAATATAAATAATTAAATAATTAAATAAGAAATTGAACACTATTTAAAATTTTAAATATTTAATAATATTAAATTATATATTGATTATTAACTAACTGTTTTGAACTATAAGTGTACTACAAGTGAGAGTTATATGACCACAAATTTACTGTAGCAACTGCAATGACCACAAATTTAACTGTAGCAACTGCAAGTGCGAAAAGAAGAGTTGCATTTTGCAACTTGTTTTCAGCGAAACAAACAATGGAAAGGAAAAGAAGTTTTACGACTTGCGTTTTGCGGCGAAAAACAACTAACATTCAACTCAAAGAAAGATTTCAAAACTGAAGTTTGATTTCTAAAACCTATCTTATGTGTTTTACTTGATCTCTTTTTACAAGATTAAAATCTTTGTCTATGATCTCATTGGGGTATTTTAACTTTCAAGAGAACACACATGGTTGAATAGTAGAATACTGAGCCTGGCTCTCTCTTTATTAAATACAAACAAACACACATCTTCAAGCTTCTTAAAAAATCACTTTTTTCAAAGCATATTCTAATCTTCAATTTTTCTTTAAATCATTTCTTCACACTACATCTTCTTTTTTTATCTAAAAACATAAAACACTAAACTTGTTTTTCTCAAAATACTGAAAAGCTTGCATCATATCTCTCCTCGTGGATATGACCCGTTAGCCCTAAGCAAAGTTTAAGCAAACATGTATAAATACAAAAACAAGTTTATAAACAATTTAATTATAGCTCTAATGTGTATGGACAACTCTAATACACATTCTAAATGATAAAACTTGTTTTTGAGATTTTTTTTCTTATAAAACTAAATATTTGAAAATTAAAAAACCATAAACCAATTCATTTTTAATTAAGCTCATCAAACCAATATAGAAAACTTCTATGTGTGAGCTTAAGCAATCAAACCTAGTCTACACTTTGCAAGAACTTAAACAAACTTACAAACTTATCGATGCAAGTCTTCCTCTTGACCTTCATCTTCATCTTTACTTGATCGAATATGATTCCTTTGAGCTTTATCTTCGTGCTTAAGCACTTGAATCAGCACTTGTTATCCTCAAAACTTGATGTTGAGTCTTTTATTGAAGCTAAATAAATTTACTAAGATTTTGATTAACATGTTACTTAAATATCAAAAGATCATTAGTGCAATAACTACATGAGTTAATCATCATCAAAACTAGATGGACTTTGTGCCAACAATTTTGACTATGCAAACAAATTATGATGAAAATAACATTGAATATCCCTCTATTTGCGTTTTCATCTTTACTTGCCTATAGCTACTTGTATTATCAATATCTTTCATCTGAATTATGATACATAAAGCAAGAGTATACAACATGTTTATTGATAATTTAAGTGCGAAAAGTCTAAAAAAAATCATTTTCAAGAAGAACTAGTGCTCATTTAAGTTTTATTGGAATGAAATAATTCTTGCCACGTTTGAATCAAATGTTTTAAAAAAATTTAATTGTGTTAACTAAAACCACTTCAAGCAACCTATCGTTATGCTTTTCTAGTCTGTTACGAAATAATTTGTGTAATAATTTTAGATATCTACATACGCATATACATAAGCCATATAGATATTTTAGCGGTAGCTAGCTCTTTGATGCGAAGGATTTCTCCTTAAAAAACATTGTTCTTTTTGATAGTGGGATGAATTACACCGAACTTTGCTAGAATCATTCGTCATAATCCAACATAGGTATTTGTACAAACACTCATTCGCCGATCTCTTTCACATATGTCGTCTGCTGCTAGGGATTATGGCCTACCATCCGCAGCATCTCCCGCATCATGGACACCAGATGTTGCTCGCATCATGGACATCGCTGGAACTGATCGACTAATCATCTCTTAGAGTCATATGTGTTCACCGATACGACACGTCTTGTTTCATGGTCTTGAGTCTAATCATGTGCGATCAATGCAATATTAGCTGGCAATCGCGTTTCCTGCGGCACCTCAATGATTTAAGGGTGCTAAAAATGCTTTTTAAAAACAGAAATTAAAAAAACACCAAACCAATCCAAAAAAGAGATAAAAAATAAAAAAAAACTCTAAATTCTGGCTACGTTGTTAACGAAGCTCTGTTTCTGCTATCTACCACATCTTTACGTGTCGGCATGCATGCTTCATCAACGACAGCTCCCCAAACGTGCGCACCTAGCTATGTAAATATCCAAGAATAAATAAATGCAGCAAAAGCAACATGTTTCTACACCAATGGTGATTGCTTAATTATATTATGAAATTAATTTAATTAATCAAGCCGTGTTAATTAGGTCATCATGTTGAAGACGAGTCAGTGACACGTAGAGGAATCTCACAGCTTGGTCGGCGTTGTAACGAACACTCTATTGGAAAGTGACATATTGGTTGCATACATAGTTTAGTCTTAATTAACCACCGTCGACTGATACCTAATTGACATTTCGTATGCATAAGAGAAGAAAGAGTTTATTCAAAAGAGATTAAATGAAAAGAAAAAAAGAGTTATCGCTAGATTTTCTTTTATGAAATTATATTCTTTTCCATTGACAGAAATTGGCATCCCCTATTGGCCCAGGCCAGGCCTTTATATATTAGCATTTTTTTTCTTTGATTGTCAGGGGGTGGGATACTTTACCTTCGAACGTTACCCACATGAAGTCCGTCCTAAGGAGAGTCGAACGCTGAACCTCCTCAGAAGTGCGGAGGGTGATGCCGCTGTCACAAGGCGCTCGGCCTTTATATATTAGCATTTAACAGAATAAAAATCAAGGGTATAAAGTTTGTTTAAAAATCATTACTGGGCTTTTGGCCCACCACTGCTCCAGTCCAACACATGTAGGCCTAGTTTTGGGATGGAAGCACATCTCAAAACATTAAAGAGTAGAAGTTAGGGGGTGGTTAATTTTTCAAAGAAAATTCTCCTCCTCCTACTTGTCTACTTTCTTCTTCCTCTTTTCCAATCTCCGTCTTGGATCTCTAATCTCTATTATTATAACTATAACTCTTTTGGTTATCACGCGCTAAACTGTTAATTTCTCTCCAAAGTAAGGCCTAATGAATCAATATCACGGAACTTGACTTTTTGATCAGCGAATGCCATCTTCTCCCGTATCAGTCCAAATTAACATTTTTTTGACATGGTGATGTGCTTGCTTGACTAAGTTGAGGCGTAATGAAACCATCCTTCTAGTATCTTTATTATGCTCAAATACCTGATATATATATAGAGAGATAGACTTGTATAGTTCCGGAAAGATTCGAGCCCGAGTCCTTCCAACTCAAATACCACGCGCACGACATTCAATACAAAATTCATTCCGTTGAAGTTGATCTATATTATTTAAAGTAACTAAAAATTAAAATTAAGTGTTTTGAATACTTTTACCCATCCATCAAGTAGACGCAAAATGGACAGTCGTAAATAGCATATTGCGTAGATAATATATCTTTAGACATACAAATCCCAATCTGACCATTTGATCATGACTAAATATTAGAAAGCCCTTACATACCAATTTTTGTTAGGTTTCAAATATTCTACACCGTTAAAACTAATCAACTCACTACTTTCGGCCGTCCATTTTGTACCTACTTGATAATGGGCAAAATGTATTCAAAATACTTGATTTTGTTTTTAATAATTTAACTAATATAGATCAACTTCAACAGAGTGAATCTTGTATTTGAATGTCGTAGCATGGTACTTGAATGCGAAGGATTCATGCTCTAATCCTTCTGGAATACACACATACACACATATATACTTGTGTCCTTCCATAAAAATTTGAGGCTAAATCTTTTTCACTCAAATACCAACATCTGACATTCGAATATAAGATCTACTCTGTAGAAGTTGATCTATATTATTTTAAGTATCATAAATCAAAAATCAGTGTTTTGCATACTTTTTGCCCATGCATTAAGTAGGAAAAAATAGACGGCCTAAATAATGAGTTGGTTAGTTTTAACGGTGTAGAACATTTGAAACCTAACAAAATTAGTATGTAAGAGTTTCAAAATTTTTAGATCATAATCAAATGGCCGGATCGAGAATTTGTACGTCTAAAGACATAGATCTAACCAACTCACTACTTTCGGCCGTTCATTTTGTGCCGCTTGATGGATAGACAAAGTATTAAATGAATCACCTAGAGGGGGGGTGAATCGGTGATAATGCTAATCAATGCACAAATTTAAAATATTATGATGCAACGATCACCCAAAGAAGGCTAGAAGCTGAATACCCCGTGAAGGGCTCTGAACTCCTTCCTCGTAATTCATATAGATAAGAGTTTGAGGTGCGCAATGCAATCTTGTTGTATGTGATCGACAATATAGCAATGAATATAAAGCAAGTAAATAAAGAAAATAAAGCATCGCAAACTCTAAGATTTGTTTCGAGATTCGAGCACCCAGCTCTACGTCCCCGCCTTCACCCAGAAGGATTTCCAACCACTATAACTTTCACAAAGAATTACAGCCATAAGGGAGTACCCAACTCCTCAATCATACTCCTCTAGTCCAGAGGTAGTGGAGCTACAAATATAAGAATATCTTGGTGATCAAAAGACCACAAACCCTCTTTTGAAAAACTTTTCCCTTACAAAAACCCTAGAGAATAATGTGTAGGATTGAAGCTCAAGTTTTGTAAGTGAAAAAGAAAATGAAATTGAAAGAGTTTTGAACCAAAAACTTCAGTAAAAAGAGAGAATTTTGAGCACAAAAACTGAGAGTAAAACTTCTTTTGAAAGCCTTTAAACTTGATTTCTTTTGCAAAGGATTGTTGTAATCACCTCAACCCTAATCATCCCTATTTATAGGATAAAGGTAGGGATTAAAGAGTAAACTGTTATAATGAATAATTAGGAAAGATTAGACCCAAATTCAGCCCCCAAATTCGTTTAGAGAGAAACATCACGTTTTAAAACGTGTTTAATAAACTAGCCGTTAGGGCTGAAATCAAGCTCACGGTCGACCGGCTGGTCGACCGGTTTTCAAAAATTATAGCCGTTGCCAGCCCACGGTCGACCACCGACCGGTCAACCGTAACAAACAGAAACATGGTGCTTACAGTCGACCGAAGGTCGGTCGACCGATATGGGGTCCGGTCGACCGCCCGGTCGACCGGGAAATGTGCACACATCACGCACCCAAATGGTCAGAAGTGCGGTCGACCATCTGGTCGACCGTTCTGACCTGAAACAGAGCTGGTCGACCGTCCGGTCGACCTCAATAGGTCAAAAATAGTCCTTTTGAAAATGGTTATGAAGATCTTGATATTTTTCAAGTTAATTTTGATCAAAATTTTGTACACTCTATTAAATAGAGTTTATAAGTATTAATATATGTTTATAAAACTATTTTATATAAAGAGAAATATCTTTCAAAAATCGTGTGCAAAAACTTGTGTGTGGGGAAATATTGAGTTTCAACACTACACACTATCCTTTAACAAACTAAAAATAATAAAAACTGAAAAAGGAAGTCCCTGAGCCGAGTTACACCAGCTAGAGCCTTCTCTCCTATGAAAAACGTCCTCTTGCGCCATTTGCCTTTAAGTGCCATTATCTTTGAAAAATACTTCAAAAAGCCATCATGACTAGTACAAACCTGAAACTCATTCTAAACAACTTATTAGTACCAAATAGCTTCTATGTGTTTTGTTATCTCAAAACTTAAATAAATAGAGAGTGTAACCTTTTGGGCCAACATTAAAATACTTCATTTTTGGTTTATAAATACTTGAAATAATATAGATCAACTTCACGGAGCGGATCTTGTATTC